>JAAFCF010007112.1:74189-85021 GCA_013389785.1 Helicorthomorpha holstii
GCAATACATAAACAATGTGATAAGCATAAGCAATACATAAACAATGTACATTTTACAATTTTACATTTACTTTATTGTTTACAAAATAATTACAAATTTAAGCTTACATAAAACAAAACTTGCACACATTTAAATAAAAAAAGTCATATATAAAACAGTTGTAAGTTGAAGCAATACATAAACAATGCGATATTAGTAATCACAATCTACAATAATATTAAACAATACTAATTCCAAATTCATAAAATAATTTCCATCATTTACCATAGTTTCAAACATACTGTACACTTTCAACTATAGCAAACATCCAGCATTTTTATTTCATATGCTTTAATTATAAAACAAATAGTATGCACAATGTTTCAATAAATAATAGTAAAGTGCTAGATGAAAAAAGGAAAAAAAAACATCACTTTATTTTCAAAAAAAATAAATAATCTACAACGACATTTTTTACAAATTGGACACATCATCCTAGTACAGTACTGTATTTCCAAGGCCTTCTAGGTTGCATACAGTACTGCAGTATGTCATTTCTAAACACTGTACTGTACATGGAAATTTTATATTGTAAAATGTAAATTCATGCATACATATTTTACATTGGAATATAATTGTAAATACAGAAATGTAATTAAATTATTTACCTTATACTATACTGTATATTGCTATTAATACAGTATGATTAATCCAAAATAATTAACCAAATGTTTTCTACACACCAAATGCATTTACCATGCTATAATGTCAACAGCTAAAAACTTTGTTGTTCAAATCAATGGTTGGGGTTCTTTTTAGTTTCTTAAAGGAAAAAAACTGTTATTTTTTAAACTATAATGAAATGAAGATCAAAAAATGTGCACCCCATTTACTAAACACTTAATGATGTTTTCTTAATGGTGGCATCTACGTAGATATTAGGTAGATCTCCACCAGTTGCATCTCCCATTGAATTAGGGGAGTTTCAATAGAAATATCTGCATGAATTATTGGTGTATAACCTGTAGATTTATACACTGCAAGTAAAAAAAATGTAAAAGTTGCCAAATCTACTGTTAATCTTAGTAGTAACTTTTAATTAATTATTAAGAAATAATAAAATGAATACAATTTAAGTCAGACTCAGTACAACTCAAACTGTTTACAGTACTTTCTTTTCAAAGATTTCTGGTCTAACCAGCTTTTACCATACATTTCAAGTAGGTTTATTAAATGTTTAGTTTAAATGTCCTTAAGGTTATTATTCTAGTAACACTTCATAGATAAAATTCGATTTCGGAAAGTTAATTTTAAGTGTTTACTTACACTTTTTCATTCATAACTTACAAGTAGACTTCTCGTGTAGATGAATTATTACTGTATCAACAAAGAAAATAGTGCTGCTTGTTAAATTTAAAATAACATGATTTTGTCGTTTGAACTTTATTCCTCGTGAATATTAATTTGAACCAAAAATATTAATTTTTAATTTTATTTTTTAGAAACACTAGTTTAGTAGTGATGACTAAACGGATCAATCAAGGATAAAAAGAGCTGACCACGGACCCAGAGCTTCAGTTGAAGATCAACTTTGCTATTTGACTTATAGTTTAATTGTATATTCGTTATCATAAATACCATCAAGTTGATTGTATAATAAAATTGTCAAGAGCATAATTTGGCAGTTTACGTTCGTAAGCGAAATTAACAGTAAGACGTTAATTTAAAGTTAAAAGGTTAACAGCGGAACTCTTTTTTTTCCCTTTTTTCAATCATGTTGACGACAACGCGTTCGGCTACTAAGCGTAAAATTACAAGTGAGGAGGAAATAAATGAACAGCGATTAGTGCGAGATTTTCACCGTTCTAAAATACGCGATCTTTGCCAACAGCTTGCCACCTTCAAAAAAAATACCGACGGTGACGATGAGGAACTTTCGTTTTTACAAGATGCGTTACTCGAAGCAATAACCGAGTAGGAGGTTTTTTTTTTTTATTATCGTCAATCGAGTGACAAACACAATTGAGGAAACTCAATGGTAAACAATGTCATAACAAGAAAATAAAACCATGATCAGTCGATTTGCGTACTAACCATCTCTTTCAAATTAGTTATGTAATCCCAAGTAGCACAACCTCGTAGATTCTACTTGAATTCTACGTGTCAAGTCTCGTAGATGCCACGTAGATCAAACACGAAGAAATGTGCGTAAAAATGTCTGGTAGAATTAGGTAAATTCTACGGAGATTGGAATATATAATTCTACAGAACATTGGAATATATTTGTAAATACAAAAATGTAATTAAATTATTTACCTTATGCTTCAAATACTATACTGTATGTTGTTATTACTGTAATACAGTATGATTAATCCAAAATAATTTACCAAATGTTTGCTACACACCAAATGCATTCACCATGCTATAATGTCAACAGCTAAAAACTTTGTTGTTCAAATCAATGTTTGGGGTTCTTTTTAGTTTTGTAAAGGAAAAAGATCGTTATTTTTTAAACTATAATGAAATGAAGGTCAAAAAATGTGCATCCCATTTACTAAACTTTTAATGATGTTCTCTTAATGGTGGCATCTACGTAGATATTAGGTAGATCTCCACCAGTTGTATCTCCCATTGAATTAGGGGAGTTTCAATAGAAATATCTGCATGAATTATTGGTGTATAACCTGTAGATTTATACACTGCAAGTAAAAAAAATGTAAAAGTTGCCAAATCTACTGCTAATCTTAGTAGAAGCCACGTAGATTTTTATCTGGTAGATATGGCCCCTAAGAATCAACGTAGATTTCAATTTTTGTGCTGCCTGGGATGTTTTCAATGTTTTTTCGTATGACAGCACTCAAGGGTCAATACATGCATCGACTCACTCAGCGAGTTCCACATCCACAGGGACATAGAACTGGGACAAATCCATGCATATTTAACATATCTCGGTTCAGCAGCCTTTGTTGTGTCTGCTGATCGATTTCCTCTCTGCGCACTCCTGTCTTTAATAAAGTTGAGATTGCATTTGCCCTCGCGAACCAGGACATGTAGTCGTTTCATAACGGTCATCTCCATAATCTGCACTGGCTTTAGAAGGTGGTGTTTCTCATAGAGTGGAGAAATATGCCAATGGCCATTCCATCCAAAAGCCACTCTCATGAGGAGGTTCATAGTTCGATATAACAGGTTCTTTAACCTCTTTTGGGTTGGGTACCAAACGGCAGTACAATATGAAATCTTGGAGTGGATCAGTGATTTGAACAATTGTATCTTAGCGGATGTGGTTAAGCTGCCTTTTAAACGTTTGAATAAATACAAATTTTTGCGCAGCTCTGACACAAATTTTTTACATGAGATTCAAATGTTAACAATGAGTCAAAGTAAACTCCTAAAAGCCTTATTGTGGATGATGGCACTATTGGACTCCCACCCACCAACCATCTATGGCTATAAAAGTTACTCAAGAATGCTCTAGATCCATTAGCCCAAACATTAGTCTTGTCAAAGTTTAGTTGCATTCCCCTTGAAGAGAACCAACTATTAATTTCGTTGATATCATTGCTTAAAAACTCATTCATCTCACTGGTAGACTCATCTTGATACACATATATTAGAAATATGTCATCTGCATACATAATAATGTTTTTTGCATAGAGTTTTAGTTTATTGATAGATGTAGTGGTGAGTATATACAACAGTGGCGCCAAGGCTGACCCCTGTGGGACTCCTGTATTTAGCCGAGGAAACACCATTTGAGTTGACATAAACTTTACGATCAGACAAAAAACTTTTTAATGTTTTATTTGCCCTTGGTCTGATTCCAATCTTAGTCAGACGTTTCAATATGACAGCCGTTGGAAGAGAATCGAATGCCTTCTTGATGTCCAATGCGGCCATCATCACATTGTACCCTTCGCTACGGTATTTACCGATTAATTCTTTTATCTTCTCCAGACAATCACTGGTTGATAGTCCCTTCCGGAATCCGAACTGATTTTCAGGGAAGTGACAGTTCCTTTCCAAAAAATCAGAGAGGGAGTTTTGCAGGTGCTTTTCAAATATTTTGGATTCTAAATTTATAAGTGATATTGGACGGAAGGAACTTGGGTCATTTCTGTTTTCTTTGCCCTTGTAAATAGGAGTTATCTTTGCTATTCTCCACTGATCAGGGAAGCTCCCACTAGACAGCAAACTATTGTAAAACTCAACAAGTGATTCTTTCCATTCTTTTGGCATGTTTTTCAGGAGTGAGACTGTAATACCTGAAGGTCCTGGAGCAGAATTGTTGGCAAAACCTTCGACAATTTTATTGTAGTCCCTCTCATTTAAGTGGGGAAATTCAAAGCCATCTGCTATCGGCTCTTCTAATGTTTCTTTGATAGGTTTGGCTATGCTTGTGAAGAACTTAGCAAACTCTATCAATGGATCAACAGGCATTGAATGTTTATTCTTACAGTCAATTTCTCTTCTAATAATTTTCCATATGTCGTAATCTTTGTCCTGCAGTTCATTAAGCAAAAAGTCACTCTTTGCTTTCCTTATAGTGAACCTATATCTGGATTTAAGAATTTTTAGATGGGATAGCAAGGATATATTGGTGGATCCTCCCCAAATAAATTTCTTTTTTAACTGTAAGCTTTGTTGTTTTAGCTGTGTTTAGGTGATCAAAGGGGATGTTATGGATCTGTTGAGGGGAAATGACAAGTTGGAAGCTCTTCGCGAAAGAGACGAATTAAAGACGCAAATTAGGCAAGTTAAGCGTTTAGCCAGGCAAGATTCTTCTTTAGCCAGGCAAGATTCTTCTTTTGCAAAACGGTTATTAAGTTCTTATCATGAGATGTCACCGTCAGCTTCTGAGTTAAGCCCATCGCACCCACCACCACCTCTACCATCTGTTTTACCGAGTGAACCTCAAGTTAACCCGCCAGCTATCCTTCAACGTCTTCCGTTCAAAACAATTAAATTTTAAGAATTTGCAGGGGATCAAGAAGAGTGGGCCGACTGGTGGTGCGCGTTTCAAGTGAATGTGCACGAGTGCACTATCATGTCGGATACTCACAAGTTTGGAATTTTGAAATCGGATTTAAGGGGTCCCGCTGCTAAAGTACTAAAAAAGTTTCCACCCAGAGCAGAATATTACCAAGAGGCTATTAAGTGTTTAGTTAAAACGTATGAGGCCGAGGAAAATCGCCTTCATACGCACTTGGATCATTTTCATAGATTAGCAAATATCGCCTCAGTCCGCAATGTCGAAGGACTTCAAGAGCTATTAGACGATGCCGAAGCTATATTACGAACGGTTAAACAACTACAAACCTCCACCAGTAAAGCAAATGATTTAGATGTATACTATGGGTTACTACAAGAAAAATTGCTGGATGTGCTGGTACATCAGTTTAATCAGCACAGCGGCGAAAGTACAAACCCCTTCGAGTTAATTGACTTTGTATGCATCTCCGTTAGAACGCAAAAACGTTTGCAAGCAAACTGAGGCTCAAAAAAGGAAGAACGAATAACGTCAAAAAAAGAACCCAGCAACCTTCAGGTTAAAATCAAATTTTACGCCAATCATTATAACGCATCAACATCATCTACAGTTAGAAAATTTTGTTTTTTCTGCCGAATGCAAACACACAATAGCATCGACTGTAAAACCTACTACCCCTTAGAACGGAAAAGGATGGAAGTTCAACGTTCAGGCAGTTGTTTTCGTTGCCTCCAGCGAGGGCACCAATCACGCAGTTGTAAAGCTGAACTTTCACCTTGCACCATTTGTGGGAAAACAAATCATCTAACGGTTTTATGCCAACAAAATCGAAACAGCGCGAAAGTGTATTCACCGACGCCTAAAAGATTTTGCGCCAACCCTACTCGGACATACTCCTCTCCGTTCAAAGAGATAGAGAAGAAAAATGAGGTAACTACTTCTATTTTTTCTAAAAATTCTATTTTACCGACAGCAATCGTATGGATATGCGGTGGGCAGTTTCGTCAGAGGGTGAGGGTCCTTCTTGACACAGGGGCAACACATACATTAATAAGTCAAAAATTGGCGCACACACTTTCTTTACCTTTATTTACTTTACCGAAAACAATGATACATAGAGTTAATGGTCAACCGATCATCGAAGTTCAGTGTAACACCCGATTCGCAGTATGCAGTGACAAAGATCATTTTCAGACAGAAATGGACGCTTTAATTATTCCTCACTTAACTGATTATTGACCCCCCATTAATGTAAATCGTAATTGATACCGACCTAAAGGATTTACATTTTGGGCTGATGACCTCAATAATAACGAGCCAGGAATCAAAATATTAGGTGTTGATAACTTGACGAAAATTTGTATAGCAGGTAGTGAATGCCAACGTGACATAATTTATCAGGCCACACGCCTTGAGTGGGTGATATATGGTACTGCCAACAATGTGCCATTTTCTAGCTTACATAGTTACGAACATTTTTTTGATGTGATCGAAAATGAAGATGAAGACACCGAAATCGCAGTCCAATTACAATAACTATGGACCCTTGATACCATCGGAATAAAAGACATATCACCCTCCAACCCTTACACTGCAACACAGTTTTCTGATCTTATCACATACGATGAAAAAATACCACGATGCGTAACAAAACTTCCTTGGCGACAAAACATGAAGTCTAGACTCTCTAGTAATTACACATTGGCACGAGCTTCCTATTTTTCGTTAATAAACAAATTCGAAAAAAGTAACTATTTGAAAGAGGCGTACTATAAAGCCATGGATTTATACATACAATTAGAATTTATAGAACAGGTGCCGCCAGGAACGCGAAAAGACGTTGGCTACTTTATGCCCCATAGAGCTGTCATTAATGAGGCACACAACACAAAAGTCCAAATCGTATTTAACGGGTCCTCTCATTGAGTTGATGAAGTATCAATTAATGATTGTCTGGACAATGGACCAGATTGAGTTTTGGATGTTATTACTTCTTTATTAAATTACGACAGCACTCGTTTGCATGTGTTACTGATTTAGAGAAAGCGTTTTTACAAATAGCAATACACGAAGATGAGCGTCAATATCTTAGGTTTCTATGGATCTCCCCATTGGGAGACCCAAACCCAACTATCTGGCAATTTAAACGATTACTCTTCGGTCTGACAAGCAGCCCGGCCATATTGAAGGCAGTTATGGTAAAAATCACGACAGACAATCAAGTACAATACCCTAAAGAAGCAGAAGCCCTTCTACAAGATTTATATGTCAATGATTTGACCCCAAGTAGACAAGAACAATGGGAGATAGAGACAATCCAAATGGAAACCCAAGAATTAATGAAACCCTATAGTTTTAACTTCCCTTCGTGGAAAACAAATATTCCGATAAAAGGAAAAAACAACGAACAAATTACGCAAAAAAAGGTACTCGGCGTTTTATGGGATAATGGGACGGATAAAATGTTGTGGGACATGAATGAATATATAAAACGAGTGCAAAAAGAGAACGTAAAGTCCAGAAGGTCATTAATTCGCTGTGCTGCGTTACTGTTTGACCCCTTGGGGGTACTTGCGCCTATAATGATTGGAATTAAAATTTTAATTCAAAAAACGTGGACTGAAAAACTAACGTGGGATCAACCTTTGACACCTGAGTTAGAAAAAATGTGGACGACCTGGTTCACTGACGTTTCAAAACTTCAGCTAATAGAAATAAATAGAAAATTATTTTCAGCCACTGCAACAACTCAAATTCACATTTTCGGAGATGCGAGTCGCAGCGCATACGGAGCAGTCGCGTATTTACGTTCCCAAGAGCAGAACACCGTCTGGCTTTCTTTTATAGTGGCCAAATTCCGAGTCTCTCCGCTTAAACAACTAATGATACCGGACTTGGAGCTGCTAGCTGCGCTAACGGCATCACGTTTTTCTTGAAAACTTCCCTTGAGTACACTGGTGAAATAGTGCTGTGGATGGATTCGCTTGTTACTCTGTATCGCCTATCTAATTCAAGTTTGAAAAAGAAATCATTCGTAAATCACCGAGTTAGAGAAATTCTGAAAAACAGTAACAAAGAGCAGTGGCGGCACTGCCAAGGGCGTTTCAATCCGGCTGACCTAGGTACACAAGGCAATCCCATATAACAAAAAGAATTTGTGTCACACTGGCTACAAGGTCCAGCGTGGCTCAGAGAGGAAGAAAATAAGTGGCCAAAAGTTACATCGGAAAACGAATCCACAAAAAATATGCACGTAACAAAGAACCCTTCAATTCAAATAAATACGGTACAAATGGTGGAGAAAGAACGACCATTAATACTGACAATAATTGACAAATATGAAACAATTAAGAAAGGCCTAAGGGTATTAACCTTGGTTTGGAAGTTTACTAAAACTTGTCGCAATCGTTCTCAAAAAGAGAAAGAGCTAGAAATAACAGTCACAGAACTCGTTAAGGCAGAGAATCTCATAGTTAGAACGCTACAAAGCTTGTATTATGAAGACGAAATAAGAGCCCTGAAACAAGGAAAACATCTTAAACGACAATCTAAATTAGTAAGTTTAAACCCATTCTGGGACACTGAAGAGCAAGTGTTGAGAGTCACAGGCTGGATCCAGCTAGCCGAGCTGGATTCTTATGTAAAACATCCAATCATATTGCCGGACGACCCAGTCACGACCAAGATAATATTAGCTGCACATTTAAAAACGTTGCATGGGGGTGAAGGTCTGGTACAAACCTACCTTCGAGAAAATTACTGGATTATAAAATTCAGAAGAACTGTTAAAAAAGCGTTAAAAAATTGCCAAGTTTGTCGACAATATCATATTAAGTTAATCCAGCAGAAAGATTCAATTCTACCGAGTGAGAGAATTAACATAACGCCATTCGCCGCAACAGGCATAGACCATGCAGGACCCCTGCGTTATTTACAAACACCAAACAAGGCAGGAAAGCTGTATATAGTCCTGTTTTCTTGTGTGTCAACATGGGCGATACACATCAAAGTAGTGCAGAAATTGAGCAGTAAAGAATTGCTGATGGCAGTAAGAAGATTCATAGGTCGTAGGGGATTACCACGAAAAATTTTTTCAGATGGAGGTTCAACATTTAGTAAGTTGCATCGGGACTTAAGTCATCTATATGTCCAGTCAGAAATGGCCAACGTACAAAAATATCTCATTGAGAATCGGATCGAATGGGATTTCAATGTTCCAAAAGCCCCCTGGTGGGGGGGGTTTTTGGGAAAGAATGGTAGCGTCAAGTGCACCTTGGAGAAGGTCATGGGGAAGACTCATTTGACACTTACCGAAATAACAACTACACTGATAGAGGTAGAAGGGATGGACTCTGGCAAAAATTATTCAGCCGATATTTGGACGTGACAGGGTTATAAGAGCGGCATTAGTCAAAACCCGAGATCAGCGAATAATAAAAAGACCTACCTATAACGTTAATGGCGCGGTTGGAAGCTGAATCTGGTGGGGAGTGTTAAATTTAAAATAACATGATTTTGTCGTTTGAACTTTATTCCTCGTGAATATTAATTTGAACCAAAAATATTAACCTTTAATTTTATTTTTTAGAAACACTAGTTTAGTAGCGATGACAAAACGGATCGATCATGGATAAAAAGAGCTGACCACGGACCCAGAGCTTCAGTTGAAGATCAACTTTGCTATTTGACTTATAGTTTAATTGTATATTTGTTATCATAAATACCATCAAGTTGATTGTATAATAAAATTGTCAAGAGCATAATTCGGCAGTTTAAATTCGTAAGCGAAATTAACAGTAAGACGTTAATTTAAAGTTAAAACTGCTTGTGGACCCCCTATGGAACCGTGTTGTCAATCGGAATTACAGTAAAATGCGAATTTCCTTGATTTCGTTTTAATTAAGTTAGTTACATTTAGACACTTTTATAGTTAGTTATTTTCTTACTACAAAATTTGAAAGATGTCATTTTAATTTTAAATATAAATTTTATCATGATTAGAAAAGCCGTGAATCCCACTGAAAAAGCGCTTCTGTAACATGTTCGTTTCATTGGTGATTACGGTATTCCATTGCGTTGGATTGGAAGTCTGAAATTAAAAAATGTAAGGGAGTTATCCTAGACTCCGAGGTGGTTCTCATAATACATAATTGATCAAATCGAAACTTGTTTCTATAGCTTTTGCCGATCTAAAAATGGCACCTGCAGCAAAACTACAAATTCTACCTTTTCAATTTCCCCTAGAATATGGAATCCTCTTAGTTTAAGTATTCACAAAAACACTTTGATTTTTTTACTTAAACCTAAAATAAGTTATTTTCTTGACGAACTAAACAAACTTTCCTATTAATATAAAACTCATTCGCGCCAGCTAGTTTTGTCTGTGTATATAAAACTGACATTCAGTATCACACAGAGCATATATCACCACTATCAAAATTTCTATACAACAAACTAACATTAAAAAGTTATAAAATAATAATAATAAATTATTTCATTCAACATAATTTGTCACCTTACTATGCAATTGGATAAATACAAAACTAACTTTTAAATGAAGTGAACTACTGCAAGTTAACATACAGTATTCACATATATTCCTATACTAATTTCATCGATAAGTTTTTCATGTTAATTACTTTTACTTATTTTACGTGACTTTTGCTGTATACTACTGTATACGTTATTACCTACGTCTAAAAATATAATCAAATTTTCCAATTGTAATACTTCTTATAAAAAAAAAGTCATTATACTCTTCGACGTTGTTAAATAATATACAGTTCTTGTCTAAAATAGTCATCGAAGATATCTTAAGTAGTATACTACAGAGTATAGGGCACCAATCAGAATCGAGGGGCGG
>JAAFCF010007112.1:101012-114197 GCA_013389785.1 Helicorthomorpha holstii
TGAAGTTAATAAATTAGAAATCTAGAGATCTAGACCAATTTCTCAACAAATGTTCTTCCATCATCATACCACTGCTACAAAATGGCAGTCTGAAGCCAATAAATTGGAAATCTAGAGATCTAGACCAATTTCACAACCTAAGGCTCTCCAGCATGATACGACTGCTACAAAATGGCCATCTGAAGTGAATAAATTGGAAATCTAGAGATCTAGACCAATTTCTCAACCTAAGGCCCTCCAGCATGATACTACTGCTACAAAATGGCCGTCTGAAACCAATAAATTGAAAATCAAAAGATCTAGACCAATTTCTCAACCTATGTCCTTCTCGCATGATACTACTGCTACAAAATGGCCATCTGAAGCCAATAAATTAGAAATTTAGAAATCTAGACCAATTTCTCAACCTATGTCCTCCCAGCATGATACTACTGCTACAAAACAGCCGTCTGAAGCCAATAATTTGGAAATCTAGAGATCAGATACTGTTCCCGCCTCTGCAAAGCGACACCCACAGCAGAATGGACTTCCTCAGCCTAGCAACAATTACAGCTGCAGTCTGTGTGGTAGGCTCGGATATTCACTCCGGCTTTGCCCTCACTGCAATCCGCGACCAGCTTCTCAACCTGCTCCCACACAACCAGTGAAAATCATGCAGAAGGTCAAAAAGGGCTGTTGGCCTGCCACTACTCTTGTAGCATCGATCCTACCAGATGCGGCAGCCGCTCAGGTTACTACAACTAAAGAAGTTACAGCAATACCGTCAGTCCTGCTGGATGATTCTTATGACGTCTTGGCACATCTCAGTACGGCAGATCTCGAGTATGATCCTCCATACAGTTGCAGATTAACTTCGGTTAAGGGAACCACAACTCCGGTCACCGAGATTCCCATGTTACCAGCCTCACCCGCTACATCAGCAGACATCACGTCAGAAGATCCCTTCGATGGATTTGCCTCCTTATTCAACGACCTTACGCCACTGTTAATTGTGACGGTCCAACTTAGTCTTCCACTACCAGACCCTGACATCGCGTCCGACGACCATAGCGACGACGATGATCTTTCCAATCTTTTCTGAGAACCTGAGTGTCACCACTTTTGGTAGCTAGTACAACCCCTTCCTCCGAGGACCTGGTTGTCTCCAGAGTGGCACCCTCCGAGGAAGCAGTTATTAAGCAAGAGCCTTTCAGCCCTCCGATGATTGCCGTAACCATCCAGGGTTTCAAGCACGAAGCTTTACTGGACACCGGCGCAGCCTACTGTCATGGCTCACGAGAATTATTCCAGCAGTGTATCACGGAAAGCGTACCCATGACTGAAACGAACAAAAGATTCGTTATGGCAGATGGTAAACTGATAACGGGCCGGCGTTTTCGTGCTACCTTAACAGTAAGCACCGGACACCGCAGCATTACAACCCCCTTCGTGTTGTTTTCTGATATCACGGCTACAGCTCTGTTGGGCTGGCAATTCATCAGAAGAGCCAGCATTGTATTTGACCACACCAACGACCGAAGGTACTACGATGACAACCACACTGTAAGGTATCCTTTTATCACCCCAGCCGGCCCACGACGTCTCCTAGCGCCGGCATTGCTCGTTAGTAGTAGCCATGTGGTTCCTGACATTCCCAAACCTGAGCCTTTTTACCCAGCGGTCGACCCTCGGCCGAATACGGCAAAGAAAAAGATCGATCTCCGATTGCGACCCGAAGAAGGCCACGGACTCACGGCGAATGAACGCCAACAACTTGACGACCTACTACAACGTAACGCAGACGTCTTTGGGATGCCCTCAGAACCAACACCCACCATCAAGCACCACATTCAGCTGGAGAAACCAAACAGAGGGTTTCGGACGTTGCGTCCCATGTCTCCTGTAAAACGAGAAATAATGCGGAAGTGTCCATCGTGATTTAAAAATAAGGCTGGCCATTGTGGTTGGCAACAACCACCGCAACTGGGCTCAAGTTTTACCAGCAGTCTCCCATGCCATACGAATGCAGGTAAACTCTACTACGGAATTCTCTCCAGCGTTTCTGATGTTTGGAAGACATCCCAGACCAATTGCCGAGTTGCTATGTAATTTTCAATTACCGCGAGTCAATTCAGCACCTCCTGCAGTAGCCAATCTTTTCACTGATTTAACGGAAGGATTACAATTGGCCGCCGAACAGCAGTTAGCGGTCCAGCAGACTCGGGCCAACGAATATAATTCGCATCGACAAGCCTGCCCCGATTTCGAAATTGGTGATTCCGGGTTGGTCGAAGCTCACCATGTATCGGATGGTGATGTGGGGATCACAAGGAAACTGCCCAAAACGTGACGGACCCTTCAAAATATTTCAAATCGAAGGAACGTCCACGACGTTTATTGGTATGCCGGGTTCAGCACCAGAAACCTGGAAAAAAGTTCCGTTTCGGCAGCTCACTCCGTACTATGCACGAGTACCAGAAGTTGAACAACCAAATTCTACCAGAAACCCTACTACGCAGGTACCGGAACCAAGCAGAAACACAGACTCCTCAACTAAGCAAGTAATCACCCGGAAACCCCCAAAGTACAAAGTGCACTCGCCCGGTAGACCCAATACAAGAGGGGTCACTAGAGCGCATGCGTTAAGTGTCCTGCAAATAGAATGCAACCCTTCAGTCACATGTCACCTTTTGACTTATGACCGCGCAGTTGGCTTGTGCAGTACCGGCTTAAAGGGGTATAAAGGGCCCTCTTCAACATGAAAGCAGTCATTGCTTGTTCAATCGTCTTCGCTTGCAGTTCCAGTTGTTCAGTCAGCAGTTCCAGATAGCAGTTTACAGTTAATACGTTTGCAGTATTCAGTTCCAGTTCAGTTGCCAATACATTTCTTTGTTCCCAATCATCTAAATTATTTTACGGCTCTTTAGCAGTTAGCAGCTACACATTTTGGCCCTATTTCCAAATTCATTGGCAGTTCATTGTGCAGTAGTCTACGGCAGAAGTTCCCGTATTTTAAAAACTTTTCGGCCCATTAACGAACTTCAAATTTCGGCACGGCACTTTTAAATTCTAAATTGCTTAAGATGGATTCTACCACCCTACCATTCCTTGCTACGTTCCAGCAGTACTCCGAACTTATTTGGAGTTACAACCAAGCGGTTACCGAGACCCGTGATCTGTCTCGGCAGCAGGAGGTAGCCTTTTCTTCGGCACTTCAAGCTAATGAGGATTTCCACTCAAAATTGTTACAAGAGAACACCGCAACTCTAAAAGAATTGGTGATTGCCACAACATCTGCCATTAATGCTAATACCAAAGCTCAGTTAGCTCACGAAGCAGCCCTACGGGACCTGATTAAGTTTCGAAAAGAAACCCAGAAACGGGGTACCCCAGCTCAGCCGTTGCAGCCAGCTAGAACCAAAACACCGGCATCGTTACCATCTCCAAGTATTCCAGCCGAAAGCAATGCCACTCTCCCGAGTCCTGCCATGTCATTACATTGTTCCCAGGCTACCAGCAAGTCTTTGCCTTTCATAACCCCCACCCCTGGTATTACGAGTACCACGGCACCAACTACGACAGCTACTTTTCAACACACGGCTGACATTTTGTTACTTAACATTGATGAGTCACCACCGCTGTTAACAGAAGACACCGTCGCCCAGCAACTCATCGACAGTCTCGCCTCCGTTACTCCTGCTGCTCCAACCGTTCTCGCGGGTCACTCGGCAGTTGATGATTTTCCGGTTTTCCCCGATGGAGGCGATACCCCTCCCTACGTAGAACCTCGTAAGTCATTAGAGGCCGCCAGGAAAACCATCTTGATTCCGCTTTCCGAAAAGTATACAACGCCGGGTGCCATTAAAACACGAGTATCCCGTGTCTCAACCACTACACCATGGCCAGCTGCTACCCCAGTCACACCTGATAAGTCCACATTGGACAATGTATCAGTTACCCTACAACGTATGCAGACCCGCAGCACTGCGGCAGAATCTTCCTCCAGCGACCCATCATCTCATATAGCTCCCGTTACTGCCTCACGGTCACCCCGTAAGACTTCACGCAGTCGGAGTCGTAGCCAAGAAACAATAGAATGCGACTGCTCCCGTTCTCTCGAATCACGGCCAAGTTCTGATGACTCCAAGGACGACTTCAAACCGTCCCCAGCCAAGCGACAAAAGAAAACATCGGACGGATTACCCCATGACTTACTTAGCGAACTCAGCCGTAACCCGCAACCATGGTTTAGAGACAACGCCATGGTCACCGTTCCTCGTGCCGGTAAAGCGCGGAAATCTTGCAATGACGCCAGGGGAGTCGAATTTTGCCCTATACATCCAGCTGAACGAGTCCCAGGTAAATTCTGGCTAGCTTTTCTAAAAACTGATACATTAACACCATGGGACCAACTCTACAAAATTCAGGATGAAGCATTAGAGGCTCTCCGGACCAACTGGGTCTAAGAAAGGCGAGCAAAACCGCGCTGCACGCTACTTCGCCGAACGAGAACGTATTTACACCAAGATGGAGAGCATCATGCGCCCTTCAGCAGATAAGGGACATTCCTGGGGACATCTGCCCGAAATTTGACCCTGCGACCAGTTCCAGTTTGGGGTCTAGCAAGGGAAAGAAGCCCACAAAGCATTAAAACTGTTCTCACGTCAGGCGGCCAAAACAAGTCACCGTTAAACCTCCGTTTTGGCGCTGGGGTGTAGGCCGCCCTAAGTTTTATCATGCACGTTCATTATTAATGGGTGACAGGAGCGACCGGTCTCCCCTATTTTCTGTGATATTAAGCTTAGGCTGTTAAATGGGTTAATCTTATCTTATTGTTAGCATAGCTATATTTAGACAGGTGAACGCCTTCACCTTCATGCATGATAAAACTTAGGGCGGCCTACAACAGGTTTGCAAAATAGTTTTTAAAATGCATCTAATATACTCTCATTTTTGTATTGGCTGTTCTTACAGGAAATGACACATCACTATTGAAAGTTATCCCCGTTTTTTATTAGCTTATTGAAAATTAGTGTTTATATTTAGAAAACTCTTTAATATAATACAGTGCAAAATGACGTGGATAGTGTTAAAAATTACCAGCTAAATAGAGTATATGATGTTATGCAATTGATGTGAACATGAATATCATATGATCACCCTATAACAACCACAGAAAATCATTAAATTGTTATTATTTGCATATCTCTAACATGTGATTGTAAAACACCATTACATTGTTTGAATTTGAAATTAAATACTATGATGCATGGAAGCTTGTACTTTTGAACACCAGGAGTCAAATGTAGTATATTCAGTCGCAAATGTATATGTAGAACATTTCTTTCTTATTGCTTCTATGACACTTTTCTTAAGTATATATAAAAGGAAATAATTATAAAGTACAAATTTTAATGTTGTTTCTAATTCACCAAGTGAAAAGAAAATTGTGATTCTCGTAAGCACATAGTTGCATTACTTGAATGAAATAAACAGCAGAATGGTGTTGGCAGTAAAAGAAGGTGCTATATAAGGAAATGTTTCTCAAGACACATTTGCACTACTCATGGTAGCTGGGGTATGTGTGCGATAAAAAATGCTACTGTTAAAAAAGAGGCATATTAAAAAAAGGCAATATAAAAGAGGCATATTAAAAAAAGCAATATAAAAGAGGCATATTAAAAAAGGCAATATAAAAGAGGCATATTAAAAATGTTAATTTAAAAGAGGCATATTAAAAAGGTAAATAAAAAAGAGCCAAATTAAAAGAGCCATATAAAGTAAACCAAAAAAACTCAGTCACAAATAATAAAAGCCTAAATAAAAAAAACATAAAAACCTAAAAAAAAAATAAAAAAATTAATAAAATCTCAACAAAAAAAAAAATAAGTAAAAAAATAATAAAAGCCCACAAAAATGAATACAAGCCTGTAACAGTGTGAGGATGATTTTCATATAATTTCGCAATTAAAATTATTTACCTTATGTTTATCACTGCCTTTGGTCCTCACTCTGCTTGGCAAATTGGGGTACTCCTTCAGTCCAGGTTAGTGGGTGCAATTCCTTTGACTCTATATCTTTACTTTACATTAAATGTGCTTAATTTTGAATGAAAATTGAATTTAATAAAATCACAATTATTAATAAAACAACAACGTTGAGCTACAATTAACGTGCTAAAATTAAGAGTCGTAATGATAATGAGTAATGAATGTCGCATTAACGAGTACAGTTATATTAATAACTTTTTGTTAGCGATAACGCAGTACAATGACTTTAAAGCATGAGAATATAACTCAACACTTTAAGTACTGATATAAGCAAATTTCAATTAATTAAATCCAATCAATCAAAATAACATGCAATAAACAGTAAATTATTTTAAAACATTGAGTTTGGTTGTTAAGCCAAATCAACACTAGCTAACCTAATATAAAAATAAAATATCTAAATAGCATCCTAACACTCGCCCCCTTAAGATTTTAAATTTTAAATTTAAGATCTTAAAAAGGTGAATTCTAGCTAAACAAATGAATAAGTAAGATAAAATTATTAACTTCCTGAAAAACATGCAAGATTAATATAGCCCTGAGTTTTCAATATCATGAATTTAATAAAACAGCAATTTAAACTATTGTCGTGATCGTCGGAATCGTCCTCTACCAATACTATGTAGTTGTACCTCTGGAATATTTATTTCTGGATTTATGTTTCATGACACAGAAGCTCTATGTGATGAACCTGATGCAGTATCTGTAGTTTCGTTAGGAGTATCTGTGGATGGAGATGAAGTGACCGCAGTAGCTTCCTCCTTAAAAGGTAGCACTTTTTGTACTGAACGTAATGGCGCTGTTGAAATCCCTTCTAGAATTTTGTAATAGTCTATAATGCAATGTTGGTTTCTGGTTTATTGTAGCATAGCTCTTATAGTAGTCACACAACAAGTGGCGAAACAAGTGGATATACACATCGGTAATGTGGAATGGCTTTGGTCCAGTTGTTGTTTCACAAAGTCCCTCAAGTTGTGTAAGTGGTCCATGTTGCTTTGTCATCATTCTGATAGTAGACCTGTCTTTGTGTACTATGTCCACATAAAAAGCATAGTTTTTATAGCAAACAGTTATGTCAGGTTGGCTCTGGTACAGCTTGAAATCTGGAGTGTCAACAATATTGCAAGAATATTGAGAAGGCTCTGCGTACAAATGACTGCAAGTTTGCCAGAAAAAGTCCATAAGGTGTGTTAAGCATTGTGATTGATGTTGCAAATGGCATTGTTAGAGGTTGTGGTTGATTTTGAATTTCAGATCTATAACTTAAAACATTTTAATTAATAATCATTCTTCTAAATCTCATACAACATAATATTAAAAACCCCAAAACCATAAAAGATGATATAATGATTACAATTAGTACAGCTAATCTTATATATGAAGTAAAGGAAAATAAATTTTGCTGGCTAATCCAGGGTAACAAACAGATTTTGCATTTAAACTCAAGGAAGCATGAGTCGTACAAGCATAACAACCTTTTATTGAAACTAACTCATCAATATGAGGACAAACTCTATGGGTTTGTATTGAAATAGTTATATTTTATAGTGTCAAATGCACTACAAGGATGTTACTCATCAATTGTTTTGATCTTAAATTTCCATCTTGGTTAATGTATAAATTATGGTTCATTATTCTCACAGGTAATTTATTAATTTGGTTAGACACCATTTTGGTAAGGTAACTTGGTGTTGTATACAAATGCATTCTATTTTCAAAAAAGTTTCTTGTTACTTTGTGTTCGTCAAAGATGAAGTTTTTATCATCTATTTTTTCTGCTTGTACATCTCCAATTTCACCATATTTGGGTCGACTAGGTTCACTAGCTTTCTCCAAATAAGCTTTTGTGAAATCGAAGACATCAACGATCAAATTTTTATTCACAAAATCAGTAGGTTGATCATAATTTCCTACAATTTGAACTTCAATTTTACCTCCCATAAATGATTCAACTTTGTTTGGTTTACAATAAACAGTAAGATGTTTGTTATAGACAACTTTTAAAATAGGATGGCAAACTTTTCCATCAATGTTATAAACTTTATGCACCATTGTATAGTCTGGTCTCAAGTACCATCTATAGAAATGACATGGTTGCCTATAATACATCCAAAAACAAAAGTAATCTAAGCCAGCAGATCCAGCTTGGCAATCTGTTTTCCCAGGCCACGTTTTGGCTTCTTCCGATAAGTCATTAGCCCATGACCAATCTCGACGACAATACATGCCCTTGTCACAAATATTAGTATAGGGACAAGCAAATGAGTGTACAAAATAAGTGTCAGTGGGAAAAGTATAGTATAATAGGCGAGTTGCCCAATCACATTCAATACGATCAAATGTAATGCTCATCTCTGCCAACTCTCCACATTGCTGATTCTGGAACCATAAACACACTGAGTAACTAATGCTATGCAATGTTAGTTGCACTTGAGTTTCTGTGTGACAATTATGTAAACTTTCATTTGCATCACAAGCGGAAACTGGTGCGGCTATCATCTTATGTTCATTACAGCTTATATCTGCAGCAGCAGTGCAAACACAAAACATTAAGGTTAAAATGACTACGGGTAAAATGTCAGCTTGAAAATTGACAAGCTGTTGGCGATCACAATCAGTAACATCCATTACTCGTCCTCCCAAAAGGATTCCGAATAAATAGGATATTTTTAGAGTTCCCTTACATATCCTTTTAATTAAAGAACATGTAAAGGCAAAACATTTGATGCTTGTCCACAAAAGTTTTAAAATTCGCTTAACATGTGATAACATATAGCTTGTTAGTATAATTAGGATACAAACTATGGTATAACGTAAATAGGATGGTATGCATTGACAGTATTTCAGTCTGTTCCAGCAAAAGTAACACCTGATTCTAGAACAAACATCTATCTTATCAATTAAAATTGATCGCTCTTTGATGTTACCAAAATCATCGGAGAAGAGCATCAATAAGGTTCCTGGATATAGATAGAATTCATCAGGAATATAAATTTTTTAATTGGAGTGACTCTAAGAGTATATTCAACTCCTTTTTTTGATATTGTTAAATTTCCTGCTTTTTGAAAGGAAATTATATCATTTTCTACGTCAAATGATTGTGCTAAATCAGTCAAGGTGTCTTGAATAGATAACAGTTGACGTGTCCTCAAATTTTGTTGATGTTCTGTAAAAGCTAAATAACATATTCGATAATTAACAAAAATTGGATTGGTATAATGAGTTCCGTAAACTGTAAAATTTAGATAAGTGGAAGCGGGTACTGCTTTACAATAACATCCATTCTCTTCAATATTACAGGTTTGCGATGCACAATAACGAGCATTTCCATTACATCCTGCTTTTGGACATTCACATGCATCATTAGTAGAAGGTACTGTACAATTATACATGGTTGCTAAACCATTATCATTGGCCTTATACATCAGAGGTAATTCGGTAACACGACGAAGTTCTTTTGTATAAGGATCAAGGACTCTGGTATTCCATGCTGTAATACAGTCTTTACACATCTTTTTATTAAATAAACATGCTTCAATGGGTACTCGTATGGTAAGATTGTGCTTAGCAAACTCGGTGTGCAATACATTCTTACATACAGCTTTTTCTCCTTTCCATTCACAAACACGTATTATCTCAGCTTGCGCTACGCTGGCTATTAAAAGCGCCAAAAGGATTCTGAAATAAAGAAGTTATTAAAATCATTAGTTATTTAATTGTCAAACCAATCCATTAAGTTTCGGTGTAGAACATTTTCTTCCTCGTTTTCTCTAGGTGTCTCTAAATAAATTGGTTGATTCCAATCTCTTGGGATGAACCGTGCATAAGATCCATGATGAGTTGCTAATGTATGTACTGGATCTAATTCTTGCTCTGGTTCAATTGCTTCTGCAGTGTTCTCGGCTTCTGTATCTGTTTCTACTATAAATATATCTTCGCTATTCTCATTATCTTGTTCCTGAGATTGCTTTTTCTTATCTGACCTTTTCTTTTTAATTAGATAAGAAGTTCTAGGCGTATACAAATTAAGTCTATTTACGTGAACTATTTGAACATCTTTTGGCTTCTGAACATGTTGAATTTTAAAGTTAACTTCTGACAATTTTGCTATAATTCTATAAGGTCCTTTTTGTAATTTAGTAAGCTTCTTGGTTAGACCTGTCTGCAGTGCAGGGGTGTACAAGAACACTAAATCTCCTACATTATAATTTTGAGAGGTTTTTCCCTTATCTCTGGCTTTTACCTTATCCCATGATTCTTGCAAATGCGTTCTAGCTAACTCAAAAGCATTCTGCACTCGGGTTGTTAATTCGGTAACAAAATTTAGATTATAAACTGGTTTATATGCACTGGTTGCTAGAGAATATGGCATAATTGGATCTCTGCCATGCATTAGATAATAAGGAGTCTGCTTTGTAGTACTACGACACGCAGTATTATAAGCAAAAATTAAAGTTGGTAATTGAGTGTCCCAATTTGTTTGATCTTCATTTACATAATGTTTCAACATATTGGCAAAAGTCTTAATGAATCGCTCAACTTGTCCATTACTTTGAGGATGATATGCTGTTGTATAAAGTTTTTTGGTATCTAACTTTTCACAAACTTTTTTGAATAATTCTGATGTAAAGTTACTCCCTTTATCAGTTAATAAATCTGAGAATAAACCATTGTTATAATAAATCTGAGAATAAACCATCTGAGAATAAACCATTGCCAAATGACATTGTCAACTAACACTTCAGCTACTGTACTGGTTGTCTGATCGGGTAAGGCTTTTGCTTCAACCCATTTTGAAAAATTATTTGTAAACACTGCTACATAGCAATTTCTATCGTATGACATAGGTAATGGGCCTAATATATCCAAAGACCATTTCTGCATAGGTTTACTTAGTATAGGCATTCATTGTAATGCAGCTTTCATCTGTGGTGCTTTACATAAATTACATAACGCACAAGTTTTCACATATTTCTTAATCTCGTCATACATTCTTGGCCAATAAACTTCATTTTTCAGTCTATCATAGGTTTTCTCAAAGCCTAAATGTCCTGCAAATGGAATGTCATGTGCCATTTCTAAAAATTCTGGTTTTAACTTTTCAGGTAAACATACTAACTCCCTTACATTCTCCTTATGTGTATCTGACACAATTTTGACTAAACAACCTAATTCAGTTAGCTTAAATCCTTGTTTAGCATACTTCTGACTACTCTCTGAAGTTTTGTTTCTCAAAGCTTTCATAATTTCTCTTAAGGTATCATCCCTTTCTTAGTCTTTTCATACAATTGTTTCATTTTGTATGCTATAGAATAGGATATCATCATCATCTGAGCTGGATTCTTCTGACTCACTATCTATTTCTTCATTTCCTTCTTCAAACTGGGGTAAACGACTTAAAGGATCAGCTCTGTTTTTTACTCCTGGTTTGTATTTTACTTCATAATCAAAAGCTTGAATTCTCATTGCCCATCTTGACACTAAAGCGCTTTTATTCTTATTTTGCAGCATGTATTGAAGTGGTGCATGATCCGTAATCAAAGTGAATTTATGTCCTGCCAAATAATATCGAAAATGTTCTATTCCAAAAACACATGCTTGTGCTTCTTTCTGAATCGGAAAATAATTGACTTTTGTTTTGGATAGTTTTTACTGGCGTAAGCGACTGGATTTCTACCGTTATCAAATTGTTGCTCTAGGACTGCTCCTATAGCAAAATTGCTTGCATCTGTTGTTAAAATGAATGGTTTATTCCAATCAGCTATACGTAAACAGGGTTCGGTACAGAGTCTTGTTTTTAGAAGTTCAAAAGCCTTTTGACGAGTTTCAGTCCATATGAAAGGAACGTCTTTCTTCAGGAGGTTTGTTAAACATGCGGTTATCTCTGCGTGATTTTTAATAAATTTTCTATAGTAATTTACTAAACCTAAAAATGTTTGAAGGTGTTTCACTTTCTTTGGAATCATAAAATTTTGAACTGCATCTAATTTATTTTGTTGCGGATAAATTCTTCCTGTTTCTAAATCATGTCCTAAGTAAGATACTCGACTTAAACAAATTTGTGCTTTATTTGGTTTAACTTTCATTAACGCTTGTCGTATTCTCTCTAAAACTTTTCTTAAATTTTTCAAGTGCTCCTCTATTGTGTCTGAGTAAATTAAAACATCATCTATATAGGCTATTACTCCTTGACCTAACATTCCCTTAAAGACTGTGTCTGCTAATCTTTGAAACACATTTGATAGCAAATATTCAGTTTATGTAAAGTATTGATGAATAAAAGCCACACAATTGGAATTGCAAAATGGCAGCTTGGTATTTTATATCAGCTGGATCCAAGACTTAGTACTGGAGTTTGGTTAAATACAATCAGACAGGGAAAAAATAGTTTCAATTAAATAACTATTTAATAAGCACAACGTTTGGTGGTCAGCTCCTGTCTTGTTACCTGTTACCATCTAACCAACTAAATCAACAAAACAGAAGCCCCTTTTATACAGGCAAAAACAAGTCATGTGATCAATCACTATTACATCATATCAATTACAACATTTCTTCATGGTCATTAAGTGACCAACAATTGCATAAATTTACACAATACTAAAAATCAAACTATGTACCTTTATATACAGCGTGGTCAAAAAGTCTGTCCCTCCCTCTTAACTTTTTAAATAAGCAACATTTTAAAAAATGGCTAATGGGACTAAATAGGAAGTATGTGGGTCTCCATCCAATGGTGATTATTATTTTTCTGTGCACTTGTAATTTATGCCTTTTTTGAGCATTATGTTTTAAATAAAAAGCGATGCGCCATTTTCGTCAATTACAAAGTTGTGCGGAATGCAAAATCATAAAGTTTGATAACAAGTACGTCCATATCGGACAAACGGTTCGCCCACAAAATGCAAAAAGGTGCATTAATTTTAACTCAAAATTGATCCTCTTAGTCATTATTTTAGTTGGATATCTGAACCTCCTAACTCATAAGTAACACCATCTAGTGCTAATTTGAAAATATCGATTTTGAAGTAAAACAGTCTTGAATGGCCTTCAAATTTATTTGAACAAAAAAAAGATAAATATTCAAATTTTAATTATAAAGTTCAACAAAGTGATTTATTTTTCTTATTACAAAAATTGTCAAAGGAATTTTTTT
>JAAFCF010007112.1:116708-129605 GCA_013389785.1 Helicorthomorpha holstii
CAATATTCAACATTGATGTGTGCTTTGAATGTTTTTGAGAGTAAAGGCAAATAAAGCACAACCCAACGATTATCAACTTCAACTTCCATATTACGAACTTTTAAAGTGATGAAATGGCCATTATCTTCTACTGATCGTCGACGATATTGTGGATATCCATCATTTCCAGTTATAGTTTCAGCATGCAAAGCTCTCGGATAGTGTTTTGTGCATTTGGCATCTTTCATGCATGGAGAATTGTTGTTGATTGTGCCACATGGACCATGAATCATGTTTTTAGTGACAATTTCAAACAATCCTGGATCAGTGTTGGCATCTGGTATTTCAGCAGATATGACTTCATCAATTTTGTCTGGTGTAATTTAGTCAACCAACCAAATCAAAATGTGTGCATGTTGTAAACCTCTTTTTTGCCACTCAATGGAATACATCCAATAGCATGTTTCTCCAAACACATGATGTTTGGTAATAAAATCCATCATAGCTTTTAATTTTTGTTTAAATACACGTGCAAGGATGTCATGGCGATCTGAAGACGATTGTCCAGGTAAAAGAAGTTCTTTAATTTCACTCCATGTAGGATTACATGTAAACGTTATAAAAAAATCTGGACGTCCATAAGCACGCACATAAGTCATTGCATCTTGTGCATATTCATGTAAATGTCTTGGGCTTCCTGTAATGGTTGCCGGCAATATGACCATTTTTCCAAGGTCATTGGGATTGCCATCAGCAGCAATTGCATCACGTAAATGAATATATTCTTCTGAGCGCAATTTAGTTTGATTGAAGCAAATGAAGAGGAGTCGTTCAGTTTCAATCTTTGCATACATATCAACAATATATTGATGCCACAATTGTCGACATTTTAAAAGATGGTTATCTTGGTTGTCACGAATCATCAATCGATATGAATAGTAATTCATAGCACTCACCTTTTTGTTGGTTTCCTCATGTGTTTGTGGGTTTTTCATTTTAATGTTTAAATGATATCCATCTTCTCCTTGCCAAAATAGGATTGGATATTGCAAAGCATCATATGAGCGATGAGTTTCAGAGACTCGCTGAACATTACCATCTCTGCAATGAAGAACAATATCACGTGAGTTAAATTGTTCACCAACTATGACAATTGCCACTTCATTAATGGTAGGTGCATTGTATTGTCGTGCATGTTGACCAGCAGGTGTTTTGTCTGCTCTAATAACAACAACATAATTATCAGCTGGCATACGTTCAAGGGCAGTTCTAAACAATCTAATTAATTCATTATGTTCATCAAATAAATGTTGTAATGCAGCAACAATTTCTCTGTTAACATTAGTATTGAATCGACAACGTTGATCATCTTGAACATCAGTGCTTCCCATGAAATATATTTGTAGAAATTTGTAATCTGATTCAGGCACTGGAAGAAGTGATCCAGCACGATGATAAATTTGCCCTTGGACTTTAAATGTTGGCATGTAATTGTCATGTACAATTTCCTTTGCACCAAATGATGTAATCTGAAAACAGGAATTGTATTTCCGTATATTTGCCAAAAAATGTCTTGACTGACTTGTGTTGCCTGATACTAAAGTTGATAATGGTTCAGGTGGTAAATGTAATTCTGGCAGTGTAACTAACCACTACGCTAAGCATATACTCTTAAAAGTGATAAATGTTTTGCAATGCAAAGTGATCAACATTACTTATTTAAACAAATACAGTAAAGTATGATATTTACCATTAAATACACTATTACGATATATTAAAAACATTTCATGGAAGTAAGCAACTTTTAATGTTTGTATATAGAAGAAATGTTTAAAAACCGATTAAACATCATTAAAAAAAATTGTTTTGAGCAGGGATCGAACCCACAACCTCAAAACTGCATGCAGAAGCACTAAACACGATGCTATGCATTTTCTTTTATATGTGATAAATGTTTGACAATGCAGAGTTGTAAAAGTAAATTATTTAAACAAATACGATATTACAATTTTTAAAATGTTTAATGCATAAAAGCACTTTTAATTTTACTGAATAAGGTCAGAAAGCGATGGAGGAATGGTGTAGCACACATAGAGACACATAAATTAATACAGTACAATATATATATATAGAAAGAATAAAAAGCTTACCCACGTGTTGCTGTGATCCAAGCAGACACAAAATGTAAGGGTCTTGAGTAAATTGTAACGATTTGTAGACACTATTCACTTCAAAATAACAGCTATTATACACACTATTCACTTCAAAATAACAGCTATTACACACTATTTAAAACATTTAGGATAACGGTAAATTGAAGTTATTCCAACATGTACAGCACATGTGAGAGTGTAAAGGGTCTTTAAGAATGAGTCTCGAAATGGGTCATTTAAAATAGGTCTCCAAAATGGCTTAATGTTTAAAGTGAGCGCCCTCAGTTTTACTGTTAGCTCAATAGATGGCAAGATAGCTCTTCAAAGTCTGTCTCGCGAACACCACATTTAATTAATTAAACTTATTTCAGAAAATATTATAACGATATTTGAAATTTTTTGGTTCATAGAAACCCTCCCAGGGGTGTAATCAACAACTTCCAAAAAAGTTTATGGCAAACGGATAAATGGTTTAGTCAGGCATAAAAAACACACAGAACACATACTTTCATTTTTATATATATAGATGGCTTAATTGAAATTGTGTGAGGAATTCCAAATCAGTTTGCTTTTTGTCAGTAGTTAGGGTACATCCTAAGCCGGGCCAATCAGCATTGAGCTTTTGGGCGTGAAATTTGAATCTGACCAATCAGAGAGCAGGATTGGGTGGTGGGCGTGGCTAAGTGGAAAAGTGGGCGGAGCCTACTGTTACAAATGCCCCATGTTAAACTCTCGTAGTGATGTCACAATTTCTTTTTGTGTTACACTGTATGAGGCAACCCTGTACGTATGCGCTCCCAGCTGTTGTGTGTTTTACGGGTAGCGCATGCGTAGCGTAAACGTAGCCGCTACGTGTTTGTCAATATTAATCCGATCAGGCTCCGCCCCGATTAGTTACAGTTTTAATGGAATACATGTGTTTCTTAAGTTTTTTGACCTTGACATGTCAAATTTTTTTATGCACTTGTTATTGTATACATATATGGTGTGTTTGGGTTAAAGAAAGGAATGTGTTAAGTGTTTTATGTAATATGATTAATAAAGAAAAAAAGGAAAAATAATGATTCATATACTTGTCTTTGGGAAATTCTTTTTTAACACAAGGGGTTTAATTGTGCGTTAATAGTTAAATGGTTTTTCTTTAAAAAGTGTTCAGTGTAATTGAAAGCATGGCTTGGTTAAAGTTAAAGATGTATGATTTCAATAATTTGGATATAAGACCATATGGATTGTTTAGCGCGGATAGTTTGCATAAAATATATGTGGGATGCCATGTTCGTAAAACTAAGTGTATTTCCTTAATTGAATATGACACTGTGACACAACTGGGAAATTATATAAATTTTGATAAATCAGTGATTGAGGAGCAACGTATGAAGCGGGAGTTGAAGGAATTTTACCAGTTGAAGTTTGGTAAAGTTAATGCGTGTTTGGTTAAAAACAATGTCTTTATAATACAAAGTTATGAAGATACGTTTACAAAGGCCATGATGATTGATACAACATCCGGTGAAAGAAAAGATATAACTTTTGCGCGCTTACTTCCAGTATTTAAATTTCCTGGTGTCATTAATAATACGCAAATGCAGGTATTGGGATCGCAAATTTATATTATGGTTTGTGCTATGGGTCAAAAAATGAGACAACAATTTACACGTTTATATGTTTACGATACAGTAGACGGTCGTATTAGTTATAAAGGGCAGACTGATGTTTCTTTTCGTTGTTTCTACGGTATTACGTCAGATAAAAGGTTGTTTGTGCGTTTTAGCGTTTATAATAATATTTACATTGTTGATGAAAATTTAAAGGTATTGCAGGCAATTGTTAATAGTTATGAATCGTTTAATTGTTGCGTCATTAATAAGCAAATTTATGTGTATAATATGGGGTTTTTTTCGCTGTCAAAACATTTGACAAAAGGTATTTTAAAATACGGAATATTTAATTGGCTTATGTTGGATCGTGATTTTATTATAAAATTGTATTTTCGTTGTTTTACATTGTTAATGTCATTACAAGATTTATGTAATATAGCTTTGCTTAAGAATCGAACTCAATTTCCTGAATGGTTACCTAAGAACGTTTAAAAAGTATATGATAAACAATTTTAATTTTATCGAATATTTTTAATTTGGTGAATAATAATAAGCGGTTATACATTTTGTTTTTGACAAAAAATAATAATAATAGCAAGCGGTTATACATTATATTTGTTATGTTTTACGTTGTTATATATATATTTTTGTAATATTAAAAAAAGAAAATTTTTTTAAAATAGTTGTGCTTCTTGAATGAAGTTACTCAGTTCTTGTAGATTTGACAGATCAATGATGTCGATATTTTTGTTCTCACTTTCGGATGTTGTCTGTTTTTGTTGAGTGAGTGATAAATCAAGAGGTTCATCATTATCATTATCTTTTTTATTTGGTTCAATTTTGGATTTTTTGTTGTTGTTGTTAGATTTTCTTTTTTTGTTGTTGCGTCTTCCTACCAATTTCATATTTTGAATAGGTTTGACAATTTCTTTTTGCTGTAAAACTTTGATGGGGGTACCCGTTTGTTGTTGTTAACTATTCCAGAAGACAGTCCTCGTTTACCACGAAAAGTATTTCTTTGAAGAATAAGGGCATTATAGTTGTGCGGTATAATGCATGTATAAACGCATATAAGTTGGGCGATACTGTCTCCTTGATTAATTAGAAAATTTTGTTTTCCTAAATTTATTAGAATAACGATGATTTCGCCGGTGTAATCGCAATTGATTACACCCCCAATACGTGAATACCGTTATGTGCTGCTAATTTGCTTCGATTGGCTATACATCCGTAGCAATTTTCGGGTAATTGAATAACGATACCGGTGTTGATTTGCCTAATTTCACCAGGGGGAATGTGACAGGTTACGGAGGAGTAGAGATTTAAGCCGGCTGAGTATGGAGTCGAAAGAGTTGGAATAAATGCTTGACCATTAAGTGGAGCCCATTCTAACGTTAATGCCATTTTTTTTAAAGAATTATACATGTATTTTCAGAGGAAGATGTTTAACATCACGTAAAATCCGTTGAAATAAGGTGAAGGTGTAAACAATTTTTTAATTTATAGTTTTGTAGATGTGAAGTGTGGATGGGAGAAAAAAAGGAGGTAAGAGAATTTTACTTTTTAAAAAAATAGTGAAATTACTTTTTAAGAAAAGGATAAAAAGTTAATTGTTAACATGATATTGTTTTGACGGACAAATATGTACAAATATAAGGGGTTAGTTTTAAAAGCGTTTTGACATGTGTGAGGTTAAAAATATTTTTAACCTTACGATAGTTAGCTAAGTGTTGTTGAAATATCTACAGAAGAAAAACGAAACGGGATGAGGGTGTTTCTAATTTTTATGGGATGTTAATAAATTAAAAGGGGGGTTGGTGATGTGAGAAGGGAGAAAGAAAGAGGAAGAAAAGTTTAAAAGTTTAAATATAATATATCAAATAATAAGAAGAAAAATATATACAGAAGAAGGCGTGTTTTTATTATGACATGTGGTATATGACCAAAAAAAATAAAAGTCCAAAGAAAATGTATAAAAGCATTTGCTCAAGTGATGTAAAAAATTATTTTTATGAACGCTTTTGTTTTATGCTGCTTGTTGAATAATAGTTAGAATAAGTGTTAGATAAAGAGTACCGTTATGATGGGTCCACATCATTTTGATATTACAATTGGCAGAGCACAGCAGTTGTTAATATCGTTAGTTTTTGTATTAATCGATCAAATGTTGGAGTTGGTGGCTGAAAAGAGTAAATTTTATTCAACAACTTTTAGCAGTAATGAAACGAATGATAATATTAGAGCGTTTGGGTTAAAAGTTAAACCGTTAACCATGGTTAGCGCGTATTTTCATAGCGATAAAGAGTATTTGAAGAAAGATCAAAGTCGATGGTTAAGATCTCGAAATATGTACAAATATACAGTGTGTGGATATAAGGGCGGCATAATACAGTCTTTTGATGCTAACGATTGCGTTCAGTTGGATTCTTGGGACAAGCGACTACAATATCAGGTGAAAGCTAAGGAGTTTTTTATATTTGCAAGGAAGGTGACGATTACATGAATGTCAAACGTGGAGGCAGCATCATCTGCCATTATCTGGCAAAATTATTTCGGCAGGTAGAGAATGAAATTTTTGCGGAGATCAACTGCCATATGCGAAATGGTGAGAATACAATAGTACCGCCTGAAAATGTGCCGTTTTTATACGCTTGATTTTTATCGATTTGGTAGAAGAATTTTATGAAAAGTATGTACAGCAAATTGAATACGCCGGAGGAACGTTGTTCTGTGGAGGAGATGATAAGCGAATTGTGTAAGGAGTATGAAAATTATGACGGACTGTTGGAAGAATTCAAGGATTGTGGATTAACGGCTGGTGAGTTATTTTTCATGGTGCAACGTGTTCATCATTATATGCGGTTGCATTGTTATGAATCTGGTGGTATGGTGCAGCTACTTAAGGCGACGTTAAAGGATGTGGAAGAAAGTGTGGATGGAAATAGATATCATTGGCCTGATTTGGAGAATTATAATTGAAGTGATGATGGACAAAACTCAAATTTACGAGCCGAAGATGAGGTGCTTTCATGGTTACCTGCTCCTCTAAATATGTCAACTGGTGGTGATAATACTACAGGAAATGTTGGCGGGGGTAATAATCGAAATAATGTTACTACATTTTTAAATGTTCCTCCTCCTCCCATGTCGCCATCAATATCAGAGAAATTATCATATGACGAACCTTGGAGTAAACCTTATAAAAAAGGTGGCGATAATTGACAGGAGAAACGAAGAAGAAATGACGACAATTAATGTATACATTCGTTTACTATATATATTTGCTTTTTTATTTTTTATTTCATGTATCCGATGATTATTATATTTGATTGATTTGTTTGTATTAAAAATAATAATGATACGCAATAACACATTTTATATAAGAAAAAATATAATTCTTTATTATTATCAATTTTTTTATACATTTAATTAAAAAAACATCATGTATCCTCCTATATCATTCTCTTTTGTTGTTGTTGTTTAAGTTTAGTTTTGCTAGGTGTATGAGTTGCAGGTGGTGATACTGATTTGGTGGTGATGGATTGATGTGATGTTGAAGGTAACGATGATACAGAGCTGTCCAGTGATAACAATAAAGGTATGGGCGTAAGAACGATTTCAACGGATTTCTTCTTCTTTTTTTTCTTTTTTTGTCAAGAAGTTGCTGATGTTGTTGCGGAAGTGGAAGGTAGGGTTGTAGAGAAAATATTTGGCGGCGGAGATGGATGCGCATTTTCTGGCGTTGTGTTAAATGTGGTGTTAAGTGGTGCTGCTTGCTCTTTACTTGCTGTTGTTGAAGGTATTATTGACGTTAAAGTATGTTCGTTTTGACGCAATTGTTCGAGTATTTGATTAAATTTTTCCACTAGTTCGTGGTACTGCCGCATGCGATGTTGTAAAGGTAATTTGGATTTTTTTCCTAAAAGCTTAGAAATTTGTAGTTGTGTTTTATAAAGTATCTGTTCTAGGGGTGAGGGTGTAACACCTAAATTGACGGTAGGGTTTACAAATTTTCGTAAATTTGTTGCTGATGTTGTTTCCTCTAATTCTTCTTTTTTATTATGCATGTTGTCGGAAGGTGTTAAGGGTTGCGGGGAATGTTGTCGTAATTTTCTGTAATCCTCTACATCCACAAGCATGATTTTACGTACCATTTTTTTAATTATTTAATTAACGTGTTGGAATAAGCGATGAGGCTAAACTAGCGATGGCAGGACCTAAAATACCTATTAAGGGACCTATGAAACCTCCATGCTGTGACATTAGTTGACATTTCTGAGGACGTGACAACTTTGGTTCTGATAAATGTCAAATAATTTCGCTATATTTATGTAAACAACTTAAACTCTTTTTTTACCCATATATTTGTTACGATAATTAAGACAAAATTCTGACATTTTATCTACGGCAGCAGGTGATAAACGTTGACAATAGGCGGCCTGTTGTTTAGGTTGGTTTTTGAGACGTCGTAATATTTCTAATTTCTGTAGGGGTGTTGATAGGCGGAAGGGAAGGTGTTGTGATCCACCTTTCATCGAAGTTGAAACCCTCACCCCCATTGGCAGCGGCGGCAGCGGCAGGTGTAGAGAGTGGGAGGTTAGATGACGTCGTTGAGAAGATTTCTTCTTTTTTCTCTTCGTTTGTAGGTAACATCTTGCGTGTGGCCGATGATGGGCAGCCATAATTGTTTGCGTTTAATAGGGGTAGGGCGTATGGGGTTATAAATTGATAGGGTTGATTATGTTGTTCTCTTACTAATTTGAGGGAATGGATGGTTTTTTTAAGATGATTAACCTCTTCTTGATTAAGTCCTCCGCCACTTTGAACTGCTTTAATTAGTTGAACGAGAAATAAAATCTCCAATGTCAAGGTGACAACTAAGGCAAATAGTGTGGTGCAATTCTTTAAATACTTTTTAAATGTTTGTGGTTCTTTTTGTTGTTGTACATTATTATTATTATTATTTCACATAATTTTATTGGTACTAGTTGTACTACCTGCTGGTGTGTCAAGGTTAACGAGTGATATTTCACCATTATCAACATCAGTGGAGGATGAACTACTACCTCCCACGCCAACGCGCGTATAAATATTTTCTAAAACGATAGGCAGCATGATGATGTTAAATTTTCTTTTATTTCGTTAAGTAACCCCTGATAGAGAGCTTCTCCTAAATAGGCAACAGTTTCTTCGCCAGGTAAAATTTTACTCAGATACCTTACGCAGGTAGGTGTGTTGGGCATGAAATCTAGAAATAAATAGGTGTAACCCTGACGTGTGGCATCTATATATGCCTCTTCAAATTCTTTGGCCGATATGCCTTCCACCTGTTGACCAAAATGGCGACATTATTTGCTGTCATGTGGACTTTTGAATAGAAAAAAATATTTTGTATTCAAACTAATTGTGTGACTTTCGTTACCTCTAGGAAATAAATTTTGATTAAAAAGAATGACACTTATATTGTCATGATGACTTCCTTTTGTAAACATATCTGAAATAAATTTATTAGATTGACACTCGATCATCAACTCGTCAATAATAATTAGTTTTTATCTGTTTATCATCATTTGTAGGAATTTCGTCCAACAAACCTTTGTGTAATTGTACTTTTTTAAAATTGTCCCAAACTTGTTTATTGTCGTATAAAGGTTGATATTTACCATAGCATATAATGAGTTCATCAGGAAGCGGTGAAATCATTTCATTTGATTTACGTAAAAAGTTTGTTAAAAATTCCGTTTTACCACATCCTGTAGGTCCTGCAAAAATGCAAGTAAAAGGATGTAATAATTTTACGTCATACTTTTTATCTAAAAAGTAATACATGTTTTTTTTGCTAATTTTTTACATAATGTTTTTTTAAAAAAAATTAAATCGCCTTCTCTTAGACTAAATGGTAAAATGGTATAATTAGACTTTTACACCTTCTATTTATAATATTAATGCGCAAAAAATAAAAACAACAATTTTTTTATTTTTTAAAAAAACATGTTTTTTATTTAATAATATGTAATTTTTTTAAAATACACATTTACATAATTATTTAATTGACATATTGCTTATTATTTTTTAAAAATGAAAAACTAGTTAAATAATTAATCATCATCGATAGTGATGACTTCCGGATTGTTGTTGTTGGTAACATGACGAATAGAGGCTCTATAGCGGTGACTACGATTATCACCTCTAGAAGTTGATGATGGCCCTCCCGATGAAGAAGATGTAGAACCACCGCTACCGTCCACAATGTTGGTGGTGACTAACTTTTTTTCTACCGAATATGGTTTTACACGAACAACAGGAGGGGCGCTTTTCTTCTTACCGTTAAAACTTTTCTTAGATTGTTGTCGATTATCATCATTATGATTTGTTTTTGTTGGTGGTGCTGCTATTCCATAACCTTTATCATCCTCGTCATCTGGCAGACTTGCGGTGTCAGCATCCGATAAAATTTTGTTTGTAGTAGCGGCGGCATCTAAAGGTTGATATCAAACTGTTTGTGTTGACTGGTGGGATTTTAAAGGTGGTAGATTTTCCTCTTCCTCTTCATCGTTTTGGCCAGCGCTGTTAGTAAATATAAACTGCATGGCCTGTGCTGTACGTGGTCCGCCTTTGTTTTCATTAGGATCCAGCATGGCAAAAGCTTGGTCGATCAAGGTTATCAACTGTTTTAATTGTACCCAACTTTCTTGGGTAAAGTTTAGACCCGTACACCATCCACTTTGACGAGGCACAACATCACCCATACTTGTGGCTGAATTGAAAACACGTTCCAGGCTCTTAATTCCAGGAATTTTCGTTGCTGATAGGTATAGACTTTTAAACCTCGACTATATCCAAAAATTTTATAGCCAGCATTTTGACCCTCCATATCACTGACGGATCGATAAAGTTCGTTAGCGGGTGTAGTATAACATCCGTTTTCGCCACCGCCAAATTGTTGAGTCAACATCGGCCGTAGAATTGAAGATCCTGGCAAATTTTGTGGTGTATAATTATATTTGCCATTCATTTTTTTGTTCAGCGGAATTGCTATAAAAAAATCTAAAATACATTTTAAGTTTATATTACGTTTTTATAGACATCTTCAATATCTTATTGCTTTATAAAAGCATTTTTTAATAACAATGTTTACTAAACATTATTTTAAAACTTTAACTGTAATTAAAAAAGTCTGGAATTGTTGTTTTCCAGTTGACCTACAGTAAAAATAAGAAGACTCCAGTTCTAACTAGGCTATGAAAACATTAGCTAATGCATTTGGTTTAGTTTCAATAATAATTAGACTTTCTAAAATAAGAAATATGTTTTCATTGATACCATTATTTTGGCTTAATTATTATTATTCTGGATAAATAGTCTACATGCCCCATAATTTTACATTGCTAAGATTTCCATATAAAGTACAGTACAGCATACTTTGATTTTCATACAGTACAGTAACAAACACTGTATCTAAAATAATCATGTAATTCACAAGTACAGTACTTTTAATGTAATTCTTAAGTGATTTTCATGTAATTCTCAAGTGATTTTCATGTAATTCTCAAGTAATTTTCATGTAATTCTCAAGTAAATCTCACGTAAATCTTAAAATTTCATTATAACCAAGAAGATTTACCCAAAAAATGATCAAATGTTCTTCACTATAACCGAAATTTCGCTATAGAGAGGTTCACTATAAGCGGGAAAAGTTAACATGTGATTCAATAGCTGACCAACCAAGACCTTACGAAAACTTCACTATAACCGGTATTCACTATAAGCGAGTTTAGGTGTATTCATTTTAGAGGGATAACCCCACCATTTCCCCAAATATGTCTTCTGTTTCCCCACTTTTTTACTCTGTAGAATTTTTTCAAATTTAAAATAAGTTTTTAACGTCGGTTTTGGTACTTTTTGAATTTCAGCTTCATAGTATACGCCGTCTATTTTTTCACCCTCACTATCCATTACTTTATATACGGGATAAGGATAACGCAAAATTACTTGATAAAAAGTGAAAATTTCCTCAGTCCAATTGGGTGTATCAGTTTCCTTATCAAATATTCCTTTTAAACTAGATAAGCGTACACTATCCCCCACTTTAAAATTAGGTTTTTTGGTTTTTATTCGCTGATTTTTTCCATATAATCTCGCATAAACTAAACTTTCATTTTTTGTATTTACTTTAATAGGGGAAACTCCTGTTACCCTTGATGGTGTATTATTGTAACCCTCCATAAGTTTTGGTAAAATTTGCGTATAACAATAAGAGTTTTTATTTCTGGCGTACATTTGTAATTTCATTCTTGGAGTACGATTAAAACGTTCCACTACTGCTGCTTTTTTATCGCTAACCGAAGTATAAAAGTTTACACCGTAATCTTTCATCAGTTTGCGTACATGTTTATTTTCGAATTTTTTTCCTTTATCAGTATGAAAATTAGCAGGTGCACTATGATTATCGATAAACATGTTATCTATATTTTTCCACACCTCTACAGCCCCTTTAATCAGTAAAGGTCTTGCCCATGCATATTTTGAGAAAACATCAATAACAGTCAGAATATATCTAAATTTATTATTGTATTGAGAATAGCCTTGCATATCCAAAATATCTGCTTGCCATAAATCGTCAATACCAATAGCGTGAGTTTTATTATGCGGAAATTTATGTTTAACTTGCTTTAGCAAACTGTAAGGGTATTGTTGAAGTGTCCACTGTTGAAACCGTTTCATATTTGGTTGACATATATACTTTCTAAAATGCTCAATAGAACCCAAACTGTACGGATGTGTCGTATCATAATATTGCGAATTCCATTTTCTTTCTAGAATTTGATGACGTAATCTTTTCTTTTTCTTCTTTAATAATGCCATTTTCGTTGTTTATGTTAACAAAAAAATTAATCAGTAACCAAAAGGCCAAGCCTTTAATTGATCATCTACATAGGCTTTATCAAATACTATCTGATAGGTTTTATCACAAACTTGACTTTTTAAATCACCTCTATATTTACATCTTTTAATGTTAAACTTTTTCACCTTTATTTTATCACCAACAACAAACCTTTTCGCCTCTTTACTTATCATTTTTTACATACCATGCTTTTAATCAGTTGATAATTTATATCGGCGTTTGTGCTAAAATTCATATTTATTCCTCTTACCTTCCACGATTC
>JAAFCF010007112.1:129705-139725 GCA_013389785.1 Helicorthomorpha holstii
TATTTGGTTGACATATATACTTTCTAAAATGCTCAATAGAACCCAAACTGTACGGATGTGTCGTATCATAATATTGCGAATTCCATTTTCTTTCTAGAATTTGATGACGTAATCTTTTCTTTTTCTTCTTTAATAATGCCATTTTCGTTGTTTATGTTAACAAAAAAATTAATCAGTAACCAAAAGGCCAAGCCTTTAATTGATCATCTACATAGGCTTTATCAAATACTATCTGATAGGTTTTATCACAAACTTGACTTTTTAAATCACCTCTATATTTACATCTTTTAATGTTAAACTTTTTCACCTTTATTTTATCACCAACAACAAACCTTTTCGCCTCTTTACTTATCATTTTTTACATACCATGCTTTTAATCAGTTGATAATTTATATCGGCGTTTGTGCTAAAATTCATATTTATTCCTCTTACCTTCCACGATTCTTCCCCATTACTCAATTTATAACCGTAATTTTTTGGACCGCCACACACAAATTTCGTAATATAAACTTCCTTCTTCTCCTCATCTTTACTACAACCTGTAGACGGGGGCGGGGGGTATTTACTACCAATTTCATCAGTTAATTGTCCTAAATTTTCGCCAATCATCCCTTTCAAAGGATCTTCTATTCCACGTGGTACTTTGTATATTAAACTATCTGTATCCATGTAAAGCGAATTTTATCCTACTTTATCCAATAAAAGTTGTAACCTTAATCTAGCACAAGCTGTTGTATAGACAGCGATAACTAAATTAGTTTTTGCAGAAATCCCTTTCACTTCCACCAAAGGTTTATATGTCACCAACATGTTGTTTTTGTTGACTAATTTTGCGTTGGTAATTGTTTTATTGTCACTATTTAAAAGATTAACAAGTGTCATATAATTGTTCACCACCACTGTAACAGGTAAAGTTTCATGTTGAGCAAATTTTCCCCATAAAGAATTAAGACAAAATTTGGCAATAGCCCTCTTTCCCACATTTTTTTCAACTTTTTCCAACTTAATACCTTCTACCTGTTCATAATTTTTTATATAATTTAATTTATCTGCTTCACACCGAACCCAAGAAGGCCATCCCGAAGATTCCTGCTTAATCTTAAGTAAGGCATCCACATATTTAGCAAATAAACCTTTCATCCATTTTTCATAATGCCAAATTTCGTATACTTTTATCACCTGATAATCACGTTTAACAGCCTCATCTACTTAGATTGTTGTCCAAGTACCGCTTATAGCTCTTGAAAAATGCGGATGGTTACATTTACCGTCAGGTAGGTTTTGTAAACAACAAGCGCGACATAAGGGAAACATTAATTTATTTTTACATTGAACTGGTAGCACTGGATGATATAATTTAAGCGGAGGAACTACCACACACTTTACCATGCCAAAATATTTACCATCATCTTCATAATTAGTTGGATGTAAAATTTGAGGATGTCCTACAGGCATAATGTCATATTTTTTAACTGTTGGATATAAACTAACATAGTCAACGTACATAATTGTTTCACCTATTTTTGCCTTGTAATATAGACGTGTTGGCGCCGTACGTCCCCCAAAAAAACCTTGTTTCAGAATGAGGGGTCCCATCAAACCGTAAATATTATTGATAAAAAAACTGTTGCATAATCAAGTCTGTTTGAATTTCACCCTCTAATTCGCACTCCCACTTCACAATTATCTCTTTAATTTGATTTATATCCTTCAAATCGCGCAAACGTCGAATTGTTTTATTGTATAAGTCACGCATGGGAATATTGCTCACTCTATTAAAACTGTGTGGTTTATAACAACGTGGACAACCATGAAAATTGCATCCCATAAATTAATATGCACAACTATTCACCTCAGCCCATCCGTCCACATATAAATTTCCAAAATTGTTTTCACCGCCATTTAAAGCGTGACATATACTGACTCCTTTTGATTGAGCTATCCATTCCAACCACTTAATACTCTTTTCACTGTAACGTTTTTTCTACAGATAATAACCCACGGGAGGTATCATACCAATACTGTTTAAAAGCATAAAATGAGCAAAATATACTTTTTGACAGTATGAAGGCAACGTTACAGCATTTAAAAAAGGATCCATATTAAACATTTCACGTGTCATACGTCTAAATTCATTGCATGCCTGTCGTAAAATGACAACATCAGACTGACAATATTCGCGCAACTCTATTTTAAAATTAAAAGTTTTTCCAATCTGTTGGGCATGCCAATCCTTAGACTTTGACGTTCGTATGCTGTTTTTTTCATATCAGGTTCGTAAAATTCCAAAGCCGGCCACTCTCCCTCAAAATCTTGATTCTCAAAACGATTAAATTTATGCAGAAAATAACCTTTCTTTAACTCTTCTAAATTGAATGTCTTAGGTAGAGCTGCCAGCGGTACCGGTAAAAAATTATGAGAATCTATAAAAATTATATTGTTTAATTTTGTTGTAATTATCTTTTGTCCATTCCAAATAATCTCAGGACACATATTATTTTTAAACAACCACTGCAACACTAAATGATGATCATATCCGCATCCATAATGACTAAGAAAAATATGTTTTTCGCCCAACACACCTTCCATTAATTCACCAAAAATCCATTCGCAAAAATATGATTGGTATCCTCACCACCGTCAAATATTTTTTCTATTTTATTATCCTTATCTTGAACAATAACCAGATTTGGTTGATGAATATTATCACTCTCTTTCACTAAACACTCATAATCAAAATGCCACACACGTCCTGCAGGTGGTCGAGGTACACCACGTTTATTTCTTCTCATAGGATCATATTTCTGAATAAAACATTGATGGTTAAACTCCTGATTTGTTTTACAGTATCTACAATATTTAGTAACGCATATATGCTTTGGTTGTTTTTGTTGATAACACACGCTGCAATATCGTGAATCTATACAAGTCGCATTTTCCAGATGTTTTTTAAAACATTGTGGTCCATAAAAATATCTCAGGCAACAACTACATTGTTTTGTAGGCTGCTGTAATGCCATCTTAAATTCTTCACATTCAGTGCTGTTACAAGCTAAACAATTACGCATACACCTATGATGGCCGGTAACACCTTTTAAACATAAAATACAAAACGTTCGAGCGCCATATAATGAAGTTATATTAACTATACAATCATAATGTCCGTCATCTAACAATAGCCACAGTCTAAATTTTACTTTTTTTCATTTTCTCTATCATAAGGATTTAAAGTTGTAAATGTCACCCTCAAATCACCCTCCACTTCTATAACGTATTTTTGATACTCTTCACCTAAATAATTGCCAACTTTTCTAATTTCTTCTACTCCACAAGGTTTGTTTGACGCTACATGGGCCCCGTCACAAAGCTCCTTGGCACATTTATTTTGATAATTCATGTTTTGTTTGATTTTTTAAATTCCATATACTTTTGTTTATGCATTTCACCTTTGGCTTCTCGATAATGAGCATTTCTAATTCTAACTACTATAGCCCTTGCACAACACATCAAATCCTCAGTATTGTCAATAAAAACAACAAATTTATTGCGACTTTTATCTTTAATTCATGTTCTCACATTTTTTATATATCTTTTCTTCACAGAAGTAACACCATTTGGCGGTGCCCCTCCCTCTGGGGGCATACGTATTTTCATAAGCAATAAATGTAACTTTCCAACTGTCCAATTAAATTTATCATTTGAATTTTGAATATTGACTATCGTATCCAACAACAATTTTCCCGTCAGTTGTTCACGATTTATAAAAGCAATATTTACGGGATTTTTAACTCAGCACTCTGTAAACAAAACGCATATGTACAACTGGATATTTTACTTTCATTTCCTCATTTTCTTCTTTTAAAGCAGCAAATTTATTAATTAAACGGTTGAAAATAGCTTCTATTTTTTGATTAAACTTTTCAGGTAAAATCTTTTCCAAATTTTGAAAAACAACTTCCCCATTCATCTCATTGGTTTTAAAATTTTTGTTTGTTTTATGCTCATAATTAATAATCTTAAAATATTTATCACTAGCTGCTGCTGCTGTTGACGTCACCGCCATTTTCCCACCTTCAGTGACAATGCCAAGTTGCTGATTATCATGAGCAGGAGGTTTTTTACCAGTCACCGTCACCTCATTCTCCTCACTTATTTCGTCATACATCTTTTTAACAACGCAAGTATGTATACTAATGACACAATTAATTACTTTATAACTAATATACAGTTTTTTATTTATCATCAAAAATAATTAAAAAACAGTTTTTTGTTTTTATTTAATCTTTCACAAATTTTAGCACTTTATGTTCAGTAATGTATTCTTTTCCATCACTATAGCGATTCAACGTTTTACCAACTACTTCAAAATATAAACCTGAAGTAGGGGGTTTGGTTGGAACAACCTCTAAAGCTGTTTGCGATATTAAATACGCTGTACCCTCTAAAGAATCGCCAAAAGGAGTAAACGCTTGTAAAGGACGTATTGGTGATAAATTAAGGGGTGGTGGTGGTGGTGTTGGTGATGACAATAATGATAACGTATAACTAGTAGAAGGTTGGTGGTATTCTTGCTGTTGTTGCTCTTTTTCCTGCTGGTTTTGATGGTAATGGTGATGATGATAATGGCTATGATATTGTTGTTGTTGTCGTTGTTGTTGTTGTTGCCTATATTGACGATTCAAATTTTTTTTAGTAAAATCCTACAAAAATTAAAAAAATAATAAAAAATATTCACATATAATTCAAAAGAAAAACATTACCATATCCGTCATTGAATATAAGGGTCTAGCAACAAGCTCCTTTGATACTGGTTTTTAGTAAAAAAATAAAAATTAATTCTTTTTTATTTATAACGGGATAAAAATACTTACACTGTTCGCAAGCCAAGGTAAGATACTCTAAACCATTTGAAACAGGTGCTGATGATGATGATGACAATGATGATGATGCCGCTGGTAATACCACCAAAGGACTACCTCCCCTCTCTATGCCATAACGTGGTTGATCATATAACGACGGGTTAATTTGCTCCGTCTAGATATTTTTTAAGCAAAAATTATTTTAAAAATTAACTTATATTTTTGGCGATAAAATTCAAAAAAATAAAAAAAAGTAACTTACGCTTAAATTTGATGATAGTTGTCGGTAATTACAATTCGTATAAAAAATATTATTGATTAATAATTCCTCCGTATCATACAATAAATTTGCATCAAATGAGGTCTATAATAAAAATAATTTTTTTTTAAAAAATGTTATTTTTTATCTTGTATTTTTTTAAAAAATAGAAAAAATCTTAAGACACTTACCACTTACATATTGTATGTAGCCGTTAAAACACTTGTCGATTCTTTTAAAAAAGTTTTTAACCAAGTATTGCAATTCAAATCTCTTCGTATATATATATATTCATTTTTAACTCTACTCCCATCTGTCTATATTCATCACCCAGTTCCCTCTCTTATTTTTCAACTTAACTATTGCTAACGAAAACATTCACACTACTTTTATTAAACAAAACACCCCCCTCTTACTATTTGAAAAGACCTCACATTACAAATTGCTGCAATGACCAAGTACTTACTTTTGACGGATGCTATATAACTGACTGCAGTGTCTTTAAAATAGTGCGCAAGCAGTTAAGTAAGTTTAACCAATACAAATACTACGTAATCTGGTTTTTTAATTATTTTTAAAAAATATGAATACTGCGGACGACTTTCTTTTAAAAAGTACGGAACGTTCCACCAACAACAAAATACCAGATATCGAAATTATTAATGTACCGCCTTTACGCAATATCGACGAAAACATACTACATAACTTTCAAGAATTTTATTTCTGGATACTTAAAAGCGTGTTTATTAAAAGAATGTGCAACTTGCTTAAATTTTAACGCTAAATGCACCGCAATTTTAAATCTATTAAATCATCATTTCAAAATTGACAACCATATTATCAACGATAATACAAACGGTAAGTAATTTTTTTTATAAAAAACTAATAAATTTTTAAATTAAAAACATTTTTTTATTTAGTTTACGTTTTAAACATGTTGAAATATATTAACGACGGCACACATTCCCAAGCAACTTCCAATATGACACTAATTCAACCTGTTCGAATCGATTACGCAACAGTTAACGTCGAAACAGCCACACCAAGTAAGTAAAACTATTTAAAAAATAAAAAATTATTAATATTAAAAATATTTTTTATAAAAAAATTTCTTTTTAATTAGATTACCCACCACCAAGCAATCCTCACGATATTAACCAGCTTCTATCAAATCTCACCAACTATATCAATCGCCAAAATCCTGTTCAAAAAAACATTTTAAACGCTTTTGTTAACGAAAAAGAATTAACAGAAAAACTATTCATGGCTGCTAGCAAAGGATATACTTATCCACAATTTTTCAATAGTTGTCGAATATTTTTTTATAATCGCAATCGTAGTGAAAGAAACGATTATTTACGAGTATATAGTGGGATACGTCCATCCAGACAATGTCTTAATTCATATAAATAAATTTATCCTGAAAATACAAAAAATAAAGAGTATTTTATTATTATTACGTTTATATATAAATATATTTTTAACTATCTAAATAAATTTCATAACACCACTTTGTAATATAATACACATGCATTATCTTAAATGTATTTTATTTAATAACGATTAACCTCTGTTACAAACAAGGTTAATTAAAAATCGATAGCAACACTTTTTAAAAATTATATAAACATAACTGTCTACACACACCCTCTCTTAAGATATTTTATTACCTTCCTCAATTACTTTTTCTCTGTTCACACCTCTCGCAAACACACGTGTGTAAACATGCACAAATTATATTGTCTCAAGGTCAAAAAACTTAAGAAACACATGTATGCCATTAAAACTGTAACTAATCGAGGCGGAGCCTGATCGGATGAATATCAACAAACACATTGCGGCTACGTTTACGCTACGCATGCGCTACCCGTTTAACACACAACAGTTGGGAGCGCATACATACAGGGTTTCCTCATACAGTGTAACACAAAATGAAATTGTGACATCACTACAAGAGTTTAACATGGGGCATTTGTAACAGTAAGCTCCGCCCACTTTTCCACTTAGCCACGCCCACCACCCAATCCTGCTCTCTGATTGGTCAGATTCAAATTTCGCGCCCAAAAGCTCAACGCTGATTGGCCCGGCTTAGGTTGTACCCTAACTACTTTTGTCCATCATTGTAGCAACTAACTGTTTATCCTTCACATTTGTTTTAAGGTCACTACTCTGACAGAATAGACACAAAGATCGCACAGTGCCCTATTCAGGATTGTGTATGCGATTGGTCCTAGGATCAAAGTGTAGATTTATGGCTTTTATTAAATCCATGCCAATAACTAGCTTATATCCCTTTAAATAAGCATCACTTATTTCATAAAGATCCACTGCATGTGAGATCGAACCAATTTTCATGTGACAATTATATTTGCCACTTATTGGTTTCCTAAGAAGTTATTATAGTACATTTCTTTTAGGACAGCATGACTTGGTGCATCATTGTCTTGAGGGTGCTCAACATAATTGGATTGAGTTGTTAACTTGTTTTCCATAATCGTAGCTAAATTCTGCACTAAATCTTTACTGGTCTGCACAAAGTCTTGGTGGATATCTAATAAGGTTCTTTTATCTTTGTCCTTTGGCTTTTCTTGTTTCTGGGGATTACTTTGTTGCTTGGAAGTGGAAGCATCATCTTGGTTTTGATTAATGTAGACAGTCTTTCTGGAATAAGCAGCATTATTGGATTTTGGAGTATTGCAGCTTAAATGGCTCCGTTAAGAGTATCAGTGTTGTCCTTTATTAACACTACAGCTCGAATTTCAGGTTTTAATCCCTCAATAAATCTATCCAGGACCATAGAATTTTCAATATCTTGATACCGCAGATTGGCTCCTGGTCCAATAGATAATTTTTTGGCAGCAGTTATCACCCTGTCTACATAATCATTAACGGATTCATCTAGTTTCTGAATTACGGTTGTGAATTCTGCCATACGTTGTTTAAATGGTCTTTGCTCTTTGAATTGATTCTTAAATGCCTCTACAAATTCTGATAATTCAGTTAAAGCTGATCCAGTTAGATTTTTGTAGAACTCAAGTGCAGCTCCTTGACATTTTGTAGCAGCTAAGACTATCACTGTTTCATCTTCTAAAACAGCTAACCTTTTTATTCTATATAAACTATCTAAAAATTGCAGCACATCAACTTTTTCTTTAGTTGAACAACTAAAAGTTGGAATCAAACTCAATAATACAGGACTGACCTTTTTGAGCTCTCCAGTTGCCATTTTCTTAGATGCTTTATTTTGCTCCACTATTTCAATTTAATTGTTTATGTGTAAAATGGTAATTGAAAGTTTGTTTTGAATTAATTTTATTTGGTGTGGTCAATGCTCCCCTTTTTGGTTACAATGCGTAATGATAACTTGTGAAAGACAATTTTTTGAAAGTTATCAATAATAACACTTAATAACACAAATAAATTTAGTACTGGCGATAACCGATAAGGCACTTAAGTGGTTGTTTAAAGTTGACCTTCAATTTTAGTGTAGCGAAATTATTATGAAATTTTTTGTTGTAAAGCACCCAAAATAAAAAATGTTTTTTTTTATTAAGATTTGTGTAAAGTTATATATAACCCTTTTAATAATGTAGTAATTGTAGTGTTTTCACAGCTTTTTAGTACTCCAGGTAAGTTGTGACTGCAAGTGTTTAGGTGTAAATCACATCAATCCACAAAATAATTTTCAAATTTTACAAACCCTGATGAAAAAACCCTTAATTTTGTTCAAAAGTTTCTTTAAACACTTAATTTTAACTAATGCACATCAAATGTATCGAAAAAGTAAATAACGATACAAACTGCAATGTATTTCAATAGGGAAAAGTCTCACACAAAAGATACGATAAGTGAGACAATTGTGCATGGATGCCTATGGGACATATTCCCGTTACTTTATTTGCCGTAATTGCTTAACTTTTCTCTTAACTTTATTCGATTTTGAAATTCAAACAACTATCCTGTTTATTCTTTATCCAATTTATGAGGTATTTTAATCAAATTTTATTTTTCTGAGATTTTTAAATATCATTGAGCCCCAACAAGGGACTTATTTTTTTTAAACAGTACAAAATCTTTTAAAACTCTCTTGTTGCAATAATACCTATTTCTTTTACAATTGTTTATTAAATTCTCTTCTTAATTTGTCACTAATCTTCAATTTCAAAAAGGCCTACCCACTAACCTTACTTAAGGTATTATTTTCAATCTCATAAATCTTATATCAAAATCTTAATCCACCCCAAAATCTTAAACTACGCTCTGCTACCAACTGTAACAGTGTGAGGATGCAATTCCTTTGACTCTAAATCTTTACTTTACATTAAATGTGCTTAATTTTGAATGAAAATTGTATTTAATAAAATCACAATTATTAATAAAACAACAACATTGAGCTACAATTAAACATGCTAAAATTAAGAGTCGTAATGATAATGAGTAATGAATGTCGCATTAACGAGTACAGTTATATTTATAACTTTTTGTTAGCGATAACGCAGTACAATGACTTTAAAGCATGAGAATATAACTCAACACTTTAAGTACTGATAAAAGCGAATTTCAATTAATTAAATCTAATTAATCAAAATAACATGCAATAAACAGTAAATTATTTCAAAACATTGAGTTTGGTTGTTAAGCCAAATCAACACTAGCTAACCTAATATAAAAATAAAATATCTAAATAGCATCCTAACAAGCCCAAAAAAAGCCCACACCGAAAAATTGAAATAGGAGGCCAGGAAACTGGTCAGTCCTTTTGTCACTCATATACACATTTTGTAATAGACTTGTATACATGTTTTGTAGTAGACTTTATTGCAAAATGTGTATACAAGTCTATTACAAAACAACTTATATACACGTTTTGTAGTAGACTTTATTACAAAACATGTATACAAG
>JAAFCF010007112.1:195092-220239 GCA_013389785.1 Helicorthomorpha holstii
TTTTTTTTTTCTCCAACATACAGTAAGTATATTGAGTTTCAATATTTCAATGCATAGTGAGTTTCAATATTTCAAAATTTCAATATTTTCAATATTTCGATATTTCGAAATTTCAATATTTTCAATATTTCGATATTTCGAAATTTCAATATTTTCAATATTTCGATATTTCAATATTTTCAATATTTCGATATTTCAATATTTTCAATATTTCGATATTTCGAAATTTCAATATTTTCAATATTTCGATATTTCAATACCGTATATTGAAGTTCGATATCCATTTCAATATTCAATATATTGATCACTTTCGATATATCGAAATCGATATATTGAAATATCGCCCAGCCCTAGTGTTCACATAATAATTATACCTGGCAGACAATAAAGAAACGAGACAAATCTCTATCGTGAGCAAAAGCATTTATTCCCGTTTCTTTATTGCCAGCATGTTCTGTATAGCATAACTTATGTAAACATACTCGTATATCTTTTAATCACCTTCCATAAGTAAACATACTGTACAACACTAATATTGACACAAATATTCATCAATTTATCTTTTATTTATTCATTTATTTTGATTATTTTAGATTACCAATTACTGTTTTACGTGGCAATTGCAGTCATTGTAATAGTTATAATAACAGTTGTTGCAATTTACTACATTAAAAAGTTCTTTAAAGTCCAATCAGGTAAACAACTAAACATTTAACAATTAAATTTAACATCACATTAATGTTAATTTCCACTATTCCAGAAGTTCCACAAAGTACCAACAACGGAATCACCGTTGCTCCAGAATCAACCGGAAATCAAACTTGTTCTCGTCGTAATTTAGAGGAACCAAAATACGTGAATGTGAAATCCAAAACTGAATCTCAAAACCATTCACAGCCAATCAATCATGTAAGTTACATTTCAAAATTATTAAAATAAAATATATCAAAAGATAAAACGGATATCCGGAACTTCAAATTCGGGAAAGCACGTTTTGAGGTTTAAAACTGGAAAATGTAACTTTTTTGTAGCTGATATAGTTTTGCTTTTCGCACGTTTTACAATAGACACTGTTTTTCTGTTCGTGAATATCACAACATCTTCAGTACTTTTAAATGTAATTTTTTGGTTGCTGATGTTGTTTTGCTTTTTAGTTCTATTACAATAGAAATGTGTTATCTTATCAAGAATAACCGAACAGCTTCAGTGTTGTTGTTGTTAAAATTTTCATATTTTGATCCTGTAAACTGCTATCCGTTAAATCCTAATTAAGAATAGAATGTGTAGCGGGGGCCTTGTTATATGAAGGGCGCTACGGGTTTGTGAGAGCGCTCGCAGTCTCTCACGATGTCCTCGGATGTATATCTGTATCCGAGGAAGGTAGGTAAGTCAGATGCCTCGGATGTCTTGTAGGCCGGGTCGACTCACTTGCATGTTGCGCTATTAATAGATCTCACTCTAGAGGGAGACGGGGTATGCCTGTCTACCCTCCCTTATCTGTGATTCATTAGAATGGGTTCAACTCTTATTCTTAGTCTATGTCATGAGTGGCAGGTAAATCGTTATCATCACCTGTCACTCAAACTGTTATCTATTTATATCAGGATTGGTCCTCAGCGGAGGTCACTCCTCTTTTATATCGTATATAAAGGCTCTACCATCGCAGGTAGAGCCAGAGCATGAGAGGAGCTCGAGCAGCTCCTACCTTTGTACTTTGGTTACACTAAATAGTTTATGCACTTAAACTACCTTGTCTCTTGTCTCTTACTATTTTACCTTTACAGCTAGCGAAGCAACGAGGCGTGAATCTACTACCCTACTAGGCAGTAACTTACCAGGACCTTTGCAGTGACCGCGGCATCAGTTCCCGACTCCCAGGCCTACTCAACCAACTCCGGCAGTAGCAGACTACGGCAGCATTAGTCCGGCAGCTCTCCACTACAGCAGTACTCCTAGTAACTAACCAGCGTTAGTTACTACTACTCATCTACAGCAGCTCCCAGTGACCGGCGACCTATCCTGGCTCTACCTCGGCAGCTAGCAGAACCTAACTTACCCGTATCCAGTTACCAGGTCCCGACACCATTTCGGCGACCCTCAGCAGCAGATACAACCTACGGTGGACATAAAGCCCCCACCGCGGACACTACGCACACAGACGGCATCAGCAGTCTCCCGTACTTGTCCAGTACATACACGGCCACCAGGAATATTACTCCTCGTCAGCCGTCATACACAACCAGTGGGAACACTCTTCCCACAGTAGCGGACCTCCACTAAAGGCCTCCCGCTACATTTGGCGCCCAATCTTTCAGCGCCCTTGCTTCGCTTAACGGCTGCTTCTTTTGGCCCCGGGGAGTCACCTACGGTGCACCTTCTCTTCTCGCTCCGGCTTCCATGACGTCACACGTTGCAGTTACCCACGACCAACATGGCTAACGACGACGGTGTCTTTTCCTCGCCATATGAGGCTCTGGCCCAAGGATCCGGTGTGCCATATACAACGCCTGTTAGCTCGTCCACCAACGGTTATATACAGCCAGGCAAACTATCATTCACTGGGAATGTTGGGATTCCCCAACTGGGTGCTGGTACAACACCAGCTCCACCAGCTCCGGGACTGCTCCCAACGCTAGCCGAAACTCAAGCATTCCAAATGGTTACTTTGCTTTCTAATCTTTTGGAACGTACAGAACGGCAGGAAACCCTTACCACGCAGCTCCTACAACGGCAGTTGCAGCAGCAGCAACAGCAGCCCGTCGTGACACCAACTCTTTAGGTTCCAGTTGCTGGATTCTATAATTTCAACCCGAAGTACAATGGTTCTACTCCGGTTGATCCTTTCCTCATCCAATTGGATGGGTACAGAGTTTGTCAAAATTTGACAGACGAGCAAGCGCTAGCCACCTTTGGCGGCGCTTTAGCGGGACCTGCCATCCTTTGGTGGCAGGAAAACAAATACTGGGCTCCAACGTGGGAGTCAGCCGTGCAGGCGCTCCAAACCCGGTATGGAGTGGTCCTCACTGTTAATGAAGCCGTCCATCAACTCATGTCATGGAGGGATAAGTGCGACCACAACGTTGCCGGCCTCCACGACACGGTTTATCCATGCATGAAGATGTTAAGCCAGTACACTGGCGAACAGATCGCCAGACATCTGTTTGCTTACATTGTTCCTCGGTCCATCCAACCATACATGGAGGAACACCTATCCATCAATATCAGTGCAAACCGGGATGTCGCACATCGGTTGGAACTGAAACATGCTGACCAGCAACTACCAGGGAATGGGTTTCGGAAACAGAAACAGCAGCCACCTCAACAGACGTTCCAGGCTCCCGTTAACCGAACCCCAGCACCTCCAAAAACGCCGGCCCCGCAGAACCAAAGGCAGTACAACACAGCCCCTAAAACGGTCAAAGGCCCGCCAGGAGGACTCCCTGCCCCTAATGATAACTACAGTTGCCACCAATGCGGCAGGAGGGGCTACACCTCCCGTTTATGCCCCAGTTGCAACAGCAAACCACAAGGCGCACCCCAGCCCCAGCCTATGAAATCTATTCAACAAGCAAAAAAAGGGAAGAAGAAGGCAAGGGCAGTTTTCGAATCCCAGAAAACGGCTCAGAACGCCTGTGCTGATTCTCTCCCTTATAATGGAGCTGAGGAAGCCGATGTCTTGTCTCGCATAGGTACCGCCGATACTCACTACAGCGTCCCGTACAGTTGTTCTCTCTTGTCGCAACCGGCAGTTGAGAAGGAGTTAAACCTTCAAGACTTCATAAGAGATGATTTTCTTGTCGAGATGACCGTCCCTGAAGCCACGGAAGCCGTTCCTCCGGTAGTTGCTGCGGTTCCTCCAGTAGACGAATTCGAGGGGCTTGTTGGGTTACTCCCCGACATGGCTTTCAAAGATGTAACAACCAGCCAACCAGAGAACAGCAATACCTCTTCAGGTTGCACATTGTTCCCATTGCCTGACTCATTCATCACTACAGATGAGGAGAGCGATGACGATGATCTATCTCGTCTCTTTACTACACCAGAGTGCCATCACCTCCTGGTGCCCAGCAAGACCACTGCGGCAGTAAACCCGCCAGTCTCGCGACCCGCCCCCTCCGAAGAGGAGGTTATCATAAACAAGCCGTTCTCCCCTCCGCTCATACCAGTCACCATCCAAGGCCTGGGTTATGAAGCTTTGCTTGACTCGGGTGCCACATATTGCCATGGGTCAGGCAAGCTGTACCGGCAGTGTAAAGCAGATGGTGTACCAATGAAAGAAACGACCGAACGATTTGTCATGGCTGACGGCAACCTAATCAAGGGGAAACGCTACAGGGCGGAACTCACGGTCGACACCGGCCGTCGCCGTATTACGACCCCGTTCGTTCTTTTCCCCGACCTAGATGCCTCCGTACTCCTCGGCTAGCAGTTTATCAGGAGTGCCGGCATCATGTTTCACCATGGTTCAGACACAAGGTACTTCGAGGATGACCCAAAGACGCAGTTCCCCTTTGCTGCTTCCACGGGACCTCGCCGATTACCAGCAACCGCGTTTCCAGTTACTCGTAACCATGATATACCGGAACTCCCAAAACCAATACCGTTTTACCCGGCGGCCCCCCCACGACCGGCGACGGTGAAACCCAAGCCTGACCTCCGATTACACCCAGATGAAGGGGTGGGGTTGCCTCCAGACCAGCGACAGCAGCTAGAGGACTTACTTTTTCGCAACGCAGACGTATTCGGGATGCCAGCAGAACCAACTCCTACCATAAAACATCACATTCGCTTAGATAAACCCTTGAAGGGGTTCCGTAACCTTCGTCCTATGTCTCCTGCTAAGAGAGAAATCATGCAGCAGCTCGTCGACAACCTGTTACAGAAGGGTATGATCGCCCCTGTCGAAGCATCCTTTGCCGTATGTCCAGTCCTCGTTCAGAAGAAGGATGGTTCCTGGCGCCTGTGCTGTGATTTCCGCCCGGTTAATGCAGCCACCCGGCCGGATATATTTCCCATACCCCATCTTCAAAATGCTGTTAGTATGGGAGCCCAGTTTAAGTATTGTTCCCTCCTGGATATGGAAAGTGGGTTCTGGCAGGTTCCCATGGCCGAGGAAGATCAACATCTCACGGCTTTCCAGACTCCCTTTGGCACATTTAAATAATTCCGGATGCCGTTTGGGCTACGGAATGCCCCGGCCACTTTCCAGCGGCTGGTCAATCGAGTATTCGGTGGTCTTCGGCGAGACGAGGCGATCCCTTACCTGGACGACCTTTTGGCAATGGCTGATACTTTTCCCGAGCACCTAGAACGCTTACAAGAAATCTTCAATTGTTACCGCCGGCACCAACTGGGACTCAAGCGGGAAAAATGCGTTTTTCTTCCCGCCACCATCAAGTATCTTGTCATATCCTTGCGAACGGTACCTACAAGCCTGCGACAGATAAAATCGAGGCTGTAATGACGATGCCACCACCAGCCGACCCAAAACAGCTATACTCTTTCTTGGGTTTGGCAGGCTGGTTCCGCCGCCATATCAAAGATTTCGCTTCTATGGCTGAATCCCTGTATCCATTGACTTCTCCGAAGAAACCGTTCAACTTTACAGACCAGCACCTATCGCAATACAACGCACTCAAAAAGGCTTTATGTGAGGCCCCTTGCCTCCGCCCACCTAACTATGATCGTTATTTCATCGTTCGTACGGATGCTAGCCAATATGCTATTGGTGCAGCCCTGTTGCAAACCGAGGAAGTACGGAGTGACAATGATGAAGAATATGAAGTGGAATACATCATTGAGTATGCCTCCAGGGAGCTGAACCTGGCTGAAACCCGGTATGCCACGGTGGAACACGAGTGTTTGGCAGTATACTGGGCCATCACTCATTGGCAGCACCACTTGGACGGGGCCATGTTCCACGTGGAAACCGACCACAAACCCCTGTTGGGCGCTATTGTGACCACCTCCCAAAATTGTCGTCTCCAGCGGTGGGCTCAAAAATTGCAGGATTTCAATTTTCACTTCTTGTACATCCCCGGGAAGTTCAACGTTGTAGCTGACGCCTTGTCCCGCCCTCTGGCCGAACCTGCCCTCTCCCCTACCTCCTCTTGTGCGTTGGGGAGTGCCGAGGAGGCTCGGCCAGCAGTTATCTCATTTGCCCATTTTCAACCTTATGAAATCCGCGACAAGCAACTGGAAGACCCTGCATGCAGTCACCTCATTCGCAACTTGGAACAAGCGCTGCCGTCTACCCATGCGACCAATTCCAGCTACCACATGAAGGATAGCGTCCTACATTATTCTGGAGTGAATGCACCTCATTCCCCTGTAATGGTGGTCCCCACTCCAATGCAACGCTTAATCCTGCGGCATTACCACGATCTCACTCCCGGTGGCCACTACGGAGTCGAGAAAACGTTGGAGCAGATCCGCAGATCTTTCTTTTGGACCACACTCCGGAAGGACGTGGAAGATTACATTAGAACTTGTGACAACTGTCAGAAATACAAACCGTCCAATCGTCGCCCAACGGGTTTCCTGGACGCTTCTCCAATCGCAAACCGTTGGGAAACGTTGGCCATCGATGTGGTCAGTCCCCTCCCTAAATCGGGGAGACACCGCTTTATATTCTCTGTAGAAGATATTGCCACTCGTTGGGTGGAGTTCTTTGCCGTCCCGAATAGCGAAGCAGCTACCCTAGCCAAAAGCTTGGTAAAAGAGGTCTTCTTATGATATGGCCTCCCAAGGAACCTCCTCTCAGACAATGGGGTACAATTCCTGTCCAACATCATGAAGGAGGTCTGCGCCTTGCTCAAAATTGATCGTGTAACTACGGCTCTGTACAATCCACAGGCTAACCCTGTGGAGGTTATACACAGGGACCTCAAGATTTGTTTGGCAATTGCCGTAGGCAACAACCACTGCGAATGGGCCAACGTCTTGCCAGCTGTCTCACACGCCATCAGGATACAGGTGAATTCCACTACGGGTTTTTCTCCAGCCTTCTTGATGTTTGGCCGCCATCCGAAACCAATCGCCGAAGTACTATTTAATTTTGCGTTACCAAGGATAGAGGCCGCTCCCCCAGCAGTTTCCGAGCTTTTTCAGGAGTTAGCTGATAGTTTAAAGTTGGCCGCGGACCAGCAGTTGAAGGTCCAGCAGTCACGAGCAAAAGAGTATAACTCTCATAGGCGGCAATATCCCGACTTCGAAATCGGCGACCAGGTGTTACTAGAGTCACATTACTTATCTGATGGTGATGCTGGAATCACTCGGAAACTATGCCCTAAAAGAGATGGCCCTTTCATGATTAAAGGAATTGAAGGCGCATCCACTGCTTTTATTGGGCTACCAGATTCATCCGCTGATACGTGGTGTAAAGTCCCATTTCGGCAGTTAACCCCGTATCACATGCGGGATAATGTTGCCTTTGCTGGGGAAGACAAACCGGAACTGTTACAAACAACCGGAACCTCTAATGCGCAGAAACCGGAAGCTGAAAAACAACCCCTTACTACTGGGAAAAAGACTGCTTATCAGAAACCCCCTAAATACAAGGCTAACCCACCTAGTAGGCCAGTTACAAGAGGGATAACCAATGCGCATGCGTCATGCATGCTACAAAAGGAACGCACCCCGTTAGTCACGTGGGCACCCACAACCAATAAAGAAAGGGTTGACTCGTGTAGTTACAACTTAAAGGGGTATTTAAACCCGTCCACTCTCGGTCACAGGTCATTGTTTGTTCAATCGATCCTGAAGCCAGTTCAAAGAGCAGAGTCCAGTGTCCAGATTTCAGTTCCAGTTTCCAGGTGTTCAATTAGCAGTTACCGAGTTGCAGTTATCAATTACGGCAGTTCCTGTTACTTTTCGGCCCTTTTTAAATTAGTCGTAACCCGATTTGGTCCAGTATCAAAATTCTACGGTACTCCGTTTGACGAGTACCAACTGCGGCAGCAAACAAGTTGGTTCCCGAATTCCCGTAATTTTTCGGCACACCTTCTAAATTCCAGTTTCGGCATCGCTCGTTCTAAATTAGCCGTTTCGATAATGGATCCACCGCCGCCGCAGCTAAATCCACAGTCTCTCCCCTTTTTCGCTACATTCCAACAAAATTCGGAATTAGTACAGGGGTATAATTTGGCAGTCACCGAGGTTCGTAATCTGGCTCAGCAGCAGGCCGAACATTTCGCCACGGCAATCCGAGGCAATGCCGAGTTCACCGAGCAGATTTTGCGGATCAACGTGGAAAGTCTTAAAATCATCGTGCAGGCATCCACGGAAGCGGTTACAGCAGCCTTACAGGAAAACGCTCTAGTAATGCAGAGGTTATTGCAATCGCCACATCTTCAGCCATGTACGCCCTCACCAAGACCTGGCTCAGCGCTGCACGTCAGTGGCCCACCCATCGGCCCCGTCCATGTATTCAGCGAGGACGGCCATATAGATACGCTCATCCAGCTGCCACCAGTCGCGAGGAATACGGCCGCCTCTACCGTTGCACCTACCTCTATCATCGGTAGGCTTCAACCTACTCCCATCCCCGGAGCAAGTAAAGCGGTAGGGTCACCAGTCTTCTCAAGCTCCAGTCATACGGGGTGTGACGCAGTTAGTTCAGCGGGAAAGTTAAGAAGGAAGATGAAGAAGGCAGATACTCCCGTTACCACGGCTAGTCTTCTCATCGCCATCCCACCCCCTGAGACAATAATAGTTCAGGATTCTCCTCCTCGGGTTCAGCCAGCTTGTTCCGTAAACACACCAGTCTCCACGGCAATGCCAGTAGTTACCCCCGCAGTACCGACAGTTCCGGCAGCGCCAACGGACTCAGAGATCTCGGACTTCCCAGACTTACCGGACCAGCCCATACTTTCAGATGGTGATTTAACACCAGTCTACGAGTCACCAACTACTCCAATGACAACTGCCCCATCGCGTCTGCTGCCTGCCCCCGATCATTATACGATCCCAGAGGCCCCAAAACCACGCCAGGCTCGACTCTCAGCATCAACGCGTGCTACCAGTATCCCTGCCGCGGCTGCTGGGTCGGCTACAGCCACTGCCACAAATAGGGTCCAAATCACTCTTGAAAGAATGCCTACACGGAGTACCTCCGCCCGTACCGACTCCGGTTCCAGTCAAGAAACCCCGGGTACACCACGTCGTTCAGGCCATAGCCGTAGTCAGGAAGCAGTAGTGGCAGAGGCAGAATCTTCAAAGCGCCCTTCTGGTGAAAACCTAACATCACCGCCAAGGGCAACTAAGCGCCAGCGTGACGGTAACATGAGGGAAGGACGTATGGTAGCAGTTCCTCTACCTGGCAACCCACCCCAAACTCGGAAGGACCCAGATGGGAGAGATTTTGTCCCACTACATCCAGCTGAGCGCGCCCCGGGCAAGTTCCGCCTTTCATTTCTCCCAGCAACAGTATTAACGGCTTTCGACGATCTGTTAACAGCCTGTGACACCGCACTTGAACAACTCCGCAGGGACTGGCGGTACCAGACTGGGGTAGATAGAGCTGAAAGATATTTTTCAGAACGCGAGCGGTATTACACCGAAGTGGAGAGCATCCGCAATAGGTACACGCATCTCGTCCATGTTCCAGGTGACGTGGTTCCTCGTTTAGAACCATCGTTAGGTAAAAAGCGCAAGTAAATTCGCGTCGCGCCGACCAGCCATTTTTTCGTGTTAAACTCAGTTTTGGCGCCAGGGTGTAGGCCAGGTCGACTCACTTGCATGTTGCGCTATTAATAGATCTCACTCTAGAGGGAGACGGGGTATGCCTGTCTACCCTCCCTTATCTGTGATTCATTAGAATGGGTTCAACCCTTATTGTTAGTCTATGTCGTGAGTGGCAGGTAAATCGTTATCATCACCTGTCACTCAAACTGATATCTATTTATATCAGGATTGGTCCTCAGCGGAGGCCACTCCTCTTTTATATCGTATATAAAGGCTCTACCATCGCAGGTAGAGCCAGAGCATGAGAGGAGCTCGAGCAGCTCCTACCTTTGTACTTTGGTTACAATAAATAGTTTATGCACTTAAACTACCTTGTCTCTTGTCTCTTACTATTTCACCTTTACAGCTAGCGAAGCAAAGAGGCGTGAATCTACTACCCTACTAGGCAGTAACTTACCAGGACCTTTGCAGTGACCGCGGCATCAGTTCCCGACTCCCAAGCCTACTCAACCAACTCCGGCAGTAGCAGACTACTGCAGCATTAGTCCGGCAGCTCTCCACTACAGCAGTACTCCTAGTAACTAACCAGCGTTAGTTACTACTACTCATCTACAGCAGCTCCCAGTGACCGGCGACCTATCCTGGCTCTACCTCGGCAGCTAGCAGAACCTAACTTACCCGTATCCAGTTACCAGGTCCCGACACCATTTCGGCGACCCTCGGCAGCAGATACAACCTACGGTGGACATAAAGCCCCCACCGCGGACACTACGCACACAGACGGCATCAGCAGTCTCCCGTACTTGTCCAGTACATACACGGCCACCAGGAATATTACTCCTTGTCAGCCGTTGTACACAACCCATGGGAACACTCTTCCCACAGTAGTGGACCTCCACTAAAGGCCTCCCGCTACAGTCTGCACAATGCGTCCGAGGTGTCTGCGTTGACAAAGAGTCGCAAGACTCTTCAATGACAAGGAGTCCTAATACTCCGATATGACTAAGAGTCGCAAGACTCTGCTATGATGTGTACGAGGAGTCTAACTACTCTTATATGTATGATGTCCGAGTGCTCGGATGCGTATCTGAGGACTCGGATGCTGACGATGAGCCTAAATGCTCTGATGCCTGACGACGAGTTACTGTGCTCGGACGTAGATGAGGAGTACGACTACCCTTGGAGTATGCGCCTGAGAGTGACTAGACTCTTGAGCGCCTCACTGGTATCATATCCGAGTAGGCCGTATGCCTAAGATGTCTGATGTCTGCTCAACAGCAGATGTAAACTTAGTAAGATACTAGACTCTTGGTGACACGCGTGTCACGTCTTAGTCCTAGTAGTAGTAGTAGCTTCGGAGATGTAGCCTGAGTTGCCCGCGCTGTCCGGGGATGAGGACTAGATGTCTGAGAGCTGACTTAGTGAAGAGCAACCAATCTCGTATTGGTTGCAGTCGTAGGAGAAGTACCTGACTGTGAAGTCCCTAGCTCCCGCAGTCCAAGTAGTTCAGTCGGTGTGTCGTGGGTTGTGCCTCTTTAGGCTGCTTCAGTTACCAAGTAATTCTAGGAGAGAAGGAATGGAGTCCAAACAATGTATAATAGTCAAATAGCTTTATTTACTTAATACAAGGGAGCACTGTCAGCATGACAGTCTCTTTTACTCTCTTCTTACTCTCTCTCTCTCTACCTAGCAAGGTAGAGCTACTTATATACGAATCTAAAGGGGTTGGGCCTCTGCTGAGGTCCAATCCCGTATAAGGATAAAGTTTAACTAAATAGGCTAACGAGCCTTCAATCAAATATAACAATAGCGAATATCACAATACCCTTGTAGGGGCCGCTGCTCCTACAAGGGGCTTAACGAAACATGTACTAAAAATATAGAGGTCAACTGTCGGCTTAAGGCTGGCAGTTGATAAATTACCAAACTAAAAATAGCGACTTAAGTAGCTACGCTGATGTGCTGCGGGCCGGCCTACACCCCTGCACCAAAACGGAGGTTTAACCGGAAGCAGAGTTGACCGGCCGGCACGATGCAACTTACGCAGGGTCGGACGCGGATGTCTTCATCGCCTTGCCTCCTCCACTTTTTTATCGTACTTGGGCTGTTGTTTCTTGGTGAGATGCGGAAGTCCTGCCGCAGGGACAACTACCTGAGTTGCGTTGGGGTCTATGAAGGGTGCCATCTCGATATAGATGGCCTCGCGTTTTCGGAAATACTTGGCTACACGTTGAAGATCAATGTTCCGGGTAAACCGTTTCCGCAGGGCATCGATGGCGTTGCGTCGTGCAATATACATCTCCTTTTGCATGACCAGGTCTCCTTTCTTCTGGAAGGAGAGCTGGTACCTGCCTGGCTCCATCTCTGCATGATGCCATGGCTTAAATGAGCGACCATTAGCTGCGCATCTGAATGCTGGTGGATCCGGCAGCCGTGGAAGTTGAAGCGTTACTTTGGGATGTCTGGGACCCTTTTTAATAGTAGGCTTGCTGGGTTGCGTTGTACTGCTGGTTGGTAGCTCAAAATCGCTGTCATCGTCATCATCCTCATCATCCTCGTCCGTCTCTGGCTGCACTGGTGGAGGCGGCGGTGGTGGGAGTGATCTTGGATGGTTCCGTAGACTATCTCGGAGGTTGAATGTAACGGGGCGTTCCTTTTCCTTCGGCGCAGTGTATTGGACGTTGTCGTCATAATACAAAGGCAGTGTTGACATGCCGACTACGGTTATCATAGGTGACCCTGACCTACGGGAGCTACCATCCTTCCGGCGGTTATAAGGTTCCGAGTGCCTGGAGTGACGTTGGGTATCCGACCTATGCCGAGAGTGCAAGCCATGCCGAGTGTCCGACCTATGACTGGAGTCTGACCTATGTCTAGAGTCCGACTTAGTACTGGTTGAACGGTGTGGACTTGTATGTCGATGAGAGCTTGAGCAGTGCTGATCATCAGAGCGGTGCCGAGAGCCTGATCGGTGTCGCTTGTGGCTTCGGGGACTCAGAGGTGACCTGCTGTCCTTCGGAGAGTGTGGCCACTTTGAGCTGGAACCGTGCATACTTTGTCGTTCAGATGTCCTGATGTCCGACTTTTTTGGTATACGATAGCCCTTCTCCAAGGGCCGTCCAACTTGAGAGGCAACCCTTGGTAGGGTAAGTATTACCTCATCGGTAGCCGTGGAGGTAGCTGAGCCTGCTGCGGCTGCCGGAATACGTCTGATGGGCAACGCTGTGGATGTACTAGCTGTCGGCGTCCGCGTCAGAGGCAGAATGACTGGGGCAGCTGTGGTTGTCTCCGGGATGACTGGTGTACGATCCGTGAAACATTCCTCGTAGGTTGGCGTTTTCTTGTTATCTCCTACAGTGAGTATCGGCAAGCCAAGTTGTGACGACTCAACAGGAGAAACTAAGACCCAGGCCGCTGCATGGACGACATCATCCGTAAAGGGTTCCACCATAGCCACTACTGTCGGAGTTTTCTCGATCTGAGTGCCGCCAGATGGTGAGGGTGTCAACCCGTATTCTTCTGGGGCGTCAATGGAGAGCTCGTGAACATGTGGAGAGCTGCTGGCCAACGGAGTTCCCAATAGTTCCCTCATAGTACTAGAGGTATATTCGAGGATCCGCAGCTGAGTTGGCTGAGTCGTGTCCTTACTAGAGGAAGGCTCAACTGTTGACAGGGATATCGACTGCCTAGTCGGAGGGCTTCTGTTGTCCATGTCTGTTGATATTGTAGCTAGTAGATTGCCGTAGGGTTCCCTCGGGGCCAAGATTGGAGCCGGACTGAAGCGACGAGCAAAATCTGAAAAAGCAGCTTTAAAGGCACACTATCAAGCGCCAAATGTAGCGAGGGCCTTGTTATATGAAGGGCGCTACAGGTTTGTGAGAGTGCTCGCAGTCTCTCACGATGTTCTCGGATGTATATCTGTATCCGAGGAAGGTAGGTAAGTCAGATGCCTCAGATGTCTGCATGATGTGTCCGAGGTGTCTGCGTTGACAAAGAGTTGCAAGACTCTGCTATGATGTGTACGAGGAGTCTAACTACTCCTATATGTACAATGTCCGAGTGCTCGGATGCGTATCTGAGGACTCGGATGCTGATGATGAGCCTAAATGCTCTGATGCCTGACGACGAGTTACTGTGCTCGGACATAGACGAGGAGTACGACTACCCTTGGAGTATGCGCCTGAGAGTGACTAGACTCTTGAGCGCCTCACTGGTATCATATCCGAGTAGGTCGTATGCCTAAGATGTCTGATGTCTGCTCAACAGCAGATGTAAACGTAGTAAGATACTAGACTCTTGGTGACACGCGTGTCACGTCTTAGTCCTAGTAGTAGTAGTAGCTTTGGAGATGTAGCCTGAGTTGCCCGCGCTGTCCGGGGATGAGGTCTAGATGTCTGAGAGCTGACTTAGTGAAGGGCAACCAATCTCGTATTGGTTGCAATCGTAGGAAAAGTACCTGCCTGTGAAGTCCATAGCTCCCGCAGTCCAAGTAGTTCAGTTGGTGTGTCGTGGGTTGTGCCTCTTTAGGCTGCTTCAGTTACCAAGTAATTCTAGGAGAGAAGGAATGGAGTCTAAACAATGTATAATAGTCAAATAGCATTATTTATTTAATACAAGGGAGCACTGTCAGCATGACAGTCTCTTTTACTCTTATCTCACTCTCTCTCTCTACCTAGCAAGGTAGAGCTACTTATATACGAATCTAATAGGGTTGGGCCTCCGCTGAGGTCCAATCCCGTATAAGGATAAAGTTTAACTAAATAGGCTAACGAGCCTTCAATCAAATATAACAATAGCGAATATCACAATACCCTTGTAGGGGCCGCTGCTCCTACAAGGGGCTTAACGAAACATGTACTAAAAATATAGAGGTCAACTGTCGGCTTAAGGCTGGCAGTTGATAAATTACCAAACTAAAAATAGCGACTTAGTAGCTATGCGGATGTGCTGCGGGCTGGCCTACAAATGCACTAATTTAGTAATTAATTTTTAAAAGGAAAATGGCAACAGAATTTCATCCCAGACCAACAATGAGCCCATTTACACCCAAGTAACCATCAGGAATGACCGTTGCAGACCATTTATCCCAAGAGATAAAATCGTCTACGGCTCAATCAAACCAAAGGACAATAGCCAAAGGACACAACCACCCACCAGGTGTCAAATCCCATTTCCGGTATAATTTCTTTTTACTCTTTTATTACTCTTTTAGTGTGACAATTGTACAATCATAATTAACAAGTTGAGCCTGAAATTAAAATCTTATTAACTCCAACAAAAACAGTTCCTCCTTGTGATTCAATGTGTCCTTCAAATTCCAACTGTAAACAATTGAATTTTAGGATTTTAGTGATTTTATAAAGTGATCATTAAGTGTCCATACCCATCCAGCACAAGAGCCTTGTCCAACACAGCAATCGAAAACTGAATTAGCACAAGTAAGTGTACTTGTTTGCCATAAATTATTGGAAGACTTAAAATAGGCCAATTGCGTCCTGATTAACGTTGAGGATTCCCGGAAGTAGACTTTAAATCCACTGTCCCCTGAAAGTCCATATAGATTTTGGATGAAATAGTTGATTTCAAAGTTGACATTTTGAGGAATTGTTATTTCCTTTGAGACAAAGTTGCTGTCGAGAGAATTGAGACGTTGATAGTCTGAATACTCAAAGTAGATGTAAGAACTGTAGTCGCCTAATTAAGTCAATTCAATTAGCCTTATTAGTCAATTAGGAATAATTGATTGGTTACTTGGTGGAATTGGCTGGATGAATGGCGCCACTTCTCCATTCCAGAACCATTTTACTTCATTTGATGGATCGTTTATGTATCCACAAACATTGTTGTTTTCAAATGGACAACATTTCTCCATTTCAACTGGCAAAAAAAAATTGGATTATTTAAAGTGATTTTTGTTTATAAATTAAAGTATTTGCTTAAGAAATAATCGAGACAAATTGACAATCAAATAAGATTTTGTCTCCTTTTTGCTACATTTTTATTTCATGGTAAAAAATAAACGGGACGGTTATTCATTGTAGATTATGAGATTTAGTCTCGTTACTTCTTTAGTTTATAAATAAATAACAATTCATTCCAAAAGTTAAATAAAAAATAATAAATAGTAATAAAAATTTAAATAAATAATAAACAGTAGTAAAAATTAATAAAAAGTAATAAAATTTAATAAAAATTAATAAAAAGTAATAAAAATTAATAAAAAGTAATAAAAATTAATAAAAAGTTAAATAAAAATTTAAATAAGTCATAAAAATTAATAAAAAATTAAATAAATAATAAAAAATTAAAGAAATAATAAAAAATTAAATAAATAATAAAAAGTATTAAAAATTAATAAAAAATAATAAAAATTAATAAAAAATAATAAAAATTAATAAAAAATAATAAAAATTAATAAAAGGTTAAATAAATAATTGGAAAAAAAAATAATTGAAAAAAAAATAATTGAAAAAATAAACAAACAATTGAAAAAATAAACAAATAATTGAAAAAATAAACAAATAATTGAAAAAATAAATAAATAATTGAAAAAATAAACAAATAATTGAAAAAATAAATAAATAATTGAAAAAATAAACAAATAATTGAAAAAATAAACAAATAATTGAAAAAATAAATAAATAACTGCAGAGACTAAATTGAATTGCTTTCAATGAAAATGTCTCATTTCTTTACTTTTTTTTAAAGTGATGAGACGGAATTACATTGATTATAATAACGATTTGTCTCATTTCCTTATTTTCTTAAAAAGATGAGACTGAGTTACATTGGCTTCAATAAAGATTTGTCTCATTACTTTATTTTTCACTAAGTGATGAGACTGAGTTGTATTGGCTTCAATGATAGTTTGTCTCATTTCTTTATTTTTTATAGTTATGACACTGAGTTATGTTGGCTTCAATTAAGATTTATCTCGTTTCTTTATTTTTTTTAACTAGCTGGCCCGTTGCGCGTTGCTGCAACGATTGCCGTCCCGTACATCCCGTCGTGTCCGTTACATCCCGTCCCATTCCATTAATTTTTCTAATGTGCTATTGCATTCACTATATTAATTTAATAGTGAGCTCAAAAGATAGCGCAAAAGTTTACTTGAAGGTTTACCATCTGCGCGTGCTGCGAAGGGGGGGATATGAAGTTCACTCATTCCCAATTTGTCCCATTCTCGATTATTCCCGTTCGTCCCATTCCCGTTTGTCCCATTTCCGATTTGTCCCATTTCCGATTTGTTCCGTTCCTGATTTGTCCCATTCCCATTTGTACTGTTCCCGTTTGTCCCATTCCTGTTTGTCTCGTTCCCAATTTGTTCGGTTCCCGATTTGTCCCGTTCCCAATCGTTCCTTTCCCGATTTGTCCCATTTCCGTTCGTCTCGTTCCACTCCGTACGTTCTGTTCTTCCCATTTGTTTTGTTTCGATTATCTCATTCCCTTTGTCCCGTCTCTATCCGTTAGTCCCGTTAATTTTATATTGTGTTACTGAGTTCACCCTATTAGTTTTATCGTTAGCTCAAAAGATGGCGCTAAAGGTTTACCAAATTCTGACTAACTATCTTGCGAACCACAAATTTAATTGAAATAAATTAATTAAAAAAATTATTTTAATGATGGCTAACATGTACTCAATAAGAGTGTCATCAATAAGTTTAATGGCGATTGGATGAATAGTGTAGTAATACATACTGTACAGCAGAACTACATTTGTTTTTGTACTGACCATATAGAGATAGAAACTAACCTGTAGCAAGTGGCTGAGTGTACTGAATAATGTCCTAAAATTTCATGGCGGTAACATGAATGGTTTAGGAATGCATAAGTTTCAGACAGAGAGATAGAGAGACAGACAGACACAATCTTTCTTTTATATATACCGGTATATAGATATAGATATATAGATAGATATAGATAGATAGATAGATAGATAGAAGATACAGAATATTGACCCCCTCTCCCCCTCCATCAAATCCTAAAGTTTTTCTAAACAAACTTAAAATTTAAAAGATTATAAATCCCTTCCCGTTTCATTTTTCCCATTTGATTCGTTTTGTTCCGTTGGTCCAGTTCCGTTCTACTTATTCCAATTGTCTCTTCTCGTTTGTTTTGTTTGTCCCATTCCCGTTTATTTTGTTTGTCCCATTCCCGTTTGTTTTGTTTGTCCCATTCTCGTTTGTTTTATTTGTCCCATTCCCGTTTGTTTTGTTTGTTCCATTCCCGTTTGTCCTGTCCTGCTATTTCCATTCCATTCGTCTTGTTTCTTTAGTCCAGTTCTGTTCTTCCCATTCCGATTGTCTCTTCCCCCTTTTTTTGTCTCATTCCCGTTCGTCCTGTTCCACTATTTCCATTCCATTCATCTTGTTCTGTTAGTTTAGTTTTGTTCTTCCTGTTTGTTTTGTTTTGGATGTCTCATTCTGTTCGTCCCGTCTGGGTCTGTTTGTCCCGTCTCTATCCGTTAATCCCGTTAATTTTCTATTGTGTTATTGAGTTCACCCTATTATTTTTATCGTAAGCTCAAAAGATGGTGCTAAAGGTTTACCAAATTCTGACTAACTATCTTGCGAACCACAAATTTAATTAAAATAAATTAATTAAAAAAATTATTTTAACGATAGCTAACATGTACTCAATAAGAGTGTTATCAATAAGTTTAATGGTGATTGGATGAATAGTGTAGTAATACATACTTTACAGCAGAACTACATTTGTATTTAAATCGACCATATAGAGATAGAAACTAACCTGTAGCAAGTGGCTGAGTTCTTAGAAAAGTACAATAACTACTTGGTGTTGCTGAAATATCAGAAGTAACTCCAAACAAATGTAAACGATAAGTTGTACCAGTAGTTTAAAGACACGTCCGAGATCAAGCCTGGATTCTTGGAATCAACTGTTAACCTTAAAATTGGCTGCCATTTTTGTTTCTATTACTGCATTTACCATATTGGTTTTATCGTGCGCTCAATAGATGGCGCTAAAGCAAACTTGCTTATCAAACTTTGTCTCGTGTACCTTAAATTTAATTTAAAAATAATTAATTAAAAAAATATTTTAATAAAATTTAAAATTTTTTTAGGCCCATAGAATCGTCTGAGTGTACTAAATAATCTCCTAAAATTTCATAGCGATAGGACGAATAGTTTAGGAATGCATAAGCGACAGACAGACACACACACACACACTTTCTCTTTTATATATATATAGATGAGACTGAGTTACATTGGTTTTAATGCATATTTGTCTCATTTCTTTATTTTTATTAATGTAATGAGACTGAGTTACATTGTTTTCAATTAAGATTTGTCTCGTTTCTTTATTTTTTAAAGTGATGAGACTGATTTAAATTGGTTTCAATGAAGATTTGTCTCATTTCTTTATTTTTATTAAAAAATGACGAGACTGAGTTACATTAACTTCAATGAAGATTTGTCTTATTTCTTTATTGTTTTTAAATGATGAGACTGATTTACATTGGTTTCAGTGACGATTTGTCTCATTTCTTTAATTTTCTTAAAATAATGAGACTGAGTTACATATTTACCACATGTTCCAACGTTATCAATAGCAATCAATCCAGTTTCCGGTTTTGTAATAAAAGATCCAATAACTTCAACCTACAAAACAAAATCTCACAGTAAACTAATAATAAATTCCATAACATCCAAAAGCAATCTTACAGTGCCATAGCATGGAAAGTTAGCAATGGATCCACAACAGTAATTGGAGTTATCATTACATGGAATATCCTTATGTATCCATCCATCAACTGGCACAGATGTCTCAAATATTGTAATTGGATTATGTGATCCAGTGTCAGGATAAAAGAACACATGTAAGTAACTTCCGGGACTTGGATTTGGAGTGTTGAAATAAAAATCAAAACTGAAAAACATGTATTGATCAGGAACATAAATGGAAGATGAGGAATTCAGAATTCCACTGCTGTCTTGCATCCACAAGTAATTTCCACCTTTAAAAAAAAAATAAAATACTTAATTTAATTTAAATGTGAATTCTAGAATGCTTACAAATTTAAACTCACGTGCATATGAAACTACAACAACCAAACTTTAAAAACGCAAATGTAAAAATTCAACAATTTTAGTGATTTTTTGGTCATAACTCAAATTTTAGGCAATACATAAAGTCAAATATAGTTTTAAAAAATTGAAAATTGCAAGATCTTTAATTGGATTATTTGATTATCCGGAAACGACATTAACTTCCGGTCAAAAACTTTCAAAAAGTGCAAAACTTCCAGTTTTTTTGAACTTTTTAAACTTTAATTTAGAAACCAGGCAGTTTAGCAATTCAAATTAAGCACTAAATGATAGAGACTTTTAAGATCTTTAATTAGACTATTTAAACACCCGGAAGTGATATTAACTTCCTGTCCAAAACCTCTCAGAAAGTGCAAAAATGCGAGAATTTTAATGATTTTTTTAGTCTTAAGACTACTCAAGAAGTAGCTTTATTTTTTAATCAAATTTAATTAGAATTTCAGAACGTTTTCCAACATTCTAAAATCGATATTGCAATTTTTGCATCGAACGTGCTTTGGTTGCTATGTTAACTAAGTGTTAATGTTACTGCTTTAATTTCGAACATATTTTTTTTTCGAACATTTTTTTTTTAACTATTTTTTTCATAACATTCTTTTTTTAAACTATTTTTTTCATAACATTCTTTTTTTAAACTATTTTTTTCATAACATTTTTTTTCCTAACATTCTTTTTTCTAACATTTTTATTTCTAACATTATTTTTTCTAACATTCTTTTTTTCCAACATTCTTTTTTTCTAACATTCTTTTTTCTAACATCGTTTGAAATTTGTAAGCATAAATATTTAGAACATTTGAGACTAAAAACAAATGTGATTTTCTTACCATGAATAAATCCTTGATAATCATCAGTCTTTGGATAATGATTTCCACTTGTCCATTGCCAGCTGCTTGTTGTCCATGCGCAGGACGTTGATTCCTCAAAATCACAGCAACCTCTGGCTTGACCATTGACTTGACCACAAACAAGTACAATGGCTACAAATGCAACTTCTAACAGTGCATATGAACGCATTGTTTTATTGTTTTGCTCTCTTTAAAACTTCAATCACAATTTTCCACAGTCACTAATTGATTTTTGAGTGGTAATTGCAACAACCCTGAGATATTTATACGTTTAATATTTGTTTCAAAGCTTTTCAGAGAATTTTTATTGATAAAATATTTTTTCCAGGTAACTAACGCCGTTGTGGTGACATGGCATTTTATTGATAAGATGTTCATCACTGATAGGCAGATTTTACTGGACTCAATTTCAGTATTGGTACTTAACTTATTGATTGGAAATCGATTTTGTAGTAAGTTTTGAACTCATTGATTAAAACTTTTGTTAATTTCTAATAATTTTTTTTTTGAATGTGTTACAAAAGTACTGTAGGTTCAGTGATCTGTGAAATATACCGTGACACAAAGTACTGCTGCTTAACAAACGGTTTATTGACTCAATGGCCAACAACTAAAATTAGATATACACTTTTGTATTAAATAACTGAAATGAATTTACAGAAGTAAAAAAGTAAGTAAATCTTTGGTTAGATGATCACCTTCTTTATACCTTTGGATTCATTTCGTCATCAGGTCGAGCTTGGGTCTTCTATGAAAAATAAACAACGAATTATTAGCATAAATTATAGTCCAAATCAAAGTTCAATATCAATTGCCATAAATACACCCAAACATCACCACCGATACATGACCCCCATCAAATATAAATCGTCGCATTCGTTTTAATCTAATTAACTATTTAAAAGTTTAATTAAACCTGTAAAAGTTAAAGAACTTTTAACACTCCCCACCCGGTTTCGGCCTCGAGGGGGGCGAGCAACTTAATTGGTCTCGTCAATCGTTTGCCTTCTTGTGTCCTCAGGAGTACCGACCTAACCAGCCCATCTCGTCCTCTAATGGGTTTCTCTATCTTTGCTAGTATCCATTTCCTTGTAATCGGGTCGTGTTCCAAGAGAGTAACCATGGCCCCTTCTGTAATTGGCACGGGAGTTGTGTTAGCTGCCATCATATTACTTCTGAGTAACATCATGTAATTTCGTTTCCACATAATAAAATAATGAGATATTAAACGACGTCGATTTTTAAGAGTCGTTACGAGATCCTGTTTGGTTCCTTGTTCCTTAGGTAATGGGGGCAAAGATCTAAGTAGACATCCTCGAATTAATTTCGATGGTGACAAAACCTCCCAACCGTCGGAGGTAAGAGACATTAGGGGCCGATCATTGAGGACAGCCTCGATTTCGGTAAAGGTGGTTTCAAGCTCAGGTAATGTTAAATGTGTTTTCCCCAAGGCTCGTTGTAACGTATTTTTAACCAATGCCACCATCCGCTCCCAAAATCCTCCCCACCATGGGGCTTTTGGAGGGCTGAACTCCCATTCAATTCTGTGCTCATCTAAATAATTTTGAATATTAAGATTTTTTAAAATCAAATATAGTCGTCCTAAATCCCGATGTAATTTATGGAAAGTTGGGCCCGAAAATATTTTCCGAGTAACTCCTCTCCTGCTCACGAATCGTCTCACTGCTAGCAATAATTGGCTACTTGACAAGTCGGTTACTGTTTCTAAATGGATTGCTCGCGTTGCCGTACATGTAAACAACACAATATACGCTTTCCCTAACGTACCTCTGTTAATAATATACCGAAATGGACCAGCATGATGAATCCCAGTTGCCGCAAAGGGAATGCTGAGTGTTACTCGTTCTTTTGGCAATATGGCCGCTGGTTGACTCCAAGTACTAGTGTTGTACCGACGACACAAAAAACAGGAACGCAAGGCCTTTTTAATGGTAGAATAATATTTTGTAATCCAGTATTTCTCTCTCATCGCTGTCTGGACTAAACTTTCACCCCCGTGCATTGTTTGCCTGTGCACCTCAAGAATGATTTTATCAGTGATAGGGTCTTGAGGTAATATGATAGGGTGCTTAGAGAAGTCGTCGATATCGGCAAGTTGAATTCTGCCTTTTACTTTTAATAGACGATCCTGGTCATCAATAAACGGATTTAAACAAACGATAGAAGAGTTTGATGGTACCATTTTCGTTTTTTCTAGACTTAGTATTTCTGTTGAATAATGAGTCATTTGTAATGTCTGCAGGATTAATATCTCTGCTCTTTGAATTTCGGTCGGGTCTAATCGCAGTTCCTTGGTAGGGAGGTTATTTTGGTTTTTGCACCGATCTTTAAATCGTAATAACCACGCCACCACTCTAATTCCCTTACTAAATTTCTCGTATTTATCCACAACAGCTAAGAGGAATGACCTCTCCTGCCCCGTGGTATTGGGGGCGTTACAAAATGTGTTTACAAACACGTTTTCAAAAAAGGTAACTCTATCCATCTGGTTATGGATTTCTGGGTCAATGCCAATCGTAGATAATGCCCAGTTTGTTGGTGCTGTTTGTAACCAAGTGGGCCCCTTCACCCAGGTGTTTTCATAATCAAAGGTCGAAAACTGACGGCCACAAGTACCAATATCAGCTGGGCTCAGTGATCCTTTGCAATGTTGCCAGTTAGTACTAGACGTCAACTTCAAAATTTCTCTCACCCGATTATTCACAAATGTTTTCTTTTTTATGGTTGTATTCTGAAATCTATACAGAGTAACTGCAGAATCCGTCCAATAAGTAGTACTTCCATTATGCGCTGACTGAAACGTTGTTTCAAGATATTGTCCAAGACAAGCCCCAACAAGGGCTGCCATCAGTTCAAGATCCGGAATTGTCAGGGCTTTGAGAGGGGCAACACGGAATTTCGCTATTATGAATGTTACACTAATCGCGTCATCCACCTCCGCTCGCAAGTATGCCACTGCCCCATAGGCATTTTGTCCAGCATCACAGAAAATATGCATTTAATTTTTTTTTATTGTAAAAAATATTGGCCTTATTATTTGTACTTCCTGTACTTTAGTTATTTTAGATTTCCACTGATTCCATTGGCGTTGGAGGGTTTGAGGAATTTGTTGATCCCAAGCAAGGTTAAGAGTCCATGTTTGTTGTATTAGGAGCTTCAGACCCAACAAATATGGTGCTAAAACCCCTACCGGATCAAATAAAAGGGCTACCCATTTTAACAATTGTTGACGTGTAAGCAGACACGTCTCCTCCAGCTGATTTACATACTCCTGCATACTCCACAACAGAGTATCTTCATGGTGATTCCAAAGCACTCCAAGGACTTTTTAATGCTATCACTGCCATTTGCCTCTCCCGACCATTTTTTTTCGTAAGTTTTCACTGTTTGTTCGCCAATTTGCAAATTTAAAGCTATATAATGCCACTAAACACTGCATTTGTTCACGTATTTGTTCAATTTCGATTTCAGACATTCGGCTAGGAGTAAGGTCATCTACGTAAATATCCTTTTGAAGAGCTTCCGCAGCTAATGCAAAGTTAGATCATTGCGCCGCCGCCATATGGTGAACTGCAGCTCGCAAAATAGCGGAACTACTCGTCAGACCAAATGGCAGCCTTTTAAATCGCCATATTTGAGGTTTAGAGTGCTCTCTTTCCGGGTTCCATAAAAACTGAAGATACTTCCGATCGTGATCATCAATTACAATCTGTAGAAAGGCTTTCTCCATATCTGCCACACATATAAATGCAAACTGTCGAAAACGCAGAATCGACATCACTACATCTAATGTACGATCTGGACCGCTATCAAGACAGTCGTTTAAGGACAACTCACCAATACGTTGGGAAGATCTATTAAATACTATACAAACTTTAGTGTTGCGAGCTTCATTGATTACTGCTCGATGCGGCATAAAGTAACCAACCTCAAATTCAGTATTACGTTGCGTTTTTCCACACAATCAAGTTTAATATATAAATCCATTGCGTCGTAATAATGTCGATGTAAAGTTGGATTTCGAGACAATTTATGTTGCAATGCAAAAAACGCTGCTCTAGCCAATGTAAAATTATTTGCCAATTGATTTTTCATTTCTTTCTTCCAAGGTAATTTAGCAATTAAATGACGTTCCTCCATGTCATAACGTAAAAGACTATCAAACTGTGAGGTCGTATAAAAATACCCTGGATTACAGTCTTTAATACCAATAACGTCCATAGCCCACAAGGTTTTAATTACCTCATGTAAATTATCATCTAACATTATTGTATTGCCACCACTTCTATTATTATTATTATGAATTACCAAGAATTTTAACGAATTTGTGCGGGATGCATATTCTGATCCGAAAACTATCCATCCGAACATAGTGTCCTGATACCAAAGATTGTGTAAACAAAATGCAGAAGATTGTAAAACGTTTGGCAAACTATGGAAGCCGATTTTAGTCAAAATTACTAAGTGACTTAAACACACACTTTGCAGTACTTTGCACACTTTGCATTCACTTTGCAGTACTTTG
>JAAFCF010007112.1:228983-248422 GCA_013389785.1 Helicorthomorpha holstii
ACTTACATGTAACTTGCTCCAGAGTTCTTAGAAGAGTACTGAAAAGGATTCCTAATCAGTTGTAATTGTGGCTGTAATATCAGAAAAAATAAATACAAAAGTTAAATTTTAATTAACAAAATTGTATTGAATACAACAGAAACTTACATGTAACTTGATCCAGAGTTCTTAGAAGAGTACTGAAAAGTATTTATAAGTTCTGTTCCCATTGGTCCTTTTCCCGTTTGTCCCAGTCCCATTCATCCCGTTAATGTTCTATTGTGTTATTGCATTCACCATTTTAGTTTCTTCGTTACCTCAATAGATAGCTCTAAAGATCGATTAAACTCTGTTATTGACAGTCTCGCAAACCACAAGTTTAATTAAAAAAATATATAATTAAAAAATTTATTGAATGATATTTCAAAACGTTTTAAAGCTAAAATGGTCGCCTGAGAGTACGGAATAATATTCTAAAATTTCATGGCGATTGGATAAATAAATCAAACACAGAGCCATTAATTTTGGTATACAGTGTGGTTTACAAAAATTATTGATATACGAGTATATCAATTATCGCATTGTATCACTAAGAAAATATCGTTATACATCTTTAACACTCAGAAAAACTTTAAAACTTTTAACAGATTAAAAAAATTTAGCTACTTTTAACTAACCTAACATAGAAAAATGATGAAATTAACCTGACGTATTTTAACTTAATTGAAATGAAAAAAAATATGAAAATGTCTTATTGGCAATTTTTCTTAACATAAAAGACATGTATGTTGATATTTTCTGAGTGATACTATACAATTGTCAATATGGTGAGATTGTTTTTTTAAGACACAGCAAATCCGGACACCAAACAGTATATAGAAATCGTTAAGATTTTTCAATAGCTTGCAACCATTTTAAACAGACATTTTCTAGGGAATGTAGACCACTTCCTTAAGTTTGATAGCGTTTACACTGACAGTGTAGTAATGCATACTACAAAACTACAATTGTTTTTATATACTGTAAGTTATAACGATCGATAGACACTAACCTGTAGCAAGTTCCTGAAACGTACACAAAAGTAGTTGATTACTTGTTGTGTGTTGCTGAAATATCTGCAATAAATCCAACCATATGTAAAGAAAAATTGTATTTTCAAGGTGATTTACGGACACATACACTGTAGTAATAGTTTGAATCACAGATTCTAATAATGAACTGTTCATTTTAATATTGGATGCATTGTTTTTATTGGGTTATTGCATTTACCATTGGTTTTATCGTGCACTCAATAGATGGCGCTAAAGCAAACTTGCTTATCAAACTTTGTCTCGTGTACCGTAAATTTAATTTAAAAAAATTAATTGAAAAAATGATTTAATGAAATTTAAACATTTTTTCAGGCCCATAGAATCGTCTGAGTGTACTGAATAATGTCCTAAAATTTCATGGCGATAACATGAATGGTTTAGGAATGCATAAGCGTCAGACAGAAAGACAGACAGAAAGACAGACAGAAAGACAGACAGACACACAGTCTCTTTTATATATATAGATAGATTATAAGTGTGATCACCACCCAATGTTCCAAATACCCATTCGCAAAGTTGATCGTTAGATTTTTCTCCCGCATCAAATATTTTTTGCTCAGCATTTAGCTTTTTTTGTACCACTACCAAATTAGGTTGATGAGTGTCATCCTCCAACACCATGCATTCATAATCAAAATACCACACATTTGCTGACTTGTGTTTTTTATTAATTTTGTCTGCATTATATTTTTGAATGTAACACAAGTGCAATAATTCTGTTTTTTCCCCACAGTAAATACATTTTTTTGTGAAGCATTCATGGAGTTTTTCTTCCAATGGCTGAAAATATTTTTTACAGTTTTTGTATTGATTACAAATGTTGTTGCATGCACACGTCACCATAAAAGTATCTTAAACACAATTCACACTTTTTAAATGATAAAATTTTTGCATTTATAAGATCATCACAGTTTTCATTATGACAAGTAAGGCATTTTTGAGTATATTTATGGTAGCTGTTAATACCTTTTAAACATAGGATACAAAAATTATGCATGTCGTAAAAAGCATTTATGTTGATAATTGCATCGTAATGATTTTCTGCCAATAACAACCAAATTTTATATTTGATATTTGGTGAGTTGTCATTCCATTTGGAAGGTGTCATGTAATTAACTTTGAAGTTATCTACTACCTCAATTACATAAATTTGGTATTCTTTGGCAAATTTATTTAATTCAGGTATCCCACATTTTACATTTAGGTCTACACTGACCTGTAAGCATAATTCTCGGGCTGTTTCTTTTTGGTAATGTTCATTTCGTTTTATTTTTTGAAATTCTTTGTATTTTTTATTTTTATCAGCGCTGGTGTCTGCCTTGTAAATGGCATTTTTTATACCTATTATGATTGCTCGACTGCAGCACATGTCATTTTCATTATTGATGAAAACCACCGAAGAATTTTTTTTAGTTTTAGCCAATTTTTTAATGTTTTTATGTAACACTTTTCCTTCATTTCACATACTCACATACTTAACTTTTCATTCAAATTTTGAATTTTAGTTATGGTGTCCAGTATCCGTTTTCTTGTTAATCAATTTTTGTTGATAAAGCCAATACTTATATGATTAGTCAAATGTGAACTATTTAAACTAAAACGCATCCTGACATCACTTCTCGCATTGTCATCATATGTTTCTTGCATGTTCCCAAATTTTTGTAGTAATGTATCGATTATTTTTTTAATTTTTTTATTAAATGATTGTACCATTATTTTTTAAATGTTTATAAATGTAACTTCCCTTACCATTACTTGACTTTTGAATTTTTTATAAGTTCTTTTACGATATTTTTCTATTTGAAAATATTTGTTCTCCATTTTGTATTTTAGTGTATTATCTACTTGATGTATGTAGTGAATTGTAAATGAAAAGTATTCTGTGCAATGACTTGTTTTTATTGTGTAAGAATACCAACCATAAATAACATGCAATTCAGACACAGCAAAAAATAACAAGCAATTCAGATATGGCGTGATAAATAACATGTCATCTGTTTGCTGTTAATTATTTTTTAATGTTTACTTTAAACTATGTGGAAATTATTGTGTAAATTGCCAACCATATATTACAAGCAATTAAGATATATAACAAAATGAATAACACATTTGTTTACTTTTAATTATTTGTTATTGTTTACATTACATGGAAAAAAGCATTACAATTATATAAATGTATAGATCCCCTCTTCTTTCACCACCTGCTCCCCATTACTATATACAGTTAATATTTTTTTGTTACTTTGCCACAATTGGGGTGAATTGAGTGACCTGGAGTTGTTGGTGTAGAGAGGTCTACAACCCTCCACTCTATAGCATATGGCCATTGCTCAGCTTTCTTTTCACGACCTTGGGTTTGTTGCTGATGATGATGATGTTGTTGCTGCTGCTGTCGTTGCTGCTGCTGTTGTTGCTGCTGCTGCTGCTCTTCCAAGATTTTTTTGTGTAATCCTATACACAAAAAATAATAAACATACACATTCAACATTTTGTACTTGTAAAAATTTCTAGTTACTCACCATTTCAACTTTAGGAATAACAGGGACTTCTACAGGTTGCTCTGATCTCAGTTTCTTTAACAATCACTATATGTAAGTAAGAAACAAGTTTAAATTTACAAAAACCATATATTTTTAACACAAAAAATTTTGTTTAACCTTCTAACTGTTGAATTACCAATTCTTTGTTGTCTTTACTTTTTTCAACGACATCTAGCAGAGTATCCTGTAATTGTTATTATTTAAATGTAAAAAACTTTGTAAAAACAATTTTTTTAAAAACAATTTTGTTTTACAAAATACTTACTTGTGTTAAATATCTGCTACCATCTTCATTGTCAATTAAACACTATAAAATTTACTACTGTTAAAATTTAATTAAAATTTTAATTTCACTTACCTAAATCTTTAGTCCATGCTTACTGCCTCAAATAACTTTTACAAAATGATTTTTGCTAGTTGGAATGTTTTAAACCATAATCAATGAATAACCACTTGTAACACTAATCTACTGTCATATAATGTTGTCTCCACCCTTATTTTTCTTTCTGGAATTTTTTTGGGAGGTGGGTCTATATGTGTTTCTATTTTGCCCTCTAACCCTCATCTCATTATACAGAATGTTTTAATGGTGATGTATGACTTAGATGAACAACAATGGCTTCAACTTTATTCAATTCACCATCATCAGACATTAATAACTTAAAGTTATACACTTTAACATTGCATTCTAATGCTAAATTGGATCCTACTATATGTTAAATTATGAAGCCCAATAAAAAACCGAAGACAAAAATATATAAAAACTAGTATTACAATTTAATACTAATGCAAAAACTAACAGACTGACATAGTAACAGTCTAAACAAAACTGACAAAAATACAAGCAGTCGTCGCCGTATTTATATCGGTCGACTGTCATTTTCACTTATTACGCTATTCAGAGTCCACTTTTCACGACTCTGAATATTCGTTTCAACGACCTTCAAAAACCCTTTTTACTGATTCTACAAACTGATACGATCATACGCGACAATTTTACCAACGACCTTCGATTATCCTAACAATCAGCACATTTTCACTAAAAATAAAAACACTCATCAAAACATAATACTGACAAATTAACTAAACAAAAATATTCAACAACTTGTTAAGTTTCCTTTTTTGAACTCGACTTTGTGAAATTATCAGCAAGATTCTCGCTTATACATATACATCTAAATACAATATCACCTTGCTCTTCAATTTCTCATATATACTTATAATTCACATCGATGCGTCGGTTCCTCCTGTTCTTGTAATCGTTTTGATTGAAGTTAAATGCTGACTGGCTCTATTTCTTCAAATTTTACACCTTTTACTACAAAAGTAAACAATTCCGGATTGAAGATTATGTTGTTCTCCAAACAATAACGCTCCACAGCTAGAATAGAAGACAGTCCCGTATTTGTATCTTTCACTCCATAGTAGATATAAATCCTGCCATTCTTCGCTAGATTTTCTTGTCTAGTCCACGGTATCTCCTCACAAGCTCTCAGCTTGACATCTTGGCCAACTTTACCAATGTCGGATTCGTCTAAAGCACTCGTACTGGTACAAGGCAGCTCAACCATAAGTTCCGGTTCTGGTTTCTTTTCAGGAACTACGGCTTGTTGAGGACTTTCGGTTAACTCGTCTTCTGATGACCAATCTGCGATTTCCTCGTTTCGGAAATTCGCCAAACTTACAGCTTTTGACTTTGGTCCCAGTAAGGCTTCCACACCTCTCAACTCCTCATTGAAACTGACGTTTATAGTTTTGATGATTTTGTCGTCTTCAGGTACCCATATACGATAACCTCTCGTATAATGAGCGTAACCAACCATCACTCCCATCTTACTACGCGGATCGAGCTTCTTTAGTTTTGTGTCCTTCGGCTGAATCACGTAAGCAGTCGATCCAAACACCTTGAAATGTCTCGCAGAAGGCTTTTTTCCGAAAAACAGTTCATGAGGCGACTTCTCGTTGTTCTGCCTACACATTCGGTTCCAAACGTGATTGAAACTGTGTATAGCTTCACCCCAGAAATGAATAGCTAATCCACTGTTGATCAGTAAACTTCTAGCACCATTCATCAGCGTCTGGCTCATCCGCTCAGCAACTCCGTTTTGTTGCGGAGTGTACGCATTAGTACGTTCGTGTTTGATCCCATGTGTACTAAGCAGCTTGGCAAATTCTTTGTTCACGTATTCTAAACCGTTGTCGGTACGCAAACGTTTAATCTTTTTACCGGTAGACCTCTCAACATGTGTACGATACTGGTCAAACTTCGAAACAGCTTGGTCTTTACTGTTCAGCAAGTAAATTGTCGTATGTCGCGATTAAATCGTCCACGAATGAGATCAGGTACTTGCACTTTCCATGAGTGCTTGCATTAAGTGGACCGCACAAATCTGAATGCACCAATCCCAAAATCTCGTCGGCTGACCTATTAGCAATAGGCTTGTGTGTAACTCTCTTAGCTTTGGCGAGTTTACACGTGTCACAGAAGAATTTCTCTTTAGGCATAGGTATACCAATTGTTCCTCCAACACAACTCTTCTTAATAACGTTGAAACTCGAATGACCGCAGCGTCGGTGCCATGTTCTGTCATCAGCACTAACAACAGGAAAATTCATTTTTGTCGTTTTCCCGCGTTTATGTCTATCTCTTTTCGTCTTAATATTCGTAGTCTCAGCGTTAGTAATTTCGACTTTTCTAACAGTAGTCGCTTCAACCGTAGCATTCACGTCAATATTCGTACTTGACTGAACAGCAATATGATACAAATTATCATCACGCAGCTGGGCTTTGAGAATCTCGAATTTGTCACTCCTAAGGGTAAGCGTCCCATCTTTCGCTGTATAAGACATTCCGTCCTTATCTACTAGTGGTCCGGAAATCAAATGACGTCGCAAACCGGGAATGTACATTGCGTTATGTAATGTCACATTTCGGCCTGTACTCTTCACTTTGAACTTAATGTCACCCATTCCGGTAACGAGTCTTGTATCGGTTTTCGTTGCCAGGTTGACATAAGTATTGTCTACCGTTTTGAAGTTCAAAAAATTTCTTCGATTGCCGGATACATGAGCAGTCACTGCAGTATCAAAAATCCAATCGTTTTCGTCGCTCTCTTCTACGTTCGACACAACTTGCAACAAATTGGCGGATAACGACTTAGTTGGCTCAAACTCCGCTTTTAGCTTATTCCAAGCGATTTTGCCATCCTTCTCATCGGCTATCAACGAGCGATAAGTAGCGTCAACGGCGTAGTAAATCGTCGAAAAAGCTCTTCCTTTTCTTAAAACGTAGTCGGAACGTTCACGGCGAGTCATCGTCGATTCTGGCGCTGGTTCGGTATCGTCTATAAAAGACCAACAGCCACGATCCATTAATAAGACTTGCATGTCTTCTTTCCACGTGTTGTAGTTGTCTTTATTCAGCAACTCGATCTTTCGATCCCCTCCTTCAATCGCCATGTTTACAAAAATTTACAATCAAAATTAATTAAATGGGAGCTTGTATTGAGCAGAAACTGTAACCCTGCTAAGGGACCCATACAAGGTACTATCAGTCGGGTCAACTGAACCTTGGTTTTTTAGGGTGGTTTATCTCCACCTATCTTCTTATCTTCTAGTTGTTGTTGCTCGGCGCTACCCAAATAATAATATGACTGTTTGTCTATATTTGTAAACAACAGCAAAAGAAAAAAACTGGTGGAAAATGTCTTTATGTCATATTTGGTCAGCTTCAGTAGTTGACAGCAGTAGTTTTTATTTTTCTACTTAGCCAGTCTCTCTAATAATACTCAGTCGATGTAGTAATGCCGTCGTTGTAGTATTATTTCTGCACGTTGTAAGTACCAGTAAATTCCTCTCCTTGTCTCTTTCTAATTTTTTTACCAGGCAACATTCTGGGCCCATAATCATTGTTAAATTATGAAGCCCAATAAAAAACCGGAGACAAAAATATATAAAAACTAGTATTACAATTTAATACTAATGCAAAAACTAACAGACTGACATAGTAACAGTCTAAACAAAACTGACAAAAATACAAGCAGTCATCGCCATATTTATATCGGTCGACTGTCATTTTCACTTATTACGCTATTCAGAGTCCACTTTTCACGACTCTGAATATTGGTTTCAACAACCTTCAAAAACCCTTTTTACTGATTCTACAAACTGATACGATCATACGCGACAATTTTACCAACGACCTTCGATTATCCTAACACTATATTTAATGAATACTATGCAAAATTAAATGCATTAAACTTTTTCACTGTCTGTTTGTATATGTGCTCATTCAAAGACTGTGAAAACTGTAGACTAATACAGCAGCAGCAACAAAAGCAATTGGAATCCTTAAATGATATTTTTGACTAAATGGGCATTGAAACAACTTGAAAATGGTTATCCACGTAAGTATTTTAAAAATTTACTTTTATCATATTTTTATGTTTCATATTTATTTTAGTTTATGGTATTTTTACTTCTTTAAATCTTTTTGTTTGTTTAACTCCGACCCAAATCAGATGCCATTGACTATTCTACTGGTGTTATTACCACAATGGTCTGGCTGGACATGGTATATGATCAAAAGCTCTTGCCGAGCATGCTTCTATAAAATGTTGGTACTCAAGATTGCAATGTGAGCACTTTTTTATGTGGCTTGGTTTGACACACTTGCTCCAATATAATTACATATTCATACAGTAAATATCCATACAAGGACATCCACTTCTACCTTGCTGAAAACGTTTTACAGGTGATTTATTAAGACAATCATATATATGATGCTTGCGATCACCATAAGATGTATAAATCGCATCCAAGTAATCAGAAATGGCTCTAATTAATCCTTTCATGCAAATTTCAACACACTGGCATGTGTAATAGGGTGCTACTGTCAAATATTTGTTGAAATTTTCCAAAGGTGATTTATAAAGAAAATCACATATTGTACAGCAGTAGGCGCAACTCTTAAAATCATTCTGTTCATATTCTTTATGTGAGCATTCACCTAATTTGTCAAAAAAAATCATGATTTTGTTATTTGCAGTAACCTTCTCCATTTGATTTCATCAAATGACTTGCCATCATTTCTGACACTTTGTTAAATTCTTTTTTTTATTTGTATTGATCATGTGTTTCCATACATTTTAAATGACTGCTCTTTATAGTTTTAGTTTAAAATGCACCACATTTTGTATTGCTTGGCATTAGTTGTTGCCTAACACACTCAAAAACCATGGCTTGGGAAAAAGTATGTGATGTTGATAATAACATGACTCATTGGGTAAGGAATGTTTTATTATGCCTGCTACAGCTAAAGTTTATGCTATTGTTGGTGACTATTCTGATTTAAAACGTGAATTATTTGAGTATGATACAAAGACGGGCAAATTACAATTTATTCAGTTTAAACACGGAACATTTAAGGCACGTTTTTTCACTTGCCAGGAACAGCTTACGAAAATTCTGTTATATTCTTCAGTTGGGTACACAGATACAAGTTGTTTGAGAAGCCAACTTGTAAGGATACTAAAGTATAATTGTTTAATGTTGAGACCTGTGAATTTAAAAAGTTAACATCTATTGACATGCCTTATGTGTCTCACACCTGTGTATTAGGTGACAAATTATTCTTATTATCTAAGCAAATGAATTATGAAGGTTTACCACTTCAAATATTGGATCTTAAAATGTGTCAGTGTGAGAACATTTTACTAGAGTTTAGCGTACTTTTTTATTGGGATAGATATGTATTTATGCATGGGAAACAGTCATGGGTTACAGGCATGGGTTACAGTCAGCATTACTATGATTCATTTACGGGTATTATTCATGAAACGTTGGTTTTACATTTTTATGAATCATATCACATTACAGACCTTAAATTGCAAGTATTAAAAACTATTCCCACCAGTTTATTTTATGAATAAGCCTTTGTGTTGGATAATGAAATTTATGCAATGCACGTTGTATCACCTTTTAATGAAGATTGCAGAACATGCAGATGGCTTAATAAAGACTCAAATAAAGACACATGTTGTTGGAATTTGCTTTGCTACATGTGCCTACCATCTTTGCCAACATTATGTCATAAGTCTATAATTAAAAATGATATTGATATTGACTGCTTACCGTATATTTTGAAATCAAATTTTTATTCTACAAATGTTACTAAATTTTTACATTTGTAATCATTTGAAAATTTTGTTGTATCTGAAATGCTGACTTTTTGTTGTTGTATCTGAAATGCTGGGTTTTTGTTGTTGTATCTGAAATGCTGGCTTTTTGTTGTCAAATCTGAAATGCTGGCTTTTTGTTGTTGCATCTGAAATAAATGCTTTTTGTTGTTAACATTTTTGTTTAAAATGCAGCAGATTGTCTATAGCTTGACATTAGTTCATGTACACACTTGAAAAAAGATGGCTTGGGAAAACTTATGTGAGTTTGATTATAAGATGACTAACTGGGGTGTAGATAATGTTTTTATTATGCCTGCTACAACTAAAATTTATGCTCTTGTCAGTGACTTTTCTTTTTTAAATCTTGCATTAATGGAGTACGATACAACAACAGAAAAGTTGAAATTTATGCATCTTAAAGATGTACAGCAAACACCACATTGTCCTTACTTGAAGGGTGCAGCTTATGGAAATTCTATTATTTTATTGGTATGTCTACACAGATCTAGACGAGTACATCCCATGAATCGTATGGATACCACCGTATATTTGCTTGATGTTGAGTCCTTGGAATTGAAAATGTTAACATCTATAAACATGCCTAATTTACCAAACATCTGTGTATTAGGAAACAAACTAATTTGTGCAAACAGATTGACTGATGCTGGTCTACCACTTCAAATATTAGACCTTAAATCATGTCAACTAAAAGTGAATTTAATTGAGTGTCCTTTACTTCATATGCAGGAATCCCTTGCATGTATACATGCCAAAGATTCCACAGTCTACATTGTGCTACACATGTACCCATAATTGTTTGTTCCACCGGGAACAACACTCACGGTGTTGTTGACATTTGATTTGAAAACCAGAGAGTTGAAAGATATGGATAGAAGTCTTCTTGGGCAAATATTGCTGGACTTTCTTTCATGATGATTATTCAAATGCCTATTTGGCAAAATAATGTTAGAAAATCCATGCTTTGTTGATATCTATTATAAAAAATGTGATAGTTACAATTTTACTCATTTCCTTCAATATTTTCTACATATTTGTCAGTAAATTCATGACTGTCATTATTATTGCTAATGTCTTGTACCAAGTTGCTATTGTAATTATCTATTTCTGGTATGTCTAAGAATCTTCTAAATGTTCTGTCTAATGATTCAGTTGCACTTAGTGCTCTTTGTCCAAAATGACTTAAATGGCTTCTTGTTTTTGTCTTGCTCTATCAAGTTGTTGTTCTGATTGTATTCTGATTGTGTTTCTTGTGGCTATATTTGTTGGTGGTAGGTCTTTCCACCTTTTAGCTACTGGTTTTTGTCTTAAGGTGGAAGGTAAATTTAAATTAGTTGGTTCATTTAAGTCAATTTCTGAATTTTGAAAGTCTATATCAGGTTTCATTGTAATTGGACAATATGAAACCATTATCATCAAGATCTTCTTCTTCATTTACAAGTGATTTGTTTGATCTAAATTTTGTTTTAGGTTCTTGAAAATAATTAAAATTTTTAAATTTGATTTCAGGGAAAGGTTTTCTTGAAATGTATGGTTTCATTCTGTCCACATGAACAGTCACCTTTCTATTTCCAGTTTGGATCTTATAATTGGTTTCATTTATTTGTTTCAAAACTCTGAAAGGTCCATTATATTTTGAAGTAAATTTATGAGTTGTTTGGGGTTTAATTATGGAGTTTGAAATCCAAACCAAAGACCCTAACTCATGTTTGTCTAGTTTAGTTTTAGTCTTTTTAAGTTCTAGAGTTTTGGCATGTTTCCAATCTTTTTGGATATTGTCTTCAGTTATTTTGTAAGCATTTGTCAAGCTATTGAGCATTCTGGATATATAATTATCAGATTATAAGATTTGATTTCCAGAATTGAGCACTGAATATCGTAATATAGCATCTCTTCCATAAGTCATGACATATGGTGTTTCCTTTATGGCAGAGTGCTTTGCTGTTCTATAAACAAATAGTAACAACAGTAAATTTAGATCCCAATTTCTTTGATTTGCTTCAACATATGGAGCAATTATTTTTGCAAGAGTTCTATTGAATTTTTCTGCTTGAGGATGGTAAGCTGAAGAATATATTTTCTTTATTCCTAATTTTTTGCATAAAGTGTGGAATAGTTCAGAGATGAAGTTTTACCCTTGACCCGTAAGTAAAACTTCACCATGTAAATAGAACATATAGTAAATAGTCCATGTCTAGCTATTATTTCATAAATTAATAAATTTGCTATTGTCTCATCCTTTTGATCTCTAGTTGAAAAAGCCTCTACCCACTTTGAGAAATTATTTTTAAACACCACAATATATTTGTTACCTTCATTTGAAGTTGGCAATGGTCACTTAACATCTAAAGACATCTTTGCATGGTTCTTGTAAAAAGAGTCATTTGTTGTAGAGGAGCTTTATGTCTTTTGGATTTAAACCATATTACAGGCTGGACATGCTCTAATGAAGTTCAACAAGTCAGTGTTCATAGTAGGCCCAAATACTTCTTTTCTTAGTTTGGCCAGTGTTTTTTTCTGACTTAAGTGTCCAGAAAACATTGAGCTGTGTGCTTGTTTTAAAAATTCCTTTTTTCATGGTTAGAGGTAGATATATGACTTCATATGTGGAATTTGATTTTCTTGGATTTGGGACTTCCTTAATTAATATATTTAAATGATTAATTTTGAAGCCATGATTAATAAAATTCTTAACCAAATTCTTATCAGTGTTTTCTGTTAAAACTTTTATTAAATGAGAGCAATGCGAATCTTTCTGCTGGTCTTCTCTTACTAAAGTCATAGTATCAAAATTAATAAAAAATAATTTTCTAGCAGATTCGTTTGCTTTTGGAAAAGTATCCAGATTTAAGTAACTTAAAGCAGATGCTCTCTCTAGAGATGCTCAATATGATATTGAATTGTTTGTTATTCCTCTCTTGTATTCCACTTTAAAGGCATATGCTTGTAGTTGTACTGCCCATCTGGCAATGAGAGCACTTTTATGCTTCTGCATTAGCATAAAAACTAAAGGAGCATGGTCTGTTATTAAAGTAAAAGGTCGTCCTAAAAGATAATATTTGAAGTAAACTATGCCAAAAAGTCATCCTAAAGCCTCCTTTTGTACAGTAGAATAATTTACTTCAGATGGTTTTAATTTTCTACTTGCATAAGCAACTGGATGCAGTCTATCCTTATGTTGTTCCAACACTGCTCCAAGAGCATATTTACTAGCATCAGTAGTTAGGACAAAATGTAATTCCCAAGTTATCAGTCTTAACACAGGTCTATCTAACAAGTTTGTTTTCAGGTTTTGAAAAGCACTCTCTGCTTTATCATCCCATATAAAGGGCTTGTCTTTCTTAGTCAAGTTTGTTAAAGGTGCAGCTATTTTTGCAAAATCCTTTATAAATCTTTTATAAAAATTAGCTAGTTCCAGAAATGATTGGATTTGTTTCACATTTGTTGGTGCAGCATAATACTTTACTGCAGTTAACTTATCTTCCGTGGGATCTACTCTCCCATTTGCTATGACATGACCCAGATAGATGACTTTCTGTGTACCTAATTCATTTTTACTTGGTTTTACCTTTAAATTTGCATACAATAACCTTTGGAACACATCTTCCAGTTTTATTAGTAACTTTTTATAGGAATTTGCATAAACTAACACATCATCTATAAAGACTACCATTCCATTTGCAATGAGATTTACAAACACACTGTAAGTCTTTGGAAAATGTTTGGAGACACTTTTAGTCGCATGGGCACTCTGAGAAATTCATAGTGCCCACTAGGTGTGGCAAAAGCAGTAAATCTTTAGCAGTTTTCATGAACAGGTACTTGGTAAAACCCACTTGCAAAATCCAAAACAGCAAAATATTTTGCATTTCCTATCTTATTCAATAAATTTGCAATAATAAGTAAAGGATACTTGTCTCCTCTTACCTTTTCATTTAATTTTCTGTAGTTAATAATTAATCTAAGCTCTTAATTTGGAACATGTACTAATAAACAAGGACTGCTGTAAGGACTGCATAAAAGTTTAATAATTTGGGCTTCTAAGAAGTTCATTAATTCTAGCTTTTAGAATTGAGGTACTGTGTAAGGTCTCAGGCTGACAGGAGTGGGATCTTCTAATGTGATTCTAATGTAGTTAAAGTAGTACCAGATAAATCATTTAAACTAGTTGCAAAGATTGTGGGATATTTAAGTAATAAGTTTTTCATTTTTTCCTTTTTAAAATTTTGTAAATGTTCTAAATTGAACAGTGTCTACATTAAATGAATTTTCTTTTGGAGAAATTAAGAAATCATCAGCCATCTCCTTAACACATTCAATTGAAAAACTTTCCTGCCATTGCTGCTTCATTTCTGATCCACCATTATCAATTGATTTCTCTAAGATCTTATTAGTATTGCTGGCATAAGAGTCCTCAATCAACAATTTGGACTTTTCTACTCCAAGTTTCTTTTCCAGTTTACTTTTAACATTTAACCCACCCAACTCATTAGGAAATTTATAATTGTCAACACATGCTATTTTCTTGAGTGCACTTTTCAGGAGTTGATAAAATATGCTTCAATTTGAATTCAACATTTTAACGCGTGTTTTGAATGTGTTTAAAACACATTTTTACATGATATTTTAAAAAAATCCATGATTTTTCCCATAGACTTCCATGCTTTTCTGGCTTTAAGCTCAGCCCTATGAAACCTGATAGTTTAACTTTAAGAAATCAATGTAAATGCATGTTTGAACATTATTTCTACATTAGTAGATATGATGTCCAAACATGCATTTTGTAATACAAGGCTTACAAAGCTCGTAAATCTAACTTTTGCAAAATTGCAAAAATACATGTCTGGACGTAATACCTTCAGGAGTTAATAAAACATTTTTCAACTTGCATTTTGAAATGGCAAAATGCAAGTTGAAGAATGTTTTATGAAACACTTTTACGCATGCTTTGCATAATGTAAAAGTGTGTTTTAAACATGTTCAAAACATGCTTTAGAATGTTGAAATGCAAATTGAAGCATATTTTATCAACTCCTGAAGGAATTACATCCAGACACGTCATTTCACAATTTTGCAAACGTTAGCTTTACAAGCTTTGTAAGCCTCATAAGTAGTTAGGGTACATCCTAAGCCGGGCCAATCAGCGTTGAGCTTTTGGGCGCGAAATTTAAATCTGACCAATCAGAGAGCAGGATTGGGTGGTGGGCGTGGCTACGCCAAAAAGTGGGCGGAGCCTACTGTTACAAATGCCCCATGTTAAACTCTCATAGTGACGTCATAACTTCTTTTTGTTGTACACTGTACGAGGCAACCCTGTACGTATGCGCTCCCAGCTGTTGTGTGTTAAATGGGTAGCGCATGCGTAGCGTAAACGTAGCCGCTACGTGTTGTCGATATTAATCTCATTACGCTCCGCCCAGATTAGTTACAGTTTTAATAGCTTACATGTGTTTACTTGAGTTTGTTGACCTTGAAATGTTTTAAATTTTTTATGCACCTGTTATTGTGTGCATATGTTGTGTGTTTAGGATGAGGAGGAGGAGGGGGGAGAGAAAAAGTAATTGAGGAAAGTAATAAAATATCTTAAGAGGGGGTGTGTGTAGACAGTTATGTTTATATAATCTTTTTTTAAAAAGTGTTGTTATCGATTTTTAATTAACCTTGTTTGTAATAGAGGTTAATCGTTATTAAATTAAAAAATACGTTGAGTTTTAAAATAAAGTACAGGTGTCTTTTTATTACAAAGTGATATTATGTAAAAAAATATATTTAGTTAGTAAGTTAACAATATTAATATAAACGTAATAAGAATAAAATGGTCTTTTTTTGTATTTTCAGGATTTTTTATTTATAAGAATTAAGACGTCTTCTGGATGGACGTAATCCGCTGTACACTCGCAAATAATCGTTTCTTTCACGGCGGTTGCGATTATAAAAGAATATACGACAACTATTAAAAAATTGCGGATAAGTATATCCTTTGCTAGCGGCCATGAACAATTTTTCTGTTAATTCTTTTTCATTGACATAGGCGTTTAAAATATTTCTTTGTACAGGATTTTGACGATGGACGTAGTTGGTGAGATTTGATAGAAGCTGGTTAATATCGTGAGGATTGCTTGGTGGAGGGTAATCTATTTTTAAGAAAAATTTTAAAAAAATATTTCATTATTAATAATTTTTTTATTTTTAAAAATAGTTTACTTACTTGGTGTGGCTGTTTTGACGTTAACTGTTGCATAATCGATTCGAACAGGTTGAATTGGAGTTGTATTGGAAGTTGATTGGGAATGAGTGCCATCATTAACATATTTGGACATGTTTAATACGTATACTAAATAAAAAAAATGTTTTTTTAAATTTTAAAAAAATTTTAGTTTTTTATAAAAAAATTACTTACCGTTTGTATTATCGTTGATAATATTGTTGTCGATTTTGAAATGGTGATTTAACAGATTTAAAATTGCGGTGCGTTTAGCGTAAAAACTTAAACAAGTAGCGCATTCTTTTAATAAACACGCTTTTAAGTATCCCGAAATAAAGTTGAAAGTTTGGAACATATCTTGAAAGTTGTGTAGACTGTTTTCGTTGATATCACGTAAAGGTGGTACGTTAATAATTTCGATATGTGGAATTGCATTGTTAGTGGAACGCTCCATACTTTTTGAAAGAAAGTCGTTCGCGGTATTCATATTTTTTATAAAATTTACAGACAAGATTACGTAGTATTCGTATTGATTAATAAACTTACTTAACTGCTTGCATTGGTGTTAGATATATATCGTCCGTCAAAATAAAAAAGTAAGTACTTGGTCATTGCAGCAATTTGTAACGTGAGGTCTTTTCAAATGGTAAGAGGGGGGGTGTTTTGTTTTATAAAAGTAGTGGGAATGTTTTCGTTAGCAATAGTTAAGAGTTGAAAAATAAGAGAGGGAACTGGGTGATGAATATAAACAGATGGGAGTCGAGTTAAAAATGAATATATATATACGAAGAGATTTGAATTGCACCACTTGGTTAAAAACTTTTTTAAAAGAATCGACAAGTGTTTTAATGGCTATGTACAATATGGAAGTGGTAAGTGTGTTTTAAGATTTCTATTCTATTTTTTAAAAATAAAAAGAATAAAAATAATGTTTTTTAAAAAAAATATTTTTTAATTATAGAGTTCATTTGATGCAAATTTATTGTATGATACAGAGGAATTATTAATCGATAATATTTTTTATACGAATTGTAATTACCGGCAAATATCATCAAATTTAAGTGTAAGTTACTTTTTAATTTTTTTGAATTTTACCGCCAAAAAATATAAGTTAATTTTTAAAATAATTTTTACTTAAAAAATATCTAGACGGCGCAAATTAACCCGTCGTTATACGATCGAGCACGTTATGGCGTAGAGAGGGGAGGTAGTCCTTTGGTGGCATTACCAGCGGCATCATCATCATCGTCGTCATCATCATCATCAGTGCCTGTTTCAAATGGTTTAGAGTATCTTGCCTTGGCTTGTGAACAGTGTATGTATTTTTTATCCCTATATAAATAAAAAATAATTAATTTTTTGTTTTTAATAAAAAAATAGTATCAAAGGAGCTTGTTGCTAGACCCTTATACTCATTGGATATGGTAAGTGTTTTTTGTTTGAAATTATATGTGTATATTTTTTATTATTTTTTTGTAGGATTTTACTAAAAAAAATTTGGATCGTCAATATAGACAGCAACAACAACAACAACAACAACGACAACAATATCATAGCCATTATCATCATCACCATTACCATCAAAACCAGCAGGAACAAGAGGAGCAACAGCCGCAAGAACACTACCAACCTTCTACTAGTTATACGTCATCATCATCATCATCACCACCACCACCACCGCCACCACCCCTTAATTTATCACCAATACGTCCATTACAAGCGTTTACTCCTTTTGGCGATTCTTTAGAGGGTACAGCGTACTTAATATCGCAAACAGCTTTAGAGGTAGTTCCAACAAAACCTCCTACTTCAGGTTTATATTTTGAAGTAGTTGGTAAAACGTTGAATCGCTATAGTGATGGAAAAGAATACATTACTGAACATAAAGTGTTAAAATTTGCGAAAGATTAAAATAAAAAAAAAGTTGTTAAATAAAAAAAAGTTGTTAAATAAAAACTATATTAATTATAAAATAATTAATTGTGTCATTAGTATACGTACTTGCGTCGTTAAAAAGATGTATGACGAAATAAGTGAGGAGAATGAGGCGACGGCGACTGGTAAAAAACCTCCCGCTCATAATAATCAGGGAGTTGGCATTGTCGTCGGTGAAGGTGAGAATATGGCGATGACGTCAACATCAGCAGCTAGTGATAAATATTTTAAGATTATTAATTATGAGCATAAAACAAACAAAAATTTTAAAACCGATGAGATGAATGGGGAAGTTATATTTCAAAATTTGGAAAAGATTTTACCTGAAAAGTTTAACCAAAAAATAGAGGCTATTTTCAACCGTTTAATTGATAAATTTTCTGCTTTAAAAGAAGAAAACGAGGAAATGAAAGTAAAATATCCAGATGTACGTATGCGTTTTTGTTTACAGAGTGCTGAGTTAAAAAATCCCGTAAATATTGCGTTTATAAATCGTGAATGATTGACAGGAAAATTGTTGTTGGATACCATAGTCAATATTCAAAATTCGAACGATAAATTTAATTTGACAGATGGAAAGATACGCTTATCGCTTATGAAAACACGTATGCCACCACGGGGAGGTGCGCCGCCGCCAAATAGTGTTGTTACTTCTGTGAAGAAAAGATATATAAAAAATGTGAGAAAATGGATTAAGGATAAAAGTCGCAATAGATTTGTCGTTTTTATTGACAATACCGAGGATTTGATGTGCTGTGCAAGGGCTATAGTGATTGGGATTAGAAATGCTCATTACCGAAAAGCCAAAGGTGAAATGCGTAAACAAAAGTATATGGAATTTAAAAAAATTAAACAAAATATGAACTATCAAACTAAATGCGCCAAGGAGCTTTGCGACGAGGCCTGTGTAGCGTTTAATAAACCTTGTGGAATAGAAGAAATTAGAAAATTTGCTAATTATTTAGGTGAAGAGTATCAAATATATGTTATAGAATTGGAGGGTGATTTACGGGTGACATTTGCCACTTTAAATCCTTATGATATGGAAAATCAAAAAAAAGTAAAATATAGACTGTGGCTATTGTTAGATGACGGACATTATGATTGTATAGTTAATATATCTTCATTATATGGTGCTCGAACGTTTTGTATTTTATGTTTAAAAGGTGTTACCGCCCATCATAGGTGTACGCGTAATTGTTTGGCTTGTAATGGTACCGAATGTGAAGAATTTAAGATGTCATTACAGTTGCCTACAAAACAATGTAGTCGTTGTTTGAGATATTTTTATGGACCTCAATGTTTTAAAAAACATCTGGAAAATGCGACTTGTATAGATTTACGATATTGCAGCGTGTGTTATCAACATAAACAACCAAAGCATATATGCTTTACTAAATATTGTAGATACTGTAAAACAAATCAGGAGTTCAACCACAGATGTTTTATTCAGAAATATGATCCTATGAGAAGAAATAAACGTGGTGTACCT
>JAAFCF010007112.1:263177-273764 GCA_013389785.1 Helicorthomorpha holstii
CTATTGACTAAACGCCCTAGGACTTCTCCATTGTACTTAAGGTCGGTGACCTAAATAACTATTAATGACATCACCGAAAGTCCTTACCAGTGCTCCATTAACTAGAAACAACTTTAAACATTAGTTTATTCTGCCTTCAACCACTGGGGTCCAAAAGTCGATCTTACACGGTTTTCAAATCAAGCACTCATTCATTAATCCATTTACTGAACTTATTACTGAAAAAATTTGCAATTTTTCCAATTGTACTTTGTATTCCAAACACATTAATCTTTGTTGCTTTCTTTGTGATTAGTAGTTTTTGAAATCGTAGCATAATCCACATGGTTCACAATAATGATGGCCCAAAACATCATGTTGCTAATATGTAAATGCCAACGTGGTATCACTAGAAAAATATCGTGATATGTGGATCACCTTGTTTTACATGTAGAACTATGTTTTTTTACCACAAAGATGTATTAACCTAACCTAACATCTTTTATTGTATCTAGACTCAACGTAAAACGTGTTTGCAGTCAAGTGCCACATATCACGATACTTTTCTAGTGATACTATGTTGGCATTAATACACTAGTGACATTATTTAATGGGGCATTATGACTGAACGCCAGTTCCCACCATGAGATACTAATCACAGTTAAGTGGAGGGGGTTTGTGGTAAGTCCTTTAGTAAATGATGGCAGCAACTTTTGTTTTGAAGTTTGTGGATCAACTCATTATATATCACCTTCTGACTAAATTTCTTGCTAATAAAGTCAATACAAAGACTTGGATATCGGTGTACAGTTGTTTTGAAAGTGACTCTACACCACTTTCAGTCTTTTCAAATAACTTTTAACATTACCTACATAACCATAATATAAAATATTTAAAATTAACAAGTTTATTGATAAATATGATAAAAATATTTAAAATTAACAAGTTTATTAATAAACACAAAGTGATTACAATGCCATCATTCTTACAATTAATGAAAATGTACATTCTTTAAAATTTATCATAAACAACAAATCAATTTCAACACATTTCAAGAAGTTTCAGTTTCATATTTAACTTGCTCTTTGTCTCTCATAACTTGTTCTTGCTCTCCTCTGTAATGATACGCCCTTCATTTGGCCTGTTCCTTAATGGTTGCCATTATCATTTTCGTGGTCTTTTTTAAATGTTACATTAGTGTCTGTTTCAGTTGTAGTCCTTACTGTTTAAGTATGAAGTGGTGGCACCAAACACATCTTCCAAAAACTCCTTTGTTATTCCTATTTCACTCAATAGTTCTTTATGATTTCGATCAAAAGTGGTTTTCAGTAGTACCTCCATCCTTTTATTGGAACCACTAAGTCCACAACATTTGGCCACTTTATTCAAAGTCACATCAAGTAAATCTGTGTAATACTTTGTCTCTCCAATTGAGACGTTGCCAATGAATGCTGGTTCCATCATAAAACTGGCTTTGCACTTTACTTCCTCCTCAGTTTGAAAACAGAGGGGAGCAGGTATTTTCATTCCACAGGCTACTTTCATTATTAGGGCATCAGTATTACGGTTAAAAGTGTTTTTCAGTAAAATTTCAATCCTTTTGTTGTAATTCTTTTTCCTGTGAACTTTTCTCATTTTTGCTAAAGTCACTTCTAACAAATTGGTGGTGATTTTTGTTTCTTGAAGGGAAACATGACCAATAAATCCTGGTTTCATTTTGGTTATGTACAAGTTCAATTCAAAATATTTACAACAAAACAAAAAGCACTTCAGCACTGCTTAGATGTTAACTGTTGAAATGAGGTAAATAAAATGACAAAATGGCGTTTGCCAGCCCTTGATATCCTACCTCTCCCATGCGGATTTATCTTGAACTTAAAAAAATTTAGGAAAGTGCTATTTTCAGTTTTTCATTTGCGTTTGTGGGGAGACCCCAGGTCGTTAAACTAGTTAAGAGTATTATGTTTTTATCATTAGGTCGTTCATTACTGTTTTATATTTTGAGTGTTGAATAAAGAATGTATAGATGCGCCAAATAAGATAATTAAATAGTTTAGTTAGCAGCAAGTACTTCTTGTTTCACTGGGGACCCTTAAGGTACCCTTTAATGCAGTTAAGAGACCCCGTTGGGGTCATCCTAGAAAGTATAAATAGAGGTATGGATCTATTTGCCAGTCAGTCTAATTCTTGTTTTCCACATCTGCTTGTGTCCATTTTCATAGTGGGGAGACATAAGCTAGTGGATATTCCAAGATAGATTAAGTATAATTAAATTTGTGATAAACTGTTCAATATTTTGGAGTAAGCAATATTGTGATATTTGGAATTAGTCAGTGAACAATAAGTTGTGATTGTGTAGGAAGTTATATTATATCTCGGAGTTGTGATTTCTATTGTCTGGAGAGTTGTGCTTTAATTACATTATCAGTTGGATGTTATTAACGGTAATAAACTGTGTTACAAACATACCTGTTTCTTGTGTAAGTTTCTGATTGTGCATTGCTTGATGACTAAGGAGTTGAAGTTGCTGCGAAGAAAAAATCATCTAAAGGGTAAGCCTTACTATACTCATTCATTGTAAGACCCTTCTGGCCCGTAAAGTAGAATAGGCCTAACCGCGTGCGAGGCCTAGCCTTATTAATGCCCCTCCATCAGTGCTGATTGCTCACCTATAGTTAATGAGTAAGCTTAAAATCTAGTGCATCCAAGGCTTTCATCAACTTGTATATTTATATAAAATACTACTATTAATTACTGACTTGTTGAGACACCATTATAAATAAAAAAAACCTGCGAAAAGACGACTTGTGTTAACCCTAACCACTTGGGGCCCAAAGGCATTTAGTAATAAGGTCAGTGACCCAGTGCCATACTTGCTATTGACTAAACGCCCTAGGAATTCTCCATTGTACTTAAGGTTGGTGACCTAAATAACTATTAATGACATCACCGAAAGTCTTTACCAGTGCTCCATTAACTACAAACAACTTTAAACATTAGTTTATTTTGCCATCAACCACTGTTCCCAAAGCTACACTCCAGAGTGCTATTGGGGTGGAACTTCTTGACTGAGGCAGGAATTCATTTCGACACGCTGGATCAAGCTTGGCGTTTTCATGATGAGCCCAGCAAACTACACCCATTCTACGTCCCATCACCGTTACAGACGTTGGCTCCCGCGGCCCCAGAATCGGTACCCATTTCGGCTGAGTTGGCACTCAGAGAGGATGAGGGCCAGGGATTGGACCCTGGGGAACGTCTCACTTTAAACAAACTACTGGTGCAAAACTACATGTTCGAGATGCCCAGGAAGCCTACAGCAGCCGGAGTACAAATAACCAGAGCATTGGGGAAGTACAGAACTTTGCCACGATTTTCACCACCCAAGGTAGCTATTATGAAGCAATTAGTTGACGATTTGCTGCAACGGGGCTACATCAAAGAGGTGGAGATCAGCCAAGCGGTATGCCCTGTCTTGGTACCCAAGAAAAATGGGACTACAAGGTTGTGTTGCGACTTTCGGCCTGTGAATCAAGAGACAGAGCCCGATATCTTCCCTATCCCTCAGGTCTCAGATCTGGTGGGTCTCGGAGCTCGGTTCAAAGTGTGCTTCTTACTGAACCTCCAAAACGGGTTTTGGCAGGTAGCTGTTCACCCTGAAGACCGGAAGTGGACTGCATTCAAGACGGCATTTGGAAACTATCAATGGACCAGAATGCCGTTTGGACTGCGTAACACCCCAGCAACCTTCCAGAGGATCATGACTAGTGTGTTCAGGAAGATGATACCCAAAAAATGCCACCCTTACATCGACAACAATTTGGTGGGCAGCATGTCTGTTGAGGCCCATTTTGCTGATCTCCAAGCATGCTTCCATTTGTATCGAGCCAATTCTCTTGGACTGCGTCGGAAAAATCAAATTTCGTGCCCCAAGTGATTCAATATCTGGGACACACCATCGAGAACGGACAAATATTACCACAAAAGCATAAAATCGAGGCCATAGTATCCTACCCAGAACCCACCAACAAAACCCAAGTGCAGTCGTTTATGGGTCTCATAAACTGGTTCCGGAAGCACATTCCGAATTGTACTGAAGTAGCAAAACCATTATAAAACTTTGCACATAGTCAATTGAAATGTTTCGTGTTAACTCCAGAATCCTGCAGAGCTTTCAACGAGTTGAAGAAGATACTATGCAAGGCCCCAGTATTGGTGTCCCCGGATCCCAAACTCCAGTTTACCATCCGAACGGATGCGTCCCAAATGGCTCTGGGAGCAGTCCTGCTACAAAAAGATGGGAATGGTCAGGAGAGGGTGATCGAGTATGCGTTGAAGAGCCTTAATAAGACCCAGCAACGGTATTCTATTACTGAGAGGGAGTGCCTCGTCGTATTATGGACTGTATTCCGCTGGTACTACTATTTGGAGGGAGTGGAGTTCATCGTTGAGGCTGATCACCAACCCCTGAAGTGGGTGAGTACCAGCACCTCGCCCAATCCACGGCTGGCCAAGATGGCTCTAAAGCTTCAAACATTTTCGTTTTCGGTCCATTATATCAAAGGATGGACAAATAATGTGGTGGATGCACTGTCGAGACGGGGTGAGCCAGAAGAAATGGCTTTGATGGATACACCCCAGGCACCACTGATAGCTCAGATGCCCCAACTTTCGGTTGATGACATATGGCAGGCTCAGATTGCTGATGACAATTTGGGTAATATCATGCAAGCCAGTGAGTCCCAACAACCTGACGAAAATCTGCTGGTTGCTGGATTCTGGATGAGAGACAGGGTCCTACATTATTATGGTCCCCGAGCAAAGCGGGACTTTCTCATTGTGGTACCCCGCAAGTATCGGAAGCAGTTACTCTTCTGGGCTCATGACACACCAACGGCTGGGCACTATGGACGCCAGAAGACATTGGAAGCTTTAGAAGATAAGTTCTATTAGTTGACCATGGGAAAAGATGTGGAAGACTACGTAAGGACCTGCGACAAGTGTCAGAAACACAAGCCAGCTGCACGAAACCCACTGGGCTGGTGGGGGTTACGCCATCCCCGGGTCGTTGGGAGACAGTAGCTATAGACTTGGTGGGACCCTTGCCACGATCCAAAAGATACGAATACATACTATCAGTCGAAGACATCGCCACGCGATGGGTGGAATTCCTATTTCTTTGTAACGCTCTGGCCTCTACTGTGGCCAAGAAATTGGTGAAAGATGTATTCCTACGCTACGGACTGCCCAAAGCTATCCTGTCCAACAACGGGGTCCAATTTGTCTCCACCATTATTACCGAAATATGCCAAATATTGGGCATGGAATGCTCACTGACAGCACTCTAGAATCCCCAAGCCAACCCTGTGGAGAGATTTCACCGAGATTTGAAGATTCGCATTGCCATCTATGTGGGGTCTAAACATCAACGTTGGGCGGAGGTACTTCCGGAGGTTGCCTTCGCTATGAGGACTGTCATCAACAAGTCAACGGGACACACTCTAGTGTTCCTCATGTTTAGGCGCCTGCTGCGATCCCCATTGGATGTCTTGGTAGATTTCGGGCCTGCGAGACATCAACATACTACACCATTTGTTAAGGAGTTATTTACCGAGCTGCAATGCGCTAATCTTTTGGTCCAAGAAGCCCAACAGGCCGCTAAGGATGCCAAGAAGAAGGCCTATGACAAGAATCGGTCACCGGCTCCCAACTACAAGGTTGGCGACCTGGTCCTCTTGCAGTCTCACAAGCTTTCGGACAAAGATCAAGGAGTCACAGCCAAGTTCTTCCCTAAACGTGATGGCCCTTTCCAAATTGTGGCCCTGGTATCCAATCAATCGGCATCCTTGGCTCTACCCTCTTCAACCACTAGTTTTGGTACATATCCCTTCAGGCAGCTGACCCCGTATTTTGCTCGCTCTGATGCCACGAACCTTGATGGGTATTGGGCCCCCTTGCATTCTCCTGTGGACATGGGACCCGTTTCAACTTCACCCCGCGGTGTGGAACCTCCCGACGCTGGACCTCATACGTCAACGGGGACCAAGCAACTCCCGGCTAATCTTCGCGATATGGCTGTGTTGTGGGCATCAAAATGGGATGACATACCTCCATTTTCAGGGAAGCATCAGCCCCAGCCATCACAACATTAACAATGCTAATTGGCTGAGTAACACCCAACACTACAACATACAACATGCAACTTTCATTAACACATCGGATGTTGAACGTCATATTAACCCATACATCCTATCATCCATTACATTACCTGACATCGCTTCCCATACACAAAGTCATGACAAAGTACAACAACAGGTTCAACACTGGATACACATCTTCAACAAAGAGAATTTTTCCAAGAAAAAGGGTTACCATAAGAAGGTACTGAAGGCAACACAACGTCAACGGCTACGTCACCTCGTTATCCAACAAAAGTCACTATAGAGAGGTCACCCAAGAAGACAAACTTAGAGGAATTGCAAGAAGACAGATCACATGTTCGTAACTGGCCAATCCCGAGAGAAGAGGCAATGCACTAATGAGCGCCCTTCTTTGGAAATTTAGAACAAAGTGACAGTTATACGTTATAAGTGCTCGCGAACAGTCAGTCGGTATTGTGAATAGTTTGAGTTTAAGATGGAAAGTGATCGGGATAAAAATGACAAAAAGAAAGAAAAGAAGCAGGAGACCAAAGGAAAAACATTGGAGGTAAAAACCACATCTGGGAATAAATACGGGAAAATTAAGGTCTCGGAAACTACACCGAGGGCTGAGAAAGCCAAGTCAACGGCTACGGGGTCCTCCATTGTCGCAAAAATGAAGGACCCCTTGGAAGGAAACCGTACCAAAAAGGTAAACACAAAAATTAAAAATAAAATAGACAATGAATTAAGATCATGTGACACGATCCTACAGGCGGAGGTTAACGCCAATGCCTTGTTGGATTTATAAGTATTAGCATCTTCAGCGACAAACATTCTAGCGGTTGTAACGCAAAATACGGCCATCACAGCAGCAGTGGTAAAGACGCTGGATGGATTAACAAACGCCATCAACCTACACAGGGACTACCTGGATCGAGAATAGGGAGAAGCCCAAGAGTTCCGTGTGTCCAACGCTGCGCTATTGGCCGCTGTGGATGTCTTGGCACAATCATTTAAAGCCACCGAAGCTCGAACACCAAGCATCATTCCGGGACCCGTAACCGAATAAAAACTATGCCAGACAGAGGAAATTGTGGTAGTCGACCATGAACTAGTATCTATGGAGATACATCGACTGGCCCCAGCTACGCTTGACGACTTGAGACCACAAAGCATTCCTGGGTACCTCAGTCACCACCTGTACCAGCGAAGGCAGATTCAGTGTTTACTATTGCCACCGATTCTTGTCTTCCGGGACCCAGACAAGGGCATGGTGGCCAACGCCGTGGCAGTCACCGCAGACGGAATTATGCGACAAGTGGGACGCACCATCAACGCATACGATCTGACCCCGGGGGACTTCAAAGAAACACTGGACACCGGTGGGGAATACTCCACGCTGGATGATGCGGCATCCAAGTGCCTTACAGAGCTGTGCTTCTACGACTCCAACGCAGAGAAAGCTCAACCACTGCAAACACCCAAGTTGACCAGTCTGCCAGAGTCACCGCAACCCAGCACATCCAGGGGACTACGATGAGGGACCCATCAATACCGCTGCATCCAGTAGTAAGGTCCAAACGCCGATATACGGAAAGTTTCACGGAGGAAAAGGACCACGACTACGTGCCTACGTCGGACTCCGACAGTAGTGTAGACGATTCCGTGGCCCCAGTGCCACCCTGTCTCCAGCAGAAGATGAGAATCCGGCGGACACTCCGCAGATCAAGAAGCGCCTCGAAGCAAAGGTCTCTCTGCAAGAACTGTTGGGAATGTCAAGAAGTAGACTGCTGAAACTCACCATGAACTCCGGCAAAGACCCCCTCGGCGGAAAATACGCTTGGTTCCCGTGGTTGTCGAACACCTTTTGCGGTAGGGACCAGGTGTGGGGCGTACTGCAACACCTACAATAAAAAAATCTGAAGAGAGAACACATGCTGTCCAAGAAAATTTACCAAGAACGGGTAGACAAACTGAACGAGTGTGTGACCCGGATCCTCAAAGATGCCAGCTTCTGGAGATCGTTGGAAGAGATCCAGCAAGGGGATGTGCCCCTTGCATTTGAGCCAACCCTAGAAGGCCGCAGGTTCATCAAGCACTGGCATCTGTAAAAGCGGCCTCCCCGTGTTTGTTGTCCAACACCCGTTGGTGTGGCCTGGGGGAGCTGTGGGGAGACCCCAAATCGTTAAACTAGTTAAGAGTATCATGTTTATATCATTAAGTCATTCATTATTGATTTATGTTTCGAGTGTTGAATAAAGAATGTATAGATGCGCCAAATAAGATAATTAAATAGTTTAGTTAGCAGCAAGTACTACTTGTTTCACTGGGGACCCTTAAGGTACCCTTTAATGCAGTTAAGAGACCCCGTTGGGGTCATCCTAGAAAGTAAAAATAGAGGTATGGATCTTTTTGCCAGTCAGTCTAATTCTTGTTTTCCACATCTGCTTGTTTCCATTTTCATAGTGGGGAGACATAAGCTAGTGGATATTCCAAGATCTATTAAGTATAATTAAATTTGTGATAAATGGTTCAATATTTCGGAGTAAGCAATATTGTGATATTTGGATTTAGTCAGTGAATAATAAGTTGTGATTGTGTAGGAAGTTATATTATATCTCGGAGTTGTGATTTCTATTGTCTGGAGAGTTGTGCTTTAATTACATTATCAGTTGGATGTTATTAACGGTAATAAACTGTGTTACAAACATATACCTGTTTCCTGTGTAAGTTTCTGATTGTCCATTGCTTGATTACTAAGGAGTTGAAGTTGCTGCAAAGGAAAAATCATCTAAAGGGTAAGCCTTACTATACTTATTCATCGTAAGACCCTTCTGGTCCGTAAAATAGAATAGGCCTAACTGCGTGTGAGGCCCAGCCTTATTAATGCCCTTCCATCAGTGCTGATTGCTCACCTATAGTTAATGAGTAAGCTTAAAATCTAGTGCGTCCAAGGCTTTTATCGACTTGTATATTTATATAAAATACTACTATTAATTACTGACTTGTTGAGACACCATAATAATAAAAAAGAACCTGCGAAAAGACGACTTGTGTTTACCCTAACCACATGGGGCCCCAAGGCATATATTAATAAGGTCAGTGACCCAGTGCCATACTTACTATTGACTAAACGCCCTAGGACTTCTCCATTGTACTTAAGGTCGGTGACCTAAATAACTATTAATGACATCACCGAAAGTCCTTACCAGTGCTCCATTAACTAGAAACAACTTTAAACATTAGTTTATTCTGCCTTCAACCACTGGGGTCCAAAAGTCGATCTTACACGGTTTTCAAATCAAGCACTCATTCATTAATCCATTTACTGAACTTATTACTGAAAAAATTTGCAATTTTTCCAATTGTACTTTGTATTCCAAACACATTAATCTTTGTTGCTTTCTTTGTGATTAGTAGTTTTTGAAATCGTAGCATAATCCACATGGTTCACAATAATGATGGCCCAAAACATCATGTTGCTAATATGTAAATGCCAACGTGGTATCACTAGAAAAATATCGTGATATGTGGATCACCTTGTTTTACATGTAGAACTATGTTTTTTTACCACAAAGATGTATTAACCTAACCTAACATCTTTTATTGTATCTAGACTCAACGTAAAACGTGTTTGCAGTCAAGTGCCACATATCACGATACTTTTCTAGTGATACTATGTTGGCATTAATACACTAGTGACATTATTTAATGGGGCATTATGACTGAACGCCAGTTCCCACCATGAGATACTAATCACAGTTAAGTGGAGGGGGTTTGTGGTAAGTCCTTTAGTAAATGATGGCAGCAACTTTTGTTTTGAAGTTTGTGGATCAACTCATTATATATCACCTTCTGACTAAATTTCTTGCTAATAAAGTCAATACAAAGACTTGGATATCGGTGTACAGTTGTTTTGAAAGTGACTCTACACCACTTTCAGTCTTTTCAAATAACTTTTAACATTACCTACATAACCATAATATAAAATATTTAAAATTAACAAGTTTATTGATAAATATGATAAAAATATTTAAAATTAACAAGTTTATTAATAAACACAAAGTGATTACAATGCCATCATTCTTACAATTAATGAAAATGTACATTCTTTAAAATTTATCATAAACAACAAATCAATTTCAACACATTTCAAGAAGTTTCAGTTTCATATTTAACTTGCTCTTTGTCTCTCATAACTTGTTCTTGCTCTCCTCTGTAATGATACGCCCTTCATTTGGCCTGTTCCTTAATGGTTGCCATTATCATTTTCGTGGTCTTTTTTAAATGTTACATTAGTGTCTGTTTCAGTTGTAGTCCTTACTGTTTAAGTATGAAGTGGTGGCACCAAACACATCTTCCAAAAACTCCTTTGTTATTCCTATTTCACTCAATAGTTCTTTATGATTTCGATCAAAAGTGGTTTTCAGTAGTACCTCCATCCTTTTATTGGAACCACTAAGTC
>JAAFCF010007112.1:290344-311612 GCA_013389785.1 Helicorthomorpha holstii
GCTTTTTGTTGTGTTGTAAATATTTTGAATTGAACTTGTATATAACAAAAATGAAACCAGGATTTATTGGTCATGTTTCCCTTCAAGAAACAAAATTCACCACCAATTTGTTAAAAGTGACTATAGCAAAAATGAGAATAGTTCACAGGAAAAAGAATTACAACAAAAGGATTGAAATTTTAATGAAAAACACTTTTAACCATATACTGATGCCCTAATAATGAAAGTAGCCTGTGGAATGGAAATGCCTGCTCCCCTCTGTCTTCAAACTGAGGAGGAAGTAAAGTGCAAAGCCAGTTTTATGATGGAACCAGCATTCATTGGCAACGTCTCAATTGGAGAGACAAAGTATTACACGGATTTACTTGATGTGACTTTGAATAAAGTGGCCAAATGTAGTAGACTTGGTGGTTCCAATAAAAGGATGGAAGTACTACTGAAAACCACTTTTGATCGAAATTATAAAGAACTATTGAGTGAAATAGGAATAACAAAGGAGTTTTTGGAAGATGTGTTTGGTGCCACCACTTCATACTTAAACAGTGAGGACTACAACTGAAACAGACACTAATGTAACATTTAAAAAAAACCACGAAAATGATAATGGCAACCATTAAGGAACAGGCCAAATGAAGGGCGTATCATTACAGAGGAGAGCAAGAACAAGTTATGAGAGACAAAGAGCAAGTTAAATATGAAACTGAAACTTTTTGAAATGTGTTGAAATTGATTTGTTGTTTATGATAAATTTTAAGGAATGTGTAGTGGGAGGCTTGTAGTGGGGGTCCGCTACTGTGGGAAGAGAGTTCCCACGGGTTGTGTACGACAGCCGAACGAGGAGAAGTATCTCTTGTTGCAGTATGTGTACTGGACAAGTACGGGAGACTGCTGGTGCCATCTGTGTGCGTAGTGTCCGCGGTGGGGGCTTTATGTCCAATGTAGTTTGTATCTGCTGCCGAGGGCTGCCGTACAGGTGTCGGATTGTGGTAGCGGGATACAGGTGAGGTATACGGGTTACTGCTGAGGTAGGGCCGGTGATAGCCAGGTACTAGGAGCTGCCGTGGATACTGGTTACTGTGCCGGGTGGTACTGCAAATAGTCCTGTTCGCCGGAGTCGCTAGGGACCTGCCGGGGGAGTCTACTGGTACTGGTCCGGGAGTTATTGCTTCGTAATAACTAACGATGGTTAGTTAGTGGTTGACTGTTATAGTAGGGAGCTGCTGGGGCGAAAGCTGCCGTAGTCTGCTACTGCCAGAGTTAGTTGAGTAGGCCTGGGAGTCGGGAACTGCTGCCGCGGTCACTGCAAAGGTTCTAGCTGGTTACTGCCTTAGTAGGGTAGTGGATTCACGCCTTCCTGCTTCGCTTGCTGTAAAGGGTAAAAGTAAAGAGGCAAGAGACAAGGTAGTTTAAGTGCATAAACTATTTATTGTAACTAGGTACAAAGGTAGGAGCTTCTCGAGCTCCTCTCATGCTCTGGCTCTACCAGCGATGGTAGAGCTTTTATATACTGTATAAAAGAGGAGTGGCCTCCGCTGAGGACCAATCCTGATATGGATAGATAACAGTTTGAGTGACAGGTGATAACGATTTACCTGCCACTCACGACATATGCTAACAACAATAAGGGATGAACCCATTCTCTAAAATCACAGATAAAAGGGGGTAGACAGGCGCATCCTGTCTCCCTTCAATATGAGATCTATTTATAGCGCAACATGCATTAAGTCGATCTGGCCTACACCCCGGCGCCAAAACAAAGATTAATATGAACGAAATGGCCGATCGTGGCGACTGCCGTTGATGAGCCGGCGGCAACGGCGGGAATACTGGTAGCCGGAGGTAATGCAGGCGTCTTGGCTTGGCGAGGCTTAAGAGTTCCCGGGACCGTATAATGGTCGGGGGCGGGTAACAGACGTGACGGGGCGGCCTCAGCTGATGTAGACGGTGATTCGTAGACTGGGGTTAAGTCACCATCCGATAGTATTGGCAGGTCAGGTAAGTCTGGGAGATCTGAGATCTCTGGGCAACTCGGTGCGGACAGAGCCGTTGTCACCAAGGGGGTAGCGACTGGTGTTGCCGTGCTGATTGCCGTGGTTACGGGAAAAACTGGCTGGACTCGAGGAGGAGAGTCCTGAACAACTATTGTCTCAGGAGGTGGGACCGTGATAAGAAGACCAGCCATGGTACTAACGGGAGTATCTGTTGCTTTTTCCTCCTCCTTAATTTTACCGATGAACTGGCTGCATCTGACCCCGCGTGACTGGAACTCGAGGAATCTGGGGATGCCACCGCTTTACTTGCTCCTGAGACGGAAGTAGGTTGTAACCTACCGATGACAGAGGTGGGTGCTATGGGGAGGCAGCCGTATTCCTCGTGACTGGTGGCAGCTGGATGAGCGTGTTAATGCGGCCGTCCTCGCTAACTACGTGAACTGGACCAATGGGTGGACCACTAACGTGAAGAGCGGAGCCGGGTCTTGGGGAGGGTGTGCATGGTTGTAACTGTGGTGATTGCAACAACCTTTGCATTGCTAACGCATTTTCCTGAAGAGCTGCCGTGACTGCTTCCATGGATGCCTGAACAATGATTTTAAGACTTTCCACATTAATTCGTAAAATCTGCTTGGCGAATTTGGCATTTCCCCTTAGTGCCGTGGCGAAGTGTTCTGCCTGCTGCTAAGCCAAATTACGAACTTCATTAACTGCCAAATTATACCCCTGAACTAATTCCGAATATTGTTGGAATGTAGCAAAAAAGGGGAGACACTGCGGGTTTAACTGCGGCGGTGGTGGATCCATTATCGAAACAGCCAATTTAGAATATGCGGTGCCGAAACTGGAATTTAGAAGATGTGCCGAGTAGTTACGGGAATACGGGAATCGACTTGATTGCTGCCGCAGTTGGTACTCGTTGAACGGAGTACCGTAGACTTTCGAAACTGGACCAAAATGAGTTACGGCTAGTTTAAATAGGGCCGAAAAGTAACTGCCGTAATTGATAACTGCAACTCGGTAACTGCCAACTGAACTCCTGGAGACTGGAACTGGAAACTGGACACTGGACTCTGCTTTTTGGACTGGCTTCAGGATCGATTGAACGAGCAATGACCTGTCACTGGGAATGGAAGGGTTTGAATACCCCTTTAAGTTGTTACTACACGAGGCAACCCTTTCCTCATTGGTTATGGGTGCCCACGTGACTAACGGGGTGCGTTCTATTTGTAAAGCGCATGACGCATGCGCATTAGTTATTCCCCTGGTAACTGGCCTACTAGGCGGGATAGCCTTGTATTTAGGGGGTTTCTGAAAAGCAGTTTTTTCTTTCGTTGTACTGGGTTGTGTTTCAGCTTCCGGTTCCTGTGCAGTAGGGGTTCCGGTTGTTTGTAACAGTTCCGGGTTGTTTTCTTGGGTAACGGCAACATTATCCCGCGTGTGATACAGGGTTAACTGCCGAAATGGAACTTTTCTCCACGTATCTGCGGTCGAATCAGGAAAACCAATAAAAGCTGTTGATGCGCCTTCGATTTCCTTGATTTCGAAAGGGCCATCTCTTTTAGGGCATAATTTCCGGGTGATACCAGCATCACCATTGGACAAGTAATGTGACTCTAGGAGCACCTGGTCGCCGATTTCGAAATCTGGGTACGGCCTCCTGTGTGAATTATATTATTTTGCTCGTGACTGCTGGACTTTCAACTGCTGGTCCGCGGCCAACTTTAAACCATTGGCCAACTCCTTAATGAGTTGAGAAACAGCTGGGGAAGCTGCCTCTATTCGCGGTAATGCGAAGTTGAATAAAATCTCGGCAATTGGTTTTGGATGCCGTCCAAACATCAAGAAGGCCGACGAAAACCTCGTGGTGGAATTCACCTGCATTCTGATGGCGTGTGAGACCGCTGGTAATACATTGGCCCAATCTTGGTGGTTGTTGCCTACTGCGATTGCTAATCGAATTTTTAGGTCCCTGTGTATTCGCTCCACATGGTTAGCCTGTGGATTGTACAGGGCCGTAGTTAAACGGTCAATTTTGAGCAAGGCACAGACCTCCTTCATAATGTTGGACAGGAACTGTACTCCATTATCCAAGAGAAGATTCCTGGGAAGGCTGTAATGTAAAAAAACCTTGTTCACCAGGATAGTGGCCAAAGTAGCTGCCTCGCTGTTGGGAACGGCAAAGAACTCCACCCAGCGAGTAGCAATATCCTCTACGGAGAATATAAAACAATGCCTCCCTGATTTAGGGAGGGGATCGACCACATCGATGGCCAACGTTTCCCAACAGTTTGCGATTGGGGAAGTGTCTAGATAACCAGTTGGACGGCGATTGGACGGCTTGTATTTCTGGAATCCGTCACAGGTTCTGATGTAATCCTCCACATCCTTCCGGAGTGTGGTCCAGAAAAAAGATCTGCGAATCTGTTCCAACGTTTTCTTGACTCCGTAGTGGCCGCCGGGGGTCAGATCGTGGTAATGCCGCAAGATTAACCTTTGCATCGGAGTGGGAACTACCATCACTGCAGGATGAGGTGCATTTACTCCAGAATAGTGCAGCACACTATCTTTCATGTGGTAACCGGAATTAGTCGCATGGGTAGACGGCGTAGCTTGCTCTAAGTCATGAATGAGGTGACTGCATGCGGGGTCTTCCAACTGCTTGTCGCGGATTTCATAAGGCCAAAAATGGGCAAATGAGATGACTGCCGGCCAAGCCTCCTCGGCACTCCCCAACGCACAAGAGGAGGCGGGGGAGAAATCAGGTTCGACTGGGGGTCGCGATAGTGCGTCGGCAACAACGTTGAACTTGCCCGGGATGTACGAGTGATGGAAATTGAAATCCTGTAATTTCTGGGCCCACCGCTGGAGATGACGATTCTGGGAAGTGATAGTAATAGCACCCAGCAGGGGTTTGTGATCGGTTTCCACCCCGAACATGGCCCCATCCAAATGGTGCTGCCAATGAGTGATTGCCCAGTAAACCGCCAAACATTCGCGTTCCACCGTGGCATAGCGGGTTTCAGCAGGGTTCAGCTTCCTAGAGGCGTACTCAATGACGTATTCTACTTCCCTTTCTTCACCATCATCGTCCCATACCTCTTCTGATTGTAAGAGAACCGCACCAATAGCGTATTGGCTGGCATCCGTATGGATGATAAAGTAGCAGTCATAGTTAGGCGGGCAAAGGCAAGGGGCCTCGCATAAAGCGTTTTTGAGTGCATTGTATTGCATGAGGTGTTGCTCTGTAAAGTTGAATGGTTTCTTAGGAGACGTCAACGGATACAGAGACTCAACCATGGAGGCAAAATCCTTGATGTGGCGACGGAACCATCCTGCTAAACCCAGAAAGGAGTGTAACTGTTTTGGGTCAGCCAGGGGCGGCATAGTCATTACGGCTTCGATTTTGTCCGTTGCAGGCTTGTAGGTGCCGTTTGCTAGGATGTGACCAAGGTATTTGATGGTGGCGGGAAGGAAAACACATTTTTCCCGCTTGAGTCCCAGTTGGTGCCGGCGGTAAAAGTTGAAGATTTCCTGTAAGCATTCGAGGTGCTTGGGAAAAGCATCCGCCATTGCCAACAGGTCATCCAGGTAAGGGATTGCCTTGTCTTGACGGAGCCCACCGAAAACTCGGTTAACCAGTCGCTGAAAAGTGGCTGGAGTGTTTCGTAGACCAAACGACATCCGGAGCCATTTAAACGTGCCAAAGGGAGTCTGGAAAGCCAAGAGATGTTGATCTTCTTCAACCATGGGGACTTGCCAGAACCTGCTCTCCATATCCAGGAGCGAGCAATACTTAAACTGGGCTCCTATACTGACAGCATCTTGAAGATGAAGTATGGGAAAAATATCAGGCCTGGTTGCTGCATTGACTGGGCGGAAATTGCAGCACAGGCGCCAGGAACCATTCTTTTTCTGAACGAGGACTGGACATACTGCAAAAGAAGCTTCGACAGGGGCGATCATTCCTTTCTGTAACAGGTCGTCAATGAGCTGCCGCATGATTTCTCTTTTAGCAGGAGACATAGGACGTAGGTTACGGAACCCCTTCAAAGGTTTGTCTAGGCGAATGCGATGTTTTATGGTAGGAGTTGGTTCTGCCGGCATCCCGAATACATCTTCATTGCGAAAAAGTAGGTCCTCCAGCTGCTGACGCTGATCTGGAGGCAACCCCACCCCCTCGTCCGGGCGTAACCTGAGATCAGGCTTAGGTTTCACCGTGGCTGGTCGTGGTTGGACCGCAGGGTAAAATGGTACTGGCTTGGGCAGTTCTGGGCCACCATGGTTGCGAGTAACTGGCAGCGCGGTTGCGGGTAGTCGTCAAGGTCTCATGAAAGCGGCAAATAGAAATTGCGTATTGTGGTTATCCTCGAAGTACCATGTGTCCGAACCATGGTTGAACATGATGCCGGCACTCCTGATAAACTGCCATCCAAGGAGTACGGAGGCATCTAAATCTGGAAAAAGAACGAAAGGAGTCGTGATACGGCGACAGCCGGTGTCGACCGTGAGTTCTGCCCTGTAACGTTTCCCTTTGATTAAGTTGCCATCAGCCATGACAATCCGCTCGGTCATTTCCTTCATTGGTACACCATCTGCCTTACACTGCCGGTACAGCTGGCCTGACCCATGGCAATACGTGGCGCCAGAGTCAAGCAAGGCTTCGTAGCCCAGGCCTTGGATGGTGACTGGTATGAGCTGGGGCAAAAACGGCTCATTTTTGATGACATCTTCTGAGGGGGCGAGTCGAGAAACTGGCGGGTTCATTGCTGCAGTGGTCTTGCTGGGCACCAAGAGATGATGGCACTCTGGTGTAGTAAGTAGATGGGATAGGTCATCATCGTCACTTTCTTTGTCCATGGTGACATATGAGTCAGGCAACGGGAACAATGTGCAACTGGGATAGGTATTGCTGTTTTCCTGTTTGCTAGTTGTTGCCTCTTTGAAAACCATGTCTGGGAATAACCCGACAAGCCCCTTGAATTCGTTGACCAGGGGAGCCATAGCGACTGCCAGAGTATCTTCCTTGGTGGGCTCAGGAACAGTCATCTCTGCGAGAAAATCATCTCTTATGAAGTCTTGAAGGGTTAACTCCTTCTTGACCGCCGGTTGCGGCAATAGAGAGCAACTGTATGGGATGCTGTAGTGGGTATCGGTGGTACCGATGCGAGACAAGACATCTTCTTCCTCTGCTCCATTATAAGGAAGAGAATCGGCGCAGGCGTTCTGAGGAGAGTTAACCGTTTTCTGGGATTCAGGAACCGCCTTTGCCTTCTTCTTCCCTCTTTTTGCTTGCTGAATAGATTTCATCGGCTGGGGCTGAGGTGCGCCTTGCAGTTTGTTGCTGCAAACTGGACCCAAACGGGAGGTGTAACCCCTCCTGCTGCATTGGTGGCAACTGTAGTTATCATTTGGGGCAGGGAGTCCTTCTGGCTGGCTTTTAACCGTTTTAGGGGCTGTGTTATACTGCCTCTGGTTCTGTGGGGCTGGCGTTTTCAGATGTGCGGGGGTTTGGTTTACAGGAGCTTGGATCTGCTGTTGAGGTTGCTGCTGTTTCGGTTTCCGAAACCCATTTCCTGGTAGCTGCTGGTTGGCATGTTTAAGTTCCAACCGATGTGCGACTTCCCGGATTTCCCTGATATCGACAGATAAGTGTTCTTCCATGTATGGCCGAATAGACCAAGGAACAATGTAGGCAAACAGATGTCTTGCGATCTGTTCGCCAGAGTACCGGCTTAACAGTTTCATACATGGGTAAACCGTGTCGTGTAGGCCGGCAACATTGTGGTCGCACTTATCCCTCCATGACATGAGTTGATGGACGGCTTCACTGACAGTGAGAACCACTCCATACCGGGTTTGGAGCGCCTGCACAACTGACTCCCATGTCGGGGTCTGGTATTTGTTTTCCTGCCACCAAAGGATGGCAGATCCCGCTAAGGCACCACCAAAGGTGGCTAGCGCTTGCTCGTCTGTCAGGTTTTGACAAACTCTGTACCCATCCAACTGGATGAAGAAAGGATGAACCAGAGTAGAACCATCGTACTTCGGGTTGAAAATATAAAATCCAGCAACTGGAGCCTGGTGAGCTGGTGCTGCGACCGGTTGCTGTTGTTGCTGTTGCAGCGGTTGCTGTAAGAGCTGTGTAGTAAAGTTTTCCTGCCGTTCTGTGCGTTCCAAAAGGTTAGAGATCAAGGTAGCCATCTGGAATGCTTGAGTTTCGGCTAGTGTTGGGAGCGGTCCTGGAGCCGATGGGGCTGGTGTCGTACCAGCACCCGGCTGGGGAGTTCCAACGTTCCCGGTGAATGATAGCTTGCCTCGCTGTATATAGCCGTTGGTGGACGAGCTAACAGGCATAGTATATAGTAAACCGGATCTTTGGGCCGGAGCCTCATAAGGCGAGGAAAAGATACCGTCGTCATTAGCCATGTCAATGGGTAGGTGATCAGGAAGGCGGCTAACGCGGTGGTTGCCGGAGCTTGAATGAGGAAGGTGCACCGTAGGTGACTCCCCGGGGCCAAAAGAAGCGGCCGTGAAGCGAAGCAACGGCGCTGAAAAATTGGGCGCCAAATGTATCGGGAGGCCTGTAGTGGGGGTCCGCTACTGTGGGAAGAGAGTTCCCACGGGTTGTGTACGACGGCCAAACGAGGAAAAGTATCTCTTGTTGTCGTATGTGTACTGGACAAGTACGGGAGACTGCTGGTGCCATCTGTGTGCGTAGTGTCCACGGTGGGGGCTTTATGTCCACCGTAGTTTGTATCTGCTGCCGAGGGCTGCCGTACAAGTGTCAGATCCTGGTAGCGGGATACAGTTGAGGTATACGGGTTACTGCCGAGGTAGGGCCGGTGATAGCCGGGTACTGGGAGCTGCTGTGGATACTGGTTACTGCGCCGGGTGGTACTGCAAATAGTCCTGTTTGCCGGAGTTGCTAGGGACCTTTCGGGGGAGTCTACTGGTACTGGTCCAGGAGTTATTGCTTGGTAATAACTAACAACTGTTAGTTAGTGGTTGACTGCCGTAGTAGGGAGCTGCCGAGGCGAAAGCTGCCGTAGTCTGCTACTGCTGGAGTTAGTTGAGTAGGCTTGGGAGTCGGGAACTGCTGCCGCGGTCACTGCAAAGGTCCTAGCTAGTTACTGCCTTAGTAGGGTAGTGGATTCACGCCTTCCTGCTTCGCTTGCTGTAAAGGGTAAAAGTAAAGAGGCAAGAGACAAGGTAGTTTAAGTGCATAAACTATTTATTGTAACTAGGTACAAAGGTAGGAGCTTCTCAAGCTCCTCTCATGCTCTGGCTCTACCAGCGATGGTAGAGCCTTTATATACTGTATAAAAGAGGAGTGGCCTCTGCTGAGGACCAATCCTGATATGGATAGATAACAGTTTGAGTGACAGGTGATAACGATTTACCTGCCACTCACGACATATGCTAACAACAATAAAGGATGAACCCATTCTCTAAAATCACAAATAAAAGGGGGTAGACAGGCGCATCCTGTCTCCCTTCAATACGAGATCTATTTATAGTGCAACATGCATTAAGTCGATCTGGTCTACAAATGTACATTTTCATGATTTGTATAAATGATGGCATTGTAATCACCTTATATTTATTAATAAACTTGTTAATTTTAAATATTATAATCATATTTATCAATAAACTTGTTAATTTTAAATATTTTATATTATGATTATGTAGGTAATGTTAAAAGTTATTTGAAAAGACTGAAAGTGGTGTAGAGTCACTTTCAAAACAACTGTACACCGATATCCAAGTCTTTGTATTGACTTTATTAGCAAGAAATTTTAGTCAGAAGGTGATATATAATGAGTTGATCCACATACTTCAAAACAAAAGTTGCTGCCATCATTTACTAAAGGACTTACCACAAACCCCCCACTTAACTGTGATTGGTATCTCATGGTGGGAACTGGCGTTCAGTCATAATGTCCCATTAAATAATGTCACCAGTGTATCAATGCCAACATAGTATCACTAGTAAAGTATCGTGATATGTGGCACTTGACTGCAAATACGTTTTACGTTGGGCTAGGTTAAAACATGTTGGTGGTAAAAAAACATAGTTCTACATGTGAAACAAGGTGATCCACATATCACGATAATTTTCTAGTGATACCACGTTGGCATTTACATATTGGCAACATGATTTTTTGGGCCATCATTATTTTGAACCATGTGGATTATGCTACGATTTTAAAAACTACTAATCGCAAAGAAAGCAACAAAGATTAATGTGTTTGGAATACAAAATACAATTGGAAAAATTGCAAATCTTTTCAGTAATAAGTTCAGTAAATGTATTAATGAATGGGTGCTTGATTTGAAAAACGCAAATGAATAAATGAAAATAGCACTTTCCTAAATTTTTTAAATTCAAGATAAATCCGCGTAAGGGAGGTAGGATATCAAGGGCTGGCAAACGCCATTTTGTCATTTTATTAACCTCATTTCAACAGTTAACATCTAAGCAGTGCTGAAGTGCTTTTTGTTGTGTTGTAAATATTTTGAATTGAACTTTTATATAACAAAAATGAAACCAGGATTTATTGGTCACATTTCCCTTCAAGAAACAAAATTCACCACCAATTTGTTAAAGTGACTTTAGCAAAAATGAGAAAAGTTCACAGGAAAAAGAATTACAACAAAAGGATTAAAATTTTACTGAAAAACACTTTTAACCGTAATACTGATGCCCTAATAATGAAAGTAGCCTGTGGAATGGAAATGCCTGCTCCCCTCTGTCTACGAACTGAGGAGGAAGGAAAGTGTAAAGGTAATTTGGATTTTTTTCCTAAAAGCTTAGAAATTTGTAGTTGTGTTTTGTAAAGTATCTGTTCTAGGGGTGAGGGTGTAACACCTAAATTGACGGTAGGGTTTACGATTTTTCGTAAATTTGTTGCTGATGTTGTTTCCCCTAATTCTTCTTTTTTATTATGTATGTTGTCGGAAGGTGTTAAGAGTTGCGGGGAATGTTGTCGTAATTTTCTGTAATCCTCTACATCCACAAGCATCATTTTACATACCAATTTTTAATTATTTAATTAATGTGTTGGAATAAGCAATGAGGCTAAACTAGCGATGGCAGGACCTAAAATACCAATTAAGGGACCTATGAAATCTCCATGCTGTGACATTAGTTGACGTTTCTGAGGATGTGACAACTTTGGTTCTGATAAATGTCGAATAATTTCGATATATTTTTGTAAACAACTTAAACCCTTTTTTTACCCATATAATTGTTACGATAATTAAGACAAAATTCTGACATTTTATCTACGGCAGCAGGTGATAAACGTTGACAATAGGCGGCTTGTTGTTCAGGTTGGTTTTTGAGACGTTGTAATATTTCTAATTCTTGTAGGGGTGTTGATAGACGGAAAAGAGGGTGTTGTGATCCACCTTTCATTAAAGTTGAAACCCTCACCCCCGTTAGCAGCGGCAGCGTGGCGGCGGCGGCAGCAGCGGGTGTAGAGAGTGGGAGGTTAGATAATGTCGTTGAGAAGATTTCTTCTTTTTTCTCTTCGTTTGTAGGTGACGTCTTGCATGTGGCCGACGATGGGCAGCCATAATTGTTTGCGTTTAAGAGGGGTAGGGCGTATGGGGTTATAAATTGATAGGGTTGATTATGTTGTTCTCTTACTAATTTGAGGGAATGGATGGATTTTTTAAGATGATTAATCTCTTCTTGATTAAGTCCTCCGCCACTTTGAACTGCTTTAATTAGTTGAACAAGAAATAAAATCTCCAATGTCAAGGTGACAACTAAGGCAAATAGTGTGGTGCAATTTTTTAAATACTTTTTAAATGTTTGTGGTTCTTTTTGTTGTTGATTATTATTATTATTTGACTTAATTTTATTGGTACTAGTTGTACTACCTGCTGGTGTGTCAAAGTTAACGGGTGATATTTCACCATTATCAACATCAGTGGAGGATGAACTACTACCTCCCACGCCAACGCGCTTATAAATATTTTCTAAAACGTTAGGCAGCATGATGATGTTTAATTTTCTTTTATTTTGTTAAGTAACCCCTGATAGAGAGCTTCTCCTAAATAGGCAACAGTTTCTTCACCAGGTAAAATTTTACTCAAATACCTTACACAGGTCGGTGTGTTGGGCATGAAATCTAGAAATAAATAGGTGTAACCCTGACGTGTGGCATCTATATATGCCTCTTCAAATTTTCTGGCCAATATGCCTTCCACCTGTTGACCAAAATGGCGACATTGTTTGCTGTCACGTGGACTTTTGAATAGAAAAAAATATTTTGTATTCAGACTAATTGTGCGACTTTTGTTACCTCTAGGAAATAAATTTTGATTAAAAAAATGATACTTATATTGTCATGATGACTTCCTTTTGTAAACATATCCAAAATAAATTTATTAGATTGACACTCAATCATCAAATCGTCAATAATAATTAGAGTTTTTAGCTGTTTATCATCATTCGTACGAATTTCGTCCAACAAACCTTCGTGTAATTGTACTTTTATAAAATGGTCCCAAACTTGTTTATCTTCGTATAAAGGTTGATATTTACCATAGCATATAATGAGTTTATCAGGAGGCGGTGAAATCATTTCATTTGATTTACGTAAACATTTTGTTAAAAATACTGTTTAACCACATCCTGTAGGTCCTGCAAAAATGCAAGTAAAAGGATGTAATAATTTTACGTCATATTTTTTATCTAAAAAGTCATACATGTTTTTTTTTTGGTAATTTTTTACATAATGGTTTTTTAAAAAATTAAATCGCCTTCTCTTAGACTAAATGGTAAAATGGTATAATTAGACTTTTACACCTTCTATTTATAATATTAATGCGCAAAAAATAAAAACAAAAATTTTTTATTTTTTAAAAAAAAACATATTTTTTATTTAATAATATGAAATTTTTTTAAAATACACGTTTACATAATTATTTAATTGACATATTGCTTATTATTTTTAAAAAATGAAAAACTAGTTAAATAATTAATCATCATCGATAGTGATGACTTCCGGATTGTTGTTGTTGTAACATGACGAATAGAGGCTGTATAAAGGCGACTACGATTTTTACCACTAGAAGTTGATGATGGCCCTCCTGACGAAGAAGATGTAGAACCACCGCTTCCGTCCACATTGTTGGTGGTGACTAACTTTTTTTCTACCGAATATGGTTTTACACGAGCAACAGGAGGGGCGCTTTTCTTCTTACCATTCTTGTTGTCGATTATCATCATTATGGTTTGTTTTTGTTGGTGGTGCTGCTATTCCATAACCTTTATCATCCTCGTCATCTGGCAGACTTGCAGTGTCAGCATCCGATAAAATTTCGTTTGTAGTAGCGGCGGCATTTTACCGAACTGTTTGTGTTGGCTGGTGGGATTTTAAAGGTGGTAGATTTTCCTCCATCTCTTCATCGATTTGAACGGCGCTGTTAGTAAATATAAACTGCATGGCCTGTGCTGTACGTGGTCCTCCTTTGTTTTCATTAGGATCCAGCATGGCAAAAGCTTGGTCGATCAAGGGTATCAGCTGTTTTAATTGTACCCAACTTTCTTGGGTAAAGTTTAGACCCATACACCATACACTTTGACGAGGCACAACATCACCCATACTTGTGGCTGAATTGAAAACATGTTCCAAGGCTCTTAATTCCAGGAATTTTTGTTGCTGATAGGTATAGACTTTTAAACCTCGATTATATCCAAAAATTTTATAGCCAGCAATTTGACCCTCCATATCACTGACGGATCGATAAAGTTCGTTAGCAAATGTTTGAGACAACATTGGCCGTAGGATTGAAGATCCGGCTACATTTTGTGGCGTATAATTATATTTGCCATTCATTTTTGTCGTTTGACTTTTTTTAAAAAAATATTTTTCTTAAGAGAGAGTTGTTACGCTTTTAAATGTTATAAAATAAATGATTATTAAACATGCAGTGTGCGTGGCTTTTTATGGCTAAAATTTTTTAAGTTAAGGGAGTAATAGGGTGCTTTTTATTTACTTTAGGAGAAATATCCAATAGATAACTACAACCATAAATTTATATAGATTAATTTAAGAGGTGTCAAAAAAAAGGTTAAAAGGTTTTTCAATTATTTTTTGCTTTTCCCCCCTCCCCTCCAACTACCTCCTATATAACACTCATGTGAAAACTGTAGTAATCTATTAATGTCATGATGAATAACTACTAAACCACTTAATTTTTAAAAACATGTTTTATTATTGTAATGTTAACACACAGTGGGTGATACAGGAGGAGAAGAAGAGGAGGTAGATAAAGAAGTTAAAGTGTTAAGAGAAACATGATGTTGTTCAAACACGCGTATTAAATTACTTAGCTATAATATCGTTCACGTTACAATGACATAGTAAAATTTTTTATGTGTATACTATTTTGATTTATTAAAAAATAAACAGTTTTTAAAGCATGTACAACTTTGTTTTAATGTTGACAATGTTGTTGATTCAACATTATGAGGGTCATATCTTTTATATAACATTTTCGTTACCATTTCATCATTTAAACTTAAATCCGCAGTGTATAAACGATTTAAAATATGTGTAGGAGAAATTTTTTTATATTGGTTAAATAAATAAAATAAACAATGAGCCCCGCATGCAAAACTAATTGGACTCTGTAATATATGAGGATTAATTAAGATATTTTTTTGAAAGTGTTTTTCGAACCATTGTTGCCAATATAGGTGATAAAACAATGGAGAGTTGCCAAAAGAGTCAAACAATTCTCCCTGCATACGTTCGTTAACGTAGAAACAAACCCAATGTTGACCGCCTTTATTGTCTTCATCTGTATTTAAAATTATGCTTATACCCTTAAATGGTTTATTTATGCACTCTAAATGGTTAGCAGGAAGTACTCCTAAAAAGCAACCTTTACCGCTGGTGGTAAATAATATTTTGTTCATACATTTATCCAAAGTAAAATTATCCATATTTTTCTTTCGTTAAGCATTAGAGTTGACGACACCAACCTGGCAATTACGATTAATGTACATTTTTTGACTAAACACGCCATAATATATCATTTGCATATTTTCAGCTAATTTAACGGTAAAGTGCCCATTTAATTTTAAAACACCGGATTGATTGGGCTGTGTTAAGTCGCTACCGGCATTATTATTGGTAAAATCAAACACTATTGCGGTATATCCTTTGGCATAATTTTGATGCGTAATAATGGGAGCAGGTGTAGAGGCGGTACCAGCATCTACATTATTTAAAATTGACATGTATCTTTCTATAAAATCATGATCATCAGCAAAGTCAAAGTTTTTAATTCCACATTTTAAACGGTTGCGCAAATAAAATGGAGTAATTAAAATTCAACTCATTTAATTAAGAAATTAAAATCTTTTTTAATTTGAACTTTTAAATGTTTTACAATTACAAAGACGACAGTTTTGAAATAGCAACAATATTCTTTTCCCGAAAATTTCTAACTAACTTACAAACGCGTAAGCTAACTCTATTTATACGCTTGATTGAGGTTTTTCTGTTTTCTTTTGTTTTATTAGCCACTGTTTGTTACTGGACCCCCTTTTGACACTAGACGACCCAGTCACCACTGCAGAGGATGAGTTATCGTCATCACAGGTCTCTGAATAAACAAGTTTTAAGCTTTCTGAAACATAAAAACTATTAGTATTATATTCTTTCCTTCATTAAACATTAGGGTTATTGCGGTGCGTTTGTTATTTAATATACCGTTCTCCTCCTTTTATAGTTTAAAAGGAGGAGTAGGTGAGACAGTTTCTAATGCAGAAAAAGAGTAATGGGTGTTTATTTAAAGGTTAGAATTCTTTTAAATTTATAGTGTTAATGTGTGAAACATATGATTGGATCATATGATATATCAATTTATAGTTAGTTAACGCTTTAGGTCGTGAGAAGTTTCAATGTAACTATAGTTGTGTAACCAAGTTTAAGGTTACACAACTGTTAAATCCATTAAAATAGCATATAGTTCATAGCGTCAAGTATTAAATTAAATGGTGCAAAACAAAGCTGAGTTTTAAAGTATAAAATGATGTTATACATTCCAATAGATATGCATGCTCTGATTAAAATATTTTTATATTGCTCAACGGTGAAATATTAAGTTCAACCGTTGACATTCCCAACCAAAGAAGTTTCTAGCAATGCTAAACTTTGTATGGGACGTGTTAAAAGTGAACCAGACAAAGTTTTAATTTTGCAAGAACGTATGTTGTTGTCTCTTCCTGGTAATACCTGAATAATCCGACCCACTAACCAATCTTTACCTAAAGCAGTGGTTTCCGTTAATACTACCACATCATTAGGTTTTAAAGGTGTTACATTTTGAATATTAGAGAGCTGAAATGAACGTAGTTGCATGATGTACTCAATTTTCCAAATATTAATATATTGTGTAATAAGTTTTTTGCGATGAATAGCATGATTTTTTAAATTTTGTTGATTTGTAACTTCATTAGTGACTGGAGGTAACGATTTCAAGTTACGACCAATAAGTAGTTTTGATGGCGTTAATATTGACAGTTCCCCGGGGTTATCCCGGGGCTATCCGGGGTGTGATACATGAAGTTTGGTGCGAATATTTTTTCATCAATTTCTACGTCAATCAATTCATTGATTTCAATCTGATTCTGTGGCATTGCGGTGTACACCTTTGAATTTATTTCACTTGAGGGCCATTCATCTTGGTTGATCAGCCAAGGAGGTCCCTTTAACCACAGTTTCATTTGCTCTTTATTGAGCTTTTTACGACTCCTAGTCGCCAAATCTGCAGGGTTTGTTATCCCTTGACAGTGATTCCATTGACACGCCTTTGTAAGTTTTCTTATTTCTGTAACACGGTTTTGAATGAATGTTTTTGTTTTGAATTTAGGATTTTTAATCCACTGTAGAGTAACAAGAGAATCTGACCATAAGAATAATTTTGAATCGTAACTAATATGTCTATGCACGTAAGAGCTTAGTCTTGCTCCAATTAAAGCGGCCATAAGTTCCAAATTAGGAAGAGTTACTTTTGCAATAGGTGCCACTTTGAATCTGGACATAATAAATTTAATTGTGACTGTTTTGGTCACCAATTTAGTTTCTCATAAGTAAATGACTGCACCATAAGCTTCTTTTAATGCATCACAGAAGGTATGAAGTTCAAGTTTGTTATTATAATTATTAACAAGTGCTCTCTCGATTGTGACATTTTGCAGTTGGAGAAGTTGTTGTTTCCAATGCGTCCAATCCTCACTCAATGTCGTAATTGGAGTATCCCAATCAATTTTAAGTTTCCATGCCTTTTGAATTAATATTCGCCCTTGAATTGTATAAGGGCTTATGATACCTAGTGGGTCAAACAAGGAGGCAACTCCCTTTACAAAATTTCGCTTAGTTGCGATCTCTAAGTGACAAATTTTGCTATGAAAGTCTATTAAATCAATTGAAATAGTGTCATCTAAATAATTCCAATTAATACCTAAAACTTTTGTTTGTAAAGGAGTTTGCCCATTTGGATCCCATAAATTTTGAGTAGACTGATGATTAGTCAGCCACTTTTGAAAGTTAAAGTGACCTAATTGACCCAACAATGTAACTTCTTTTCGCACTATGTCCAAGAAACACATATTATGAACACTGTATATTAGATCATCAACATAAGTATGTTCTTTTATAGCGTCAGCGCCATGCACATAGGAAGTAGTTAATTGAGTTAATGCCAATAAAGCTGTTTTAAGAATAGCGAGGCTGCAATTCAATCCAAAAGGTAATTTTTTGAATCTATATCGTATTGGATAGTTTGAGTCTTCTGGATTGTTAAAGTCTTTCCAAAAATATTTAAGGTAATTACGGTCTTTTTCAACAATTTCTATTTGTAAAAATGCCTTTTCAATGTCTGCTATTAATGCATAGGCACCTTCTCTAAATGAAAGGAGATGTTTCACCACATCAATACTTCGTTCCGAGCCACTATAAAGACAATCATTAAGCGAAATTTCGCCTAATGTATGCGCAGAACCGTTGAAGACAATTCGAATTGGCGTTGAACGCTCTTCACATATTACAGCTCTGTGAGGTAAATAATATTCTGGCGCATTGCCTGATTCATCATCAGGAACTATTTCTATACAATCTAATTGTAAATATTTTTTCATAGCTGTGCCATATTTCAGTGATAGCTCCTGATTCCGGTTCAATTTTCTCAAAAGCGAATAATATTGAGCTATAGCAGAGTTAGAGTTTGAATGTAAGTTAGGTTTCAAATCTGTAACCCAAGGTAAACCAGTAGCAAAACGTCTTTGCTTCTGGTTGTAAACAATATTTTCTTTAAACAACTGATGCAACTCTGAATCTGCTGGGCTCTGTGTGGGAGTTACTATGCCAATTGCCTCCAAATGCCATAAATTACGGAGCATAAGTTGTAAGGATTCATCGGGATTGATATTATTAGCTGACAAGTGGTGGGAAGAAATGGGGTTTGTTGAACCTGAGTGTAACTGTGAGCTCCAACGTGTTAACTTTCCTTGTGACGTCCAGCCAAATTTAGTTTTGTAAAATTGTAATTTATCGTAGTGTATGGGGTTACCGGAAGCATTATATCTGGCAAGTAATCCACTCCGAAGATAATTTTGACATCGTCTGTAAAGCTTCCATTAAATACGTCCGCTAACTGTCTTCGGAATGGAATTAAACCGCCAGGTAGTTGTTTCAGGTTGAGTACAGGTGGTGTATATTTCAATAAGTTGGGTAAAACTAAAAATTCTCCTGTTAAAATTAATGCGAACTTCAAATTACTAACTTTAAGTTTGACGACTGGATATTTTTTAAGTACAGGATAGGTATTTGTGAATTTCAAGCTAACATTTTCATATTGGGAAATTGGCATATTCAATACCTCACAGAGCTCTTGCAATATGAATGATCATGTTGAACCAGAATCCAGCAATGCTCTCACCATATATAGAGGGTCAAATTTGGTCAAGTACAGAAGAACAGTTGGTAAAAGTCCATCACAACCCATTCTACCGTACATATTGATGGTAACTAGTCAAGCGCTTTGATCTGAGGGGACGGAGTCTTCTTGGCGAGGTCTTTTATTATTTGTATTAGACGAGTCATCATGACTTCGTTTTAAATTGCCCCTCGGACAAAATGTAGCAACATGATCATCTTTTTCACAATTAGTGCATGGTTTTCATTTTGAGCAACAGTTACGTTGTTTGTGACTGCGTTTCAAACAACGTAAACAGTAGCCATTTTCCAAAATTATTGCCTTTTTGTCTTTATATGGCAGCGGTTTACAACAGTATTGAGTGTTTTGGTTATCTCTTTTACAGAAAATACAAAATAATTGTCGCCGTGATTGAGCAGCAGCATTGAACATGTTATTAGTTATGCTGTCAATTGTACCAGCATGATTGTTTATGCGTGATACAGCATTGTTTTTATTATAATTGTTGTGTTTATTATCGTAATGATGCCAAGTACCATTGGCTAATATTTCTAACGAAATTTCGAGTGACGATTTTGCGAAATTAAGTAACATAGTAGGATCTTGACAAGCTGGGTTATGGCAATGGAAATCGTGAACTAAATCATATGGCAATTTGTATGAAAAATACCAAAAATGCAAGAAGGGTCAATTTTGCCTCTTCCTGTCTTTTCCATTTTAATTAAAGTATTCAAGATTAATCGGACACTGTCGAGTAAATTTTCTAAATTCGCAATGTCAGTTTTAGTTTTAACAACTCTTAATTTATTCAAAAAGTCGATTTGGACATGTAATTGCAAGTCAGTACTCCCAAATTTTGTTTTTAATTTAGCCATCTGTTATAGAAGATAACAGTATCATGAGTTTTTCAGTTTTACTAAGTAACGAGTTATTATGCACTCGAGCTTTGAATATGGACCACCAAGCACGGAAAGTGCCCGGTGTTCCTTGAAATGGCGTCAATTTAATTTTATCCATTGGCAATGGCTTAAGCTCATGCAATGTTTGTGATTCCTGTTTAACTTCATCAAGCGAGAGGGCTTTAAACTCGTTAGCTATTTTAATGTCACGGTAATTATTATCGTTAATTGTTTGCTTGGAAGTTGAAGGTTTATTTTTAGATATTTCGTCTATGATTTTAACATCATGCTCATCATCATTTATAATTGGCAACGAGAGTACTGAGAGTACATCATGCTCTAAGTCTATTTGTTCAATTTCTTTTTCTGCTAAATTTATAGCTGTGGCCTCTGTGTTGATACCACAGGGCTCAGCTTCACTTACGTTTTTGGCGATAAACAACTCGACTTTAAATACGAGTTCCTAGACTTGGTCCCTGTCTGCTAAATGCTCTCTCAGGGGTTCCTCTTTAACGTGGATAAGGAAATCTTTTTCTGCCTGTTTCCAGTTGGAAACAGTCTGCATAAGACGCTTTTCCAAGAGGCAAAAGTGATCTGTGTATACGGCGACGTCCTCGCCTATAGGCCAGAAATTGAATGTAAAAATTTCTTGTTGCAGTAAACGAATGTTGAAACGTCCGTATTCTAGAATGCCTAAGGCAATTTCGTCGCCGTTATCTGCCATGTCTTTAGTATGCGCCGTTGTTATTAAATCAAAACAAGTTAAATTAAAACAGCAACCAGTTGTTTCGGCTGTTAACCTTTAAACGGTTGCGCAAATAAAATGGAGTAATTAAAATTCAACTCGTTTAATTAAGAAATTAAAATCTTTTTAAATTTGAACTTTTAAGTGTTTAACAATTACAAAGATGACAGTTTTGAAATAGCAACAATATTCTTTTCCCGAAAATTTCTAACTAACTTACAAATGCGTAAGTTAACTCTATTTATACGCTTGCTTGAGGTCTTCTTGTTTTTATTTGGTTTATTAGCCACTTGTTTGTTACTGTACCCCCTTTTGACACTAGACGACCCCGTCACCACTGCAGATGATGAGTTATCGTCATCACATTATGGCAGCAATAGCGAACAGGTCTCTGAATAAACAAGGTTTAAGCTTTCTGAAACATAAAACTATTAGTATCAGTAGTTAGGGTACATCCTAAGCCGGGCCAATCAGCGTTGAGCTTTTGGGCGCGAAATTTAAATCTGACCAATCAGAGAGCAGGATTGGGTGGTGGGCGTGGCTACGCCAAAAAGTGGGCGGAGCCTACTGTTACAAATGCCCCATGTTAAACTCTCATAGTGACGTCATAACTTCTTTTTGTTGTACACTGTACGAGGCAACCCTGTACGTATGCGCTCCCAGCTGTT
>JAAFCF010007112.1:325362-337748 GCA_013389785.1 Helicorthomorpha holstii
ATTTTTTAAGAAAAAATGGACATTTAGGCATCAAATTACATGAAATAAGCATCAAATTACATAACATAGGTGTCAAATTACTGAAAATAGGTGTCAAATTACTGATTTAGTGGTTGGAAATGTGAGTAGTTGTCAAGGTCACAGTGATGAAATGTGTAAAATTTTCAAGGTCATAGTGACAAAGTGTGTAAAATGATGAATTTAGGGGGGGTGGTGTGACGTCACTATGGGACTTTAACATGGGGAAGTGTGTCATTTAGGCTCCGCCCTTGTGTCACTAAGCCCCGCCCCTTTTGGAAATACTGCTCTGTGATTGGTTGAAATGAAAAAAATGGGAGGAACGGAGCTCTGTGATTGGTTCGACTTAGATTGTATCATAACTACTTACAATGTTCAACTTGCAATAGTTAGCTAGTTCTTTTAATATCTTTAAATTGAATATAGGTAGAAAATTGTACTATTATTGGATCAAAAGTTATTAACGCTGAAGATGTCATAAACATTTTATACACCAGCTAAAAAAATATTTGAATCGCTTATTTCAGAAACCAACCAAGTCAACAAAATCTAGTTTTGAGATAATCGATAAAAACTGTTTAGTTTCTTAAATTACCGTTATATTGGCTGGAAAAAAATTGGGGACGTGTGTGATGATGTGCCAATCATGTCTGTATAGTTAAATAACTGAAAAGATTCATCGGGAATTTTAAATAAATTGTTGAATTTTTTTGACATAGTGACTTTCTGCAGTAAATCTTAACATAGTGACTTTCTGCAGTAAATCATCGCAATTGCCGAGTATTTAGTTTTGTTTACTTTTAAATGGGTACATGAAAATTATTATCAAATGACTAAAGTCAACATTTCTTACATTATACTAAGTTTTTCTTTATTTTTTGCGACATTCAAAACGCATAAAATTAAACATCTTCAAACCAATGTTGTTGGGACAAGAAACCTTGGAAACCTTTGCTGTACATAAACATTGAGATGAACAGTCAGAAAATTACTTTCTATAAAATAATACGATTTTTAAACATTGTTTACAACACAATGTCAACAACTTTCTTACCAAGTCTCCCTCCGTCTATGTACACTAAACTCAGCCAAACTATGTTTTGCACTAATAGACAGCTCTGGATCTTTAATTTTTGTGATCAAACTTTCACATTGACCACAAACATCAATTTGGGGACAACTAAATGCATACCATATCCAAAATTCTCCTTAAAATAATGGTAGTAGAAGTTATATTTTACTCTGTTGGATGACTCAGGGTATTCCGTTTGAAACCGTTCATGCATGGTCACAACTGAGAGTTGAGCATCCAAATATTTCTTTGGTTTTCCATCATAATGAGTAGTTTTCACATCAAATGTTTCAATGTGCTCACAAATTTTGATGCAGATATCACCAGGTATAGCATTACCACTTTTATTTCTTCCAAGTAAATCTCAAAGATGTTTCTTTTTATGTAACAGCAAGGAAATTTGACGTACACGACTTGGTGATATGCCATGGACTTGCATATTAATCCAATATTAATCCAATCAACAACAGCAAACAAATATTTAAGATAGATTTCTGAAACAATTTACTGCTAAAATTGGTAAGAATACAACTCATACAATTTGCCGTCTGCATAAGTGCCATTAAAATAAACGATGGCACATGCTTTACTGCAGAAAGTCACTATATGTCATCACTTGAGTGGTTTCTGCAACAAACCCATATGTTTGGTCGGTCACCAAAGTCAAACCAAATGGAAAACATAACTTTTTTTTTCACTAAACTGTGCAGAGAGCAAAACTCTATATGAATATGTCATTATCTCAATTTTGGATTTTTTGACGATATGTCGTTTCTGAAATAAGTGATTCATTTATATACAATTAAACTACTTACTTTTTTAGGTTGTTTTCAATTGTTAGGTAGTCTTCTGAATATTTATTGGTGTTTCCTTTACACATACACACACAGGCTTTTTTGTTTTGTGTTTCTACTGACCATTACACTACTTCTTTAAATGACTTTCTTTAAATGACTTTTTGTGGGTCTCTACCAGTGTTTTTATAGGTATTGCTATCAGTGACAGATCTTTCTATTATTGTCTTTATCTGTCTATATGGTTGTAATTTCTTAGGTCTTTTTTCAATATGTTTCTCATATCTCATCATGTCTGCGATCTTTCTATCTATAGTTTATCCACTTTATATTACTTTTTTCAATTAGTTTAGCATTTTTATCATATCTCATCATGTATTAGTGATCTTTCTATCTCTCTTTTATCCACTTTAGTTTAGCATATTTATTGTTTCTTCATGTCTGTGATTGTTCTATCTATCTTTTCTCAACTTTTCTTCTATATTTTTATGTTTATCTTCACCCCTTAGGACCTTTAACTTGTCTCAGCATGTTTTATCTTATCTGGTTTCTTACTTGTACTTGTTCAAAAGATCGTTTGATTATCTTTACAATGATTATAAGTATAACATTGTACAACATTTCATTCAAAAGTTATTAAGCGCCAAAGTTGCCAACGATTTTTATTCAATCCATCACCCCTTTTAGCATTTCCCACCCCTTGTACCCTCTGGTGGCCGCTTTTTTCTAGGCCCCCTGGTGGCCGCTTTTTTTCTTGGCCCTCTGGTGGCCACTATTTTCTTGGCCCCCCTGGTGGCTGCTTTTTTATTGGCCCCCTGGTGGCCGCTATTTTCATAAGGGCAGCCCACTCGATCACAAAATTTCAAATTTCCCGCGGCTCCACCCGCTCTCTTCCTATTGGTTCGTTAAGTCCCACCCCTCGATTCTGATTGGTGCGCTAGATTCTGTAGTTAACTACTAGTGGTTTTAGCACGTACACAAACATCGCAAAATCAAAGATCTTTATCACGAATGTCACTAATTCCCTCAACGGATTTATTGGCAATCATATTTTTGAGTACTGTTGCACTTGGGTGCCCCAATTGACGATGAAGCATTTCTAAGTCCACTACACTATTGGTAGTATCCACCATATTCACGCATTTTGCATTTAAAATTGTATTGCCACAATTATCAATAACTGAGAAAACACAATTCTGAGTTACTTGTTTGAGACCTTTTCTGTCTATTCTAGCACAACTAATCAGATTCACCCGAGAATCTAGTGCATAACGAACATCAAATAAAGTTACTTTACAACCATTAATATCCAACACTATGTTACCATGGCCACGAATATTGAGGGACCCTCCCTCACCAGTAGTATTAGCCACACTTGGCTGCTCAGTGTACGAACTAAACCACTCTAGGTGCTTGCAAAAATGGCATGTGGCCCCACAATCTATGACCCAATCAAACAATTCTTCAGTGCATTTTGTCTTAAGCACTGATTCTGACAATTTATCCCCAAAATTGTGTTTGAGTTGTTCAAAAGCCATAAATCCACAATTGCCATTGGAAGGGCCAGCATTATCAGAGAAATTAGAATAAGGTTGTTTGCAGTTTCGGGCAAAATGACCCTTGACCCCACATCTATAGCAAACGACTTCAGTATTTTTCTTTTTTTGAATAGTCTTGCCTTTATAATTACTCTCTGACTTTGCAGCCCCCCCACCAGTATTTTTACTAGTGGAATCATTTTTCCTACCTTTCTTTTTGTTGGGAATCTTCTTTATTCTGTCGGTAACCATTGAAGAATGATTTCTGTTGTATCCATTGTTGGTGGGTGCAAGTGAGTACTGGACTCTACAGTCCTCTACAGTCAATGTTTGCACCACTTTTTCTACAGTTACTTCCTCTCTAGGAAGTTGATGGAGAGTCGCACATATTCCAGAGTATACTGGGGGCAGTGACCTTAACAGCTGATAAGCCACAAACCGTTTCTCAAGTTCATAACCTGAATCACGCACTTCCCTTTCCTTGTTTTGCACTCTTGAAATGAACATTTTCATTGACTCTCCCTCTTTGAATGTCAAGTTGCAAAATTCCGTTAATAATGCAATCTCCCTAGCCACTGCTGAGGGTTGAAACATCTTGCGCAATTTGGTCCAAACTGTAGATGCAATCTCATCATTGCAGATGGTGTCTTTCATGCTGGTGCTCAAATTTCTCCAAATAAGAGCAAGGACTTTTTGATTCTTTTGCTTAAACGTTAGATGAGCTTCCAGCGTTGCTTTATCCCCAGGCAGTAGAATTGTCCCATCAGCATGCTCGTACAGGTCCCTATATCTGAGGACCATCCTCATATCCTTAACCCAACTCACATAGTTGGTTTCAGTTAAGGGAGCAATAATGTCCATTTTAATCTTATCTTCAGCCATTTTGTAGATTGATGATTGTGGTAGATATTCCCTTGCTACACTTGTGGCAACCCTGTAATGGTAGTGTAGGATGTGCATGGTAGCATGAAATCCTATGGAGAATGACTGCTGTAACATATATAGTAGTTGACTCCATAGGAAATGCATTGGTAATGCTTTTCCTATGCGTTATATATCATTTGCATGCGATATAGCGGACTCACGTCCCTAACGTTAATACGTGCATGCGGTCAACTTGGGATGGTCATGCGTTACATGACCATAGTCGTTTGCATACCGGAAGTACAGGATTCCAAATTGTTTGGGATCTGACAATGCTAAGTATGTACTTCTGGCCGCATTTCCGGTTTCGTCTTATTTCGATATGACGTTACATTTGCTTTGATATTAGCAGTTAATATGCTTACCATATTTACTGCAATTGTTATTCGCTTAATCATTCGATTGTTAATTCGATTCTGTTATTGTTTGCGATAATCGATTAATCAACATTATTGAAATCGTTGATGCAATGACGTAAAGTCTCTATATGCGTTATTGAGAAGTAAGTACTTGCACATGCGCAGATGTGCCTAATTGTAATCGTAGTACATGCTTCTGACATCACAAGAATTATGACGTCAGCGCTACCTTGCAAAGCTAGATATGCTAGCATTTCTACCTTGCGCTCCGTAGCGCTTCGTTTCGCTTAGTCATGTCCATAGACTAACATAGTGCGTTTGTTAGCGAAAATGGCTTCTCCATTTTTCTTGATGTTATGGACCTTACTTAACATTGAGCTTGCATAGGAGTTACACTGTACTAATAAATATCCCTTTGTTATACTTTAAATAAGTTTGTTTGATCAGTTATTTATCTTTAATTATTCATTTAATCGTCTAATTAAGATAATAGATATAGTCACGTCTGTAAAAGAATTACATAGATAGTTAAAAAATATATCTATATATAAACATAATAATAATAGAATACTCTTTTTTTTTGTATTTTCAGGATAGATTTATTTATATGAATTAAGACGTCGTCTGGATGGACGTAACCCACTGTACACTCGCAAATAATCGTTTCTTTCACGACGATTGCGATTATAAAAAATAAGCGACAACTATTGAAAAATTGTGGATAAGTATATCCTTTGCTAGCAGCCATGAATAGTTTTTCTGTTAATTCTTTTTCGTTAACGTAAGCATTTAAAATGTTTTTTTGAACAGGATTTTGGCGATTGACATAGTTGGTGAGATTTGATAGAAGCTGGTTAATATTGTGAGGATTGCTTGGTGGTGGGTAATCTATTAAAAAAAAGAAATTTTTTATAAAATATTTTTTATTATTAATAATTTTTTGATTTTTTAAATAGTTTACTTACTTGGTGTGGCTGTTTTGACGTTAACTGTTGCGTAATCAATTCAAACAGGTTGAATTGGTGTCGTATTGGAAGTTGGTTGGGAATGGGTGCTGTCGTTAATATATTTGGACATGTTTAAAACGTAAACTAAATAAAAAAAAATGTTTTTTAATTTAAAAATTTGTTAGTTTTTTATAAAAAAAATTACTTACCGTTTGTATTATCATTGATAATATGGTTGTCAATTTTGAAATGATGATTTAATAGATTTAAAATTGCAGTGCGTTTAGCGTTAAAATTTAAACAAGTAGCACATTCTTTTAATAAACACGCTTTTAAGTATCCCGAAATAAAATTGAACGTTTGAAACATATCTTGGAAGTTGTGTAGTATGTTTTTGTCGATATCGCGTAAAGGCGGTACGTTAATAATTTTGATATCTGGTATTTTGTTGGTGGTGGAACGTTCCGTACTTTTTGAAAGAAAGTCGTCCGCAGTATTCATGTTTTTTTAAAAAATATTAAAAACAAGATTACATATTTTTGTATTGATTAAACTTACTTAACTGCTTGATTAAACTTACTTAAACGCACTATTTTTAAGACACTGTAGTCAGTTATATAGCGTCAGTCAAAAGTACAGTGGGGCCTCGACATACGAGCGACCTGACATATGAATTTTTTTAGATACGAGCCGCCAAGTGAACGATTTTTTTCTTTGAGCTACAAGCAATTTTTTAAGATACGAGCGCTGCACACGACCCTAGTAGACATGCTGACACATCAGTTTGTGCTTGTTTCCCTCATTTTCAAAGATACGAGCAACTTTTACAGACGAGCAAAGTTTTGGAACGAATTAAACTCATATGTCGAGGCCTCACTGTACTTGGTCATTGCAGCAATTTGTAACGTGAGGTCTTTTCAAATAGTAAGAGGGGGGTGTTTTGTTTAATAAAAGTAGTGTGAATGTTTTCGTTAGCAATAGTTAAGTTGAAAAATAAGAGAGGGAACTGGGTGATGAATATAGACAGATGGGAGTTTGGTTAAAAATGAATATATATTTATGAAGAGATTTGAATTGCACCACTTGGTTAAAAACTTTTTTAAAAGAATCGACAAGTGTTTTAACGGTTACATACAATATGGAAGTGGTAAGTGTCTTAAGGTTTTTTTGTATTTTTTTAAAAAAATAAAAGATAAAAAGATAATAGTTACTGACAAGTATCATCAAATTTAAGCGTAAGTTACTTTTTTTTATTTTTTTGAATTTTACCGCGAAAAATATAAGTTAATTTTTAAAATAATTTTTACTTAAAAAATATCTAGACAAAGCAAATTAACCCGTCGTTATATGATCGACCACGTTATGGCATAGAGAGGGGAGGTAGTCCTTTGGTGGTATTACCAGCGGCATCATCATCATCGTCATCATCATCGTCATCATCATCATCAGTGCTGTTTCAAATGGTTTAGAGTATCTTGCCTTGGATTGCGAACAGCGTATGTATTTTTTATCCCTCTATAAATAAAAAAAGAATTAATTTTTTATTTTTTTATTAAAAAACAGTATCAAAGGAGCTTGTTGCTAGACCTTTATACTCAACGGATATGGTAAGTGTTTTTTTGTTTTAAATTATATGTGAATATTTTTTATTCTTTTTTTTAAATTTTTTGTAGGATTTTACTAAAAATAATTTGGATCGTCAATATAGGCAACAACAACAACAACAATATCATAGCCAATATCATCATCACCATTACCATCAAAACCAGCAGGAAAAAGAGCAACAACAACAAGAATACCACCAACCTTCTACTAGTTATACGTAATCATCATCATCACTACCACTCCTTAATTTATCACCAATACGTCCTTTACAAGCGTTTACTCCTTTTGGCGATTCTTTAGAGGGTACAGCGTACTTAATATCGCAAACAGCTTTAGAGGTTGTTCCAACCAAACCTCCTACTTCAGGTTTATATTTTGAAGTAGTTGGTAAAACGTTGAATCGCTATAGTGATGGAAAAGAATTATACATTACTGAACATAAAGTGCTAAAATTTGTGAAAGATTAAATAAAATAAAAACTGTTTTTTAATTATTTTTTGACGATAAATAAAAAACTGTATATTAGTTATAAAAAAATTAATTGTGTCATTAGTATACATACTTGCGTTGTTAAAAAGATGTATGACAAAATAAGTGAGGAGAATGATGAGTCATTGACTGGCAAAAAACCTCCCGCTCATGATAATCAGCGACTTGGCATTGTCACTGACGGTGGGAACATGGCGGTGACGTCAACAGCAGCAGCAGCTAGTGATAAATATTTTAAGATTATTAATTATGAGCATAAAACAAACAAAAATTTTAAAACCGATGAGATGAATGGGGAAGTTATTTTTCAAAATTTGGAAAAGATTTTACCTGAAAAGTTTAATCAAAAAATAGAAGCTATTTTCAATTGTTTAATTGATAAATTTGCTGCTTTAAAAGAAGAAAACGAGGAAATGAAAGTAAAATATCCAGATGTACGTATGCGTTTTTGTTTACAGAGTGCTGAGTTAAAAAATCCCATAAATATTGCGTTTATAAATCGTGAACGACTGACGGGAAAATTGTTGTTGGATAGTCAATATTCAAAATTCAAATAATAAATTTAATTTGACAGATGGAAAGTTACGTTTATCGCTTATGAAAACACGTATGCCCCCACGGGGTGGGGCACCGCCAAATGGTATTACTTCTGTGAAAAAAAGATATATAAAAAGATTTAAGAACATGGATTAAGGATAAAAATCGCAATATATTTGTTGTTTTTATTGACAATACTGAGGATTTGATGTGTTGTGCAAGGGCTGTAGTAGTTGGAATTAGAAATGCTCATTATCGAGAAGCCAAAGGTGAAATGCGTAAACAAAAGTATAAGGAATTTAAAAAAATCAAACAAAACATAAATTATCAAACTAAATGTGCCAAGGAGCTTTGTGACGGGGCCCATGTAGCGTCAAACAAACTTTGTGAAGTAGACGAAATTAGAAAATTTGCCAATGATTTAGGTGAAGAGTATCAAATATACATTATAGAATTGGAGGGTGATTTTAGGGTGACATTTACAACTTTAAATCCTTATGATAGGGAAAATCAAAAAAAAGTAAAATTTAGACTGTGGCTATTGTTAGATGACAGACATGATGATTGCATAGTTAATATAACTTCATTATATGGCGCTCGAACGTTTTGTATTTTATGTTTAAAAGGTGTTACCGATCATCATAAGTGTATGCGTAATTGTTTAGCTTGTAACAGCACTGAATGTGAAGAATTTAAGATGTCATTACAGCAGCCTACAAAACAATGTAGTTGTTGCTTGAGATATTTTTATGGACCTCAATGTTTTAAAAAACATCTGGAAAATACGACTTGTCTAGAATTACGATATTGCAGCGTGTGTTATCAACATAAACAACCAAAGCATATATGCTTTACTAAATATTGTAGATACTGTAAAACAAATCAGGAGTTTAACCACCAATGTTTTATTTAGATATATGATCCTATGAGAAGAAATAAACGTGGTGTACCTCGACCACCTGCAGGGTGTGTGTGGTATTTTGATTATGAATGTTTAGTGAAAGAGAGTGATAATATTCATCAACCAAATCTGGTTATTGTTCAAGATGAGGATAATAAAATAGAAAACATATTTGATGGTGGTGAGGATACCAATCATATTTTTGCGAATGGATTTTTGGTGAAATTATGGAAGGTGTGTTGGGCAAAAAACATATTTTTGTTAGTCATTATGGATGCGAATATGATCATCATTTAGTGTTGCAGTGGTTGTTTAAAAATAATATGTGTCCTGAGATTATTTGGAATGAGCAAAAAATAATTACAATAAAATTAAACAATATAACTTTTATTGATTCTTATACTTGTTTACCGGTACCGCTGGCAGCTTTACCTAAGACATTCAATTTACAAGAGTTAAAGAAAGGTTATTTTCCGCATAAAGTTAATCGTTTAAAGAATCAAGATTACGAGGGAGAGTGGCCGGCTTTGGAATTTTACGAACCTAATATGAAAAAACAGCATTCGAACGCCAAAGTCTGACAATTTAAGATTGACAACATTGTGTTGCTATATAACAAATACAGACCAGATAATGTAATTTTATATCAATATGCTAAACTGTTGGAACGTCGAATGCCGTGTGAGATTGCATTCCATCGCCAAGGATTCTCTGTTTTTTGTACTCAACGACCCTTTTAAAGGTAAAGTGCCATACAGTTTTGTCTGTGCTTTTGTAACCCATGAAGCTTAAACGGTACTCCTGACAAAAACCCTTTTAATTTTCATCATTGTAGTTTATCATCATTATAGAAGGATACATGTTGATTTTAAATAATGTAGATGCTGGTACCGCTTCTACACCTACTCTTATTATTAAGCGTCAAAATTATGCCAAAGGATATACCATAATAGTGTTTGATTTTACCAATAATAATGCCGGTAGCAACTTGACACAGCCCAATCAATCCGATGTTTTAAAATTAAACGGACACTTTACCGTTAAATTAGCTGAAAATATGCAAATGATATATTACGGCGTGTTTAGTCAAAAAATGTACATTAATCGTAATCGCCAGGTTAGTGTCGTCAACTCTAATGCTTAACAAAAGAAAAATATGGATAATTTTACTTTGGATAAATGTATGAACAAAATATTATTTACCACCAGTGGTAAAGGTTGGTTTTTTGGAGTACTTCCTGCTAACCATTTAGAGTGCATAAATAAACCATTTAAGGGTATGAGCATAATTTTAAATACAGATGAAGACAATAAAGGCGGTCAACATTGGGTTTGTTTCTATGTTAACGAACGTATGCAGGGAGAATTGTTTGACTGTTTTGGCAACTCTCCATCGTTTTATCACCTATATTGGCAACAATGGTTTGAAAAACACTTTAAAAAAATATCTTAATTAATCCTCATATATTACAGAGTCCAATTAGTTTTGCATGCGGGGCTCATTGTTTGTTTTATTTATTTAACCAATATAAAAAAATTTGTTCTACACATATTTTAAATCGTTTATGCACTACCGATTTAAGTTAAACGATAAAATGGTAACGAAAATGTTATATAAAAAATATGACCCTCATAACGTTAAATCAACAACATTGTCGACATTATTACAAAGTTGTACATGCTTTAAAAACTGTTCATTTTGCAATAAATCAAAATAGTATACACATAAAAATTATTTTACTACGTCATTGTAACGTGAACGATATTATAGCTAAGTAATTTAATACACGTGTTTGAACAACATCGTGTTTCTCTTAACACTTTTACTTCTTTATCTACCTCCTCTTCCTCTCCTCCTGTATCACCCACTGTGCGTTAACATTACAATAATAAAACGTGGTTTTAACAATTAAATGGTTTAGTAGTTATTCATCATGACGTTAATAAATTACTACAGTTTTCACATGTGTTACATAGGAGGTAGTTGGAGGGGAGGGAGACGCGAGAAATAATTGAAAAACCTTTTAACTTTTTTTCGACACCTCTTAAATTAATCAATTTAAATTTACGGTTGTAGTTATCTATCGGATATTTCTTCTAAAGTAAATAAAAAGCACCCTATTACCCCCTTAACTTCAAAAATTTTAGCAATATAAAGCCACGCACACTGCACGTTTAATAATCATTTATTTTATAACGTTTAAAAGCGTAACAACTCTCTCTTAAAAAAATATTTTTTTTTAAAAAAAAGTCAAACAACAAAAATGAATGGCAAATATAGATATACGCCACAAAATGTGGCCGGATCTTCAATCCTAATGTGGCCGAGGTTGACTCAACAATTTGGCGGCGGCTAAAACGGATGTTATACTACACCCGCTAACGAACTTTATCGATCCGTCAGCGATATGGAGGGTCAAATTGCTGGCTATAAAAATTTTGGATATAATCGAGGTTTAAAAGTCTATTACTATCAGCAACAAAAATTCCTAGAATTAAGAGCTTTGGAACGTGTTTTCAATTCAGCCACAAGTATGGGTGATGTGCCTCATCAAAGTGGATGAAGTACAGGTCTAAACTTTACCCAAGAAAGTTGGGTACAATTAAAACAGCTGATACCCTTGATCGACCAAGCTTTTGGCATGCTGGATCCTAATGAAAACAAAGGCGGGCCACGTACAGCACAGGCCATGCAGTTTATATTTACTAACAGCACCGGCCAAATCGATGAAGAGGAGGAGGAAAATCTACCACCTTAAAAATCCCACCAGCCAACGCAAACAGTTCGATATCAACCTTTAGTTGCCGCCGCTACTACAAACAAAATTTTATCGGATGCTGACACCGCAAGTCTGCCAGATGACGAGGATGATAAAGGTTATGGAATAGCAGCACCACCAACAAAAACAAATCATAATGATGATAATAGACAACAATCTAAGAAAAGTTTTAACGGTAAGAAGAAAAGCGCCCCTCCTGTTGCTCGTGTAAAACCATATTCGGTAGAAAAAAGTTAGTCACCACCAACATTGTGGACGGTAGCGGTGTCACTACATCTTCTTCGTCGAGAGGGTCATCATCGACTTCTAGAGGTGAAAATCGTAGTCGCCGTTATACACCTGCTATTTGCAACAACAATCCGGAAGTCATCACTATCGATGATGATTAATTATTTAACTAGTTTTTCATTTTTTAAAAAATA
>JAAFCF010007112.1:343078-357798 GCA_013389785.1 Helicorthomorpha holstii
AAGCATTCTAGGATTTTCACCGACAATCGAACATGAGGATCCTTTTTTAAACGAAATTATATATACAAAAGAAAAAAACAATAATATTGGTGAGTGGAAGGCGAGAGCTACATATCCTCCGCGTATACAAGAAACAGCAGTATTTGTGCATAACGACATTATTCAACATCAGTACGTCGGCGATATGCAGGCTCAGTTATTACAAATTGTGCCTATAAATATGCAGCGCCAAAATAATTTTGTTCATTTTCTTTATAACCAGCCACAGTATGTTCCTGTATGTTTGGATTTTTTTCAAACTATAAAAATTGATTTACGTACCTATTTTGGAAGTTTATTTAATTTTGAAGACGGTAACAGTCAAATCAAACTACATTTTAGACCTGTTATTAAGAATAAATAAATAAATAAAAAAAGGTTTTTTGTTTTTGTTAATATAATGGCAACAAAAAGAAAAAATTATGCCAGTGGTGATAAATTAATGTGTTATTATACGAAACAGTGTCATCAACGTCAAAGAGGTTGGGGGAATTATCGTCCTGCATTTTATGCAGGTGTTCGTTTTCAACGTGGGCGAGTATTCGGTAGTTTTTTCTCAAACATTTTTAGGTGGATACGTCCTTTAGTTAAACCTATGGTTCGAACCGTAGGGAGAGAATTGGGCAGGGCCGGTATTAACACCTTAGAAGATGCAATAGACGGTAGAAATATTGGCGAAGCGGGAAAAGAGCACTTTAAAAAAGCAGGATCGTCACTACTCGGATGTGCAGTCAATGCTGTGGGTACAATATTTATGGGAGGTAATATGACAGGATTACCTTTAGGAATACTGCCTGGCGGAATGGAAAATTTAACTAGAACACAATTTAGGGGAATTAAATCATCTTCTGCTGTATCACCACGTATATGTTCTAAATCTCGTACTAGACGGCGAGGTGGTAGATAAGGTACGCTTAAAAAATTCTATAAAAAGCCAAAAAATACGAAAAAAACTTCCATAAAACGAGACATCTTTGGTCCTATCAGATGTGGTGCGCGTAAGACCTTTTTTAAACAAAATATTTTATCATCATGCCTAAAAGAAAACGTAATACCAACAATGAAAATAGTACCAAATATTCAAAAGAAAAGGACGTTTATGATGATAGATTAGACCTATTCGATGATGAAAAAGGTATTGTGGATTATCAAGAAATTCAGGAGCGTTTGGAGGTGGAATTATTACCTCAAGCCCCGCCAAACAATTCTCCTACCATCGATTTTTTAATTCCCGCAGATTTAGATTTCTTCTTGGATTTTATTGAACCCTGTCTAAGAATTAAGGGACGCGTAGTAAAAGCGAATGGAAATGACTTAGATGAAACGGATGTGGTAACCCCTACTAATAATTTTGGATCTTGTTTGTTTAGTCAAATCGAATTAAGTATTAACGGCTGCCTAATTACAACGGCCAGTAACCTATATCCTTATAAGTGTTACTTTGAAAATTTGTTAAATTTTGACGAGTTAATAAAAAGTAAAGGACTATTGCAGGGTTTTATACCTGATGCAAATGGGGTTAATGATGTTTACGTACCACACCAAACGCTGACGGCTGTACGACCGCTACCAAAAATTTAAACGCTAATATAGCTTTATCAAAAAATTACAACATGGTTGTTCCATTACATTTGGATCTATCACGCTGCGGAAAATTAATGCCTAATCTTATTCAAACACATCTTAAATTAACACGTAGTAATCCTGAATTTTATTTAAATTATGATCCAGTCAAAGGAGGTTACCAATTTAAGATTGATGACATTGTATTGCTATATAACAAATATAGGCCGGATAATGCAATTTTATATCAATATGCTAAACTGTTGGAAGCTTTAAACGGTACTCCCAACAAAAACCCTTTTAATTTTCATCATTGTAGTTTAAAAGATCTAACGGCAACAGTAGACAGCAAAATAACGCAATGCGGAATTAAAAATTTTGATTTTGCTAATGATGATTTTATAGAAGGATACATGTTGATTTTAAATAACGTAGATGCTGGTACCGCTTCTACACCCGCTCCCATTATTATGCGTCAAAATTATGCCAAAGGATATACCGTAATAGTGTTTGATTTTACCAATAATAATGCCGGTAGCGACTTGACGCAGCCCAATCAATCCGGTGTTTTAAAATTAAACGGACACTTTACCGTTAAATTAGCCGAAAATATGCAAATGATATATTACGGCGTGTTTAGTCAAAAAATGTACATTAATTGTAATCGCCAGGTTAGTGTTGTCAACTCTAATGCTTAACGAAAGAAAAATATGGATAATTTTACTTTGGATAAATGTATGAACAAAATATTATTTACCACCAGCAGTAAAGGTTGCTTTTTAGGAGTACTTCCTGCTAACCATGTAGAGTGCATAAATAAACCATTTAAGGGTATGAGCATAATTTTAAATACAAATGAAGCCAATAAAGGCGGTCAACATTAGGTCAACAAAAGATGAAACAATTACTATTACAATTCCCTTCTGTTTTTGCTACAAGTTTAAATGATTTATCTGGAACTTCATTAACATCTTTAGAAATCATTTTAGAGGATCCAACTCCAGTCAGTCTGAGACTTTACACAGTGCCTCAAAGAGATGAAGAAATTTTGAAAGACAGAATTAATGAACTTTTAGAAGTACAAATTATAAAGCCTTCATGCAGTCCTTACAGCAGTCCTTGTTTATTAGTGCATGCTCCCAATAAAGACCCAAGACTAGTAATAGACTATAGAAAATTAAATGAAAGGGTAAGAGGAGAAAGATATCCCTTACCAATCATTGAAAATCTATTAAACAAAACTAGAAATGCGAAATATTTTGCAGTATTGGATTTTGCAAGTGGGTTTTATCAATTACCTGTCTATGAAGATTGTCAACGATTTAATGCATTTGCTACACCTAGTGGGCATTATAAATTTCTTAGAATGCCTATGGGGCTAAAAGTATCCCCTAACATATTTCAAAGACTTGCTGACCAAGTATTTATAGATCTTATTGGAAATGGAGTAGTAGTTTTTATAGATGATGTATTAGTATATGCAGATTTGTATAAAGAGTTAATAGAGAAATTGGAAGACATTTTCCGAAGATTGCTATATGCAAATTTAAAAGTAAAACCTAGTAAAGTAGAACTAGGTACACAAAAAGTCACCTATCTGGGACATGTCATTGCTAATGGGAGAGTAGATCCCACTGAAGATAAGCTAGCTACAGTAAAACATTATGCAGCTCCTACAAACGTAAAACAAATTCAATCATTTTTGGGACTGGCAAATTTTTATAAAAGATTTATAAAAGACTTTGCTAAAATAGCTGCTCCTTTAACAAATTTAACTAGGAAAGATCAACCTTTTATATGGGATGAAAAAGCGGAAAATGCATTTCAGAGTTTAAAAACAAGCCTGTTAGACAGACCTGTGTTGCGATTGATAGATTGGAATTTACCTTTTGTTCTCACTACTGATGCTAGCAAATATGCTCTTGAGCTGTTTTGGAACAGCAACATGAGGATGGTTTACATCCAGTTGCTTACACTAGTAGAAAACTAAAACCATCGGAAGTAAACTACTCCACTGTACAAAAGGAAGCTCTTGGATGCTTTTTTGAAATAGTTTTTTTCTGATATTATTTATTGGGACGTCCTTTTACCCTAATAACTGATTACGCTCCTCTAGTTTTTATGCTAAAACAGAAGCATAAAAGTGCACTTATTGCTAGATGGGCAGTGCAACTACAAGCATATGACTTTAAGCATATGACAATTTTTCAAAATGGGTGGAAGTGTTTTCAACAAGAGATCAAAAAGCTGAAACTATAGCAAATTTACTTATGTATGAAATCATAGCTAAACATGGTCTATTTGAAATGCTACTAACGGATCAAGCGTCAAACTTCACCTCAGATTTATTCCAAACTTTATGTTAAAGGTTGGGAATAAAGAAATTATTCTCTTCAGCATATCATCCTCAGGCTAATGGGCAAGTAGAAAGATTTAATAGAACACTTGCAAAATTGATAGCACCATATGTAGAAGCCAACCAAAGAAATTGGGATTTGAATTTACCATTATTACTGTTTGCTTATTGAACAGCTAAACATTCTACCATAAAAAAATCATATTTTATAACTTATGGCCGAGATGCCATATTACCATACTCAGTGTTAAATTCTAGAACTCAAATTCTATACTCAGATAACTATGTACCTAGAATGCTCACTAGCCTGACAAATGCTTATAAAATAGCTGAAGACAATATACAAAAGGATTGCAGAGGATGGAAATGGTCGAGGAATAGTCGAGCCTCTGCTGACTTAAAATAATAATAAGAACAATTAAAAAAATATTTAATAGGTATGACTGATGTAGGGGTAGAGACGCAAGCAAGTGCTTGGAAGCTCCATAACACCACTGTTAAAGGTTGAATTACCAAACAGGAAAAGAATAATAATAAATACAAAAGGATTGGGAACACACCAAGACTTTAGAACTTAAAAAGAACAAATCTAAATTAGACAAATATGAATTAGGGTCATTGGTGTGGATTTCAAATTCTATTATTAAACCACAAACTAGTCATAAATTTACTCCAAAGTACAATGGACCTTTCCGAGTTATTGAACAATTAAGTGAAACCAATTATAAAGTCCAAATTGGAAATCAAAAAGTGACTGTACATGTGGATAGAATAAAACCTTATATTTCACGAAAACCATTTCCTGAAATTAAATTTAAAAATTCTAATTATTATCAAGAACATAAAACAAAATTAAGATCAAAGAATTTAGGGACCAATGAAGAAGAATATTTTGATGACGACTACTTTTTTGTCTCAGATCAAAATGAATTAACTACTACTGATATTCCCCATACAGTAATTGATGTAAATGAACCTACTTATTTAGATTTACCCTCTACTTCAAGACGAAGACCAGTAGCACAAAGATGGAAAGATTTGCCACCTACCAGTATAACCACAAGACACTCTGCTAGAGTACTATCAGAACAACAACTAGATAGAGCACAACAACACACCAGAGGTCAATTAGGTAACATAGGGCAAAAAGCATTTAGTGCCACTGAATCTTTAGACAGGACAGTTAGGAGATTTTTAGATCTACCAGAGGTAGATGCATATAATAGTGAATCTCCACAAAATACAAGCAACAATGAGAATAGTGAATGAAATATTGATAAAATTGTAGAAAATATGATAATAAATAAAATGATTAACAATATCAATTTTTACAACAGAAATATCTGCAAAAGTATAGATTTCCTTACATTTTTCTGCCAATTGGGCATATTTTTAATCTTCATGAGAGTCCAGCCATTTTTGCCCAAGAAGAATTTGATGAAGATGAACATTTTTATAATCTGGAACAATGTAGTTATAACAATGAGGAAAAAACCTGTAGATTTGCACATCTCAAAAAGTCAAATTTTAAATTACCTCAAGATGCTTGCCTATTAAGAGATGACAAATGCCAATATTGTGTAAAAAACAAAAAGACAGGAGTCTGCAATTCTAATAGCCAATCCATAATTCCCATAGACAAATTTATATTAAATGATACTAGAAATAACCAAGGTGCAAGTCATTCTTCTGAATGCATCATGGGACAAAATGATTGTTCTTGCATGGATGACCCTAAATGTAATGGAAACTCGGATTTCTGCAACTATTATAAATGTAATAAAAATTCGAAATGTCAATGTACCCTCATTTTAGCAACACAAACATTAACGACTATAGCTGAGATAATTGAATATAAAAACCCCACTATTTTAACATATGATGCTTGTATTTATGATAAAACTCTACACCCAACTATACTTGTTAGAAACGGAAGATCAATTCAAGAAACAACTGGAGGACACCCAGAAAATTACTTTCATTTAAATAAGGATGTGATTACAATAAAGAAAGTTGGTAATTTTGTAATACAAAAGGATGGAGTAGAATACACTAAAATGGAAGAAAGTCCTGAAGAATTCCAATTACCTTATGGATTTTTCCAAAGATCAGGAGTCATGAGAATACTTTTCTTTGAGAATAATACTCTAGTGGCTTCAGAAAATATTATAGTTTCCGAAATGGATAAATGCCAGAGAATAAGATGCTTATTGTGTTGGGATAGAATATACCAATTCCAATGCTTACCTTCTTATTTGCAATATACTATAATTGTCTTTTCAATAGTATTGTTTAGTTTGTTAGTTAAACATTTAACTAGAATAATTAAAGGTATTTTGGCCCTATTTTATTCAATATAGTTTCTATTCAAAATTATCTTAATGTGTTGTAAAGGCACTTGTAAAATTTCTTACAGAACTGGTGTTTATCTAGGTTATAATGCTCTCAATGCTGGACACAATATAGCCAAAAATATAAATAACCAAATTAATCCAGAGAATAATCCACTATTTCATGATCCACAGCTATTATTAGCCATTTTGATGCATACTTTACTATTATTCCAATCAGTAATAGCTACTTATTCCTGTAATGAACAGAAAAATTTACAATCCCAAACAGAAATATGTACTAAAGATCATAATTCCCAAAGAACAGATTGCCAAATTTCTTTACAATCTCAAATTACACTACAAAATTTAGGGTATTCTCAATGTTTATGGATAAGAAGTAAAGAATTGGGAGTTGTAATTACTGAAATGAAATTAGTATTTGAATCAGTGTTATGTGACTGGCCTACTACTTCCCAATATTATACTTTTCCTGTTAAAGTAAATCACGTTAATACCTTATCCTGTGCTAATCATGAATTATGCAATTGGGGTTGGCAATGCCATCGAGATATAGAGTTTCTGGGTCTAACTACTGAATCTCTTTCATGGCCAGGAGTTTCGGATTGCCAAGCAGGATCTGCTGGGTTATGGGGTCACTGTTGGATAATTTCCTATCAACCATGCCAGTTCTATAGATATTACTTAATCCCTGAATATGAACTTACTTATCATGTACAGAAAATAACTGGTAAACAATGTTATCTACAAATAAGGATTTTGGTAGGAAATGAAGAACAAGTGATAGAAGATATTGGTAAAGTGTACTCATTTAAGGAAGGGACCATATACCTTTAAATTGTAGGAAATTATGACCAACCTACTGAAATGTTAGATCAATTTTTATACAAAATGTAAATGACCCTTCTGAAGCTTACATTGATGAGGCAAGTTATATAAATAGACCTGACTTTAGACATATTGGAGCAGTCCAAGCTAAAACACCTTATGCCACAAATTTCTTATTTGACGAAAAAATGGTATCCTTTTCTTTATATGAAAATAGAATGACAGCTACTGTTCAGAAATCATATCTATATACTCTAAAAGATATAAAAACTACTAGATTACTGCTGATGCATACAGTACACAATTTAACTATAGGGCCAAAAGGTACATTAATCTCTAGATTAACTCAAAGTTCTCCTTTAGTACTTAGCATCATTGCAAACAACTTATCAATATCAGTTTACATCACCGATGTATGCCCCAAACTAAAAACTATAAAACACATTAGAGGATGTTACTCTTGTTTTACACATGCCACTCTTGTAATTACTGCCAAAAGCCTATGTTTACCTGGAACGGCAAATGTTGTATTTAAAGGCATAAATGTTCACACTCCCATAGTACGATTAGAAATCTTGGAAAATGAGTATACTATTGATTTTCAAACCAATCTAAAATGCGCTAATGAAGAAGTGTGTTTAATCCACTCTGATAAGAAATCTTGTAAGGAAATTTAAATATGTTTGAATGATCCTGAAATCAAATTATTTAACAAAACAGCAGTTTTCCAAACTAGTTACACCACCGGAGATGTTAAAGATGTCCCAATAGGAAAGGTGATGTTAGAGGGAGTTAGTAATGCTTTTGGTAGTATTGGGTCATATTTCTCTATTGCATGGTCAATATTTAAAACTGTTCTTTTTATAGCTATAACTTTTTTAGTATTAGGATTAATTGTAACTATAGTACTAAAAGTCAAACAATTGTATTCCCACAGATGAATTCCTACTGTATCATTTTACTACTGTTGACCCCAATGGTAAAAATTATCAACACCCTTGAGTTTGAAGAAAACTGTCAAAGTTCAGAAACTATAACCATTTTAGAAAACACTTGCACACTAGAGGAAAATAGGCAAAGTTGCAAAGTTACTTTTAACTCTAAGCTTTTTTCACTACCCAAGGATTATACGCATTGTATAAAATTGTATATTCCAGGTATCTCACGCTTTGCCAAATTAGAAATTTCTTTTTCTGATTTCTTATGTAAATGGAATCATGTATTTCAATACCACACTTTTCCAGTACATTTAAAAAGAGAAGTTGTAGGATACTGTGAGACACAAAATGGGATATGTGCTTCAAAACAAGTTTGTCTAGATGAGGACTCATGGAAGAAAGCTTTTCCAAATGCAAGCCAAAATCTATCTGAAGGAATATGCGAATGGATTCCCAAAACTAACAATTGTCCAAAAGGAGTATGCAAGTTTAAAAATGGCAATTAGAACCTGAATTAAATATATTATTTAATGTATCAAAAATAGTTAACCAATATTGTGCTCCTAGGATTAAAACCACATATAGAGATGATGTTAATTTTAAAACACATTTACAGACCAACCCTAAAACATTTGAAAACACATTACATATACACTCTTGGGCTACTTATCCTGAAGTAGATATTATGATACCAAGCCACATTATAATAAAAACTTCTCAAAATGATTTAAACAACATAGAAGAAGTATATTTAGATAATGCATGTGGAAAAGGTAGACCTCAAATAGGAGAAATTGGAGATATTCAATCAACAAACCTACAAGAAGATTTTATCTTCAGTTCCTATCTAGTAAGTGAAAAATTTCGAAAAACTAAAGCCAGATCTTACAGAGTACCTTCTATACTAAGAAAAAGAATTCAAGATTTGGTTAGAGTTCAATTACCAAATTAATTTAGAAACCATTATCTAGAATTTAAAAGAGGAAAATTATTCTCCAAATATGATATCAAAACTTTTATACTGTTTTATGTAAAAGCTAAGGAGTTTACCATAAATTTGAATATCTAAAATTTCACTAATTGCATTTTCTTTTAGATTATGGCCAATTTGTACGCAGCCATGTTAATAATTGTAAGTTTTCAAATTATAAATTACTCCAAACCTTGCAAAATAGATGTAGACATTAATGCTGAGTATGTTACCTGCACTTTTGAACCCAAGCACAAATATGCTTGTAAAATAAAATTTAATCATCAAATAGCTTTAATGCAACTACCCTGCATTGTAACAATACTTATACACACTAGCGAACATCCAGAACCCATTAAAATTCAACTAGACATCTTAGCTTATGAATGCCATTGGCAAACAAAATTTGAATACTACACTGATAGTCATCCTCTAAAAGAAGCTCGTGGACTTAACTGCTACTATTCAAGGAAAAAATGCCCAAAAAACCAACATGAATGCAAAAAAGGGGGAAATTAGATAATCAATCTTCCACTGCTTATATGCAAAAGTCCAAAGTTCAATGTAAATATGTACAGTCTAAGATTTTTAAATGTGTGGGTTACCAATGAGCTTTAGAGTTTAATAACAAAAGAATATTTAATGTTTCTAAAATTTTAGGATCCGAATGCGGGCTCAAATACAAAATGGGTCAAATAAACCACTTGAATCGACTAAATTTAAATTCATCTATTAAATTTTTCAAATCAAATTGGTAGTAACTTTAATGCAATCCTACCAACACATTTAATAAAATCTACATTTAAAAACCAATCTTTTCTCATAAATGCATGCGAAAAAGGAAATCCATTTCCTCACTGTTTCGGGCATGTACAATCACCACATAGAAACATGATAAATGCTAATATTTATCAAAACTTAATCTTTCTGGATGAGCACTTGAGATTTAAGAAAATCATTAGCGCAAAAAACATTAAGTCAAAGAAACTACCAATGACCTGGAATAATTTTAAATTTTTCCTCAACAAGCACAATTTGATTTCACAATTAAACAAGAACAACACTTACTTAATAAATCTTTACTCACTAGACTATAAATTATTTGGAGGAAAAAACTAACTAACTTCTACTTTTAGATTTCGCTAACTTTCTACCTGCCTTACTCTTTTAACCAATGTCTAACAAATGAAACAATATGGCTAAAAAACTCAAACTGCTCCACTAAAATGGGAAAGCAAGAATGTGATTTGTCATTTCAACATCAAACGGTTATTTCCACAACTCCGCACACTGTCTGCCTCAACTTAAAGATTCCAGCTTCTTCAAAGTCAGTGCCACTACAAGTGACGTATGAAGGAATGCAATGCCAATGGTCTACAACCTTTGAAAACTACACCTACCAAGTCAATGCTAATTTTTCTTCAAATGTGCAATGTCCCGAAGAATGTCAATGATGAAATAAGTGCGCCATCCAACCAATACATCAATTACAACAAAAGGCAAACTTTTACCTTCTAGAAAAATGTGACCAAGTACCAGTGACTTTCAACCATCATTGTGAAGTGCAATCTATCCCAGCTTGTCTTTATTATAATTGGAACTTAACTCTAAAAGAAAATACCAATGTTAGGATTTGAGCTTGTTGGCTCGTCCTACACATTTAAATATAAATAAAAATATTAATACTAAATAAATTATTATAAATTTTCGAAATTTTATAATTATTTTTACATGACTAATAACATTTGGTTTTCACTGGAAAAAACCAAATTAAAGTTGGAACATTATTATCTAAATTGGCTCCAGAGGGTTTTGATTTGCAAAAAAAAATTTCTCATATGACAATTGATATAATGTTATAAGTAACTTTATTGTGACATGTTTATTCATTGCTATGTTGTACTTTATACTTGTACTTTAAAATGATGTATTTTTCCTTTAATTATTCACAATGATAATAGCTATCTTGATGACCTATCAGTAAAGGAAAAAGAAACAAATTACTAGATTTTGAATATTTTGACAAATACATATGGCAATAATTTCTTGTTTACTGGAAATTACAAATTAGAGACATCTTTTGGGATGGAAATTCTCCTAAAGTCCCAGTCTAAATGTCCTTTAATATTATAATTAAAATTCATGATAACAGCCTTAAAATTTAGTATAAATAGGCTGTATATTTGTAAGCAAATGCATTCGAAGTGATTCTAAGAATTCTAAATATCATTAAATGAGTATTCCTCTTGAAGTCATCTACAACTGATTTTGCTCAACTACTCAGGTTCAGACTTGGAAAAAGGTTCAGACTGGAAGGGACTTGTTAAAGTGCTGAGATGTAAAAATTAATTTTTTCAGGCAAATTTCTCTTTGCCTGAATTTTTATAAATTAAAAATTAGTTTGTTTCTTTCAATTTACTTTATGCTTGCTAAATGCAGTTAAATTATAATATTTAACTGAAATTTATATTCTGCTTATTATTATTATAAGACACTAAGCCACTGATTATCTTACATGTAGTTAAAAACAATTGAACATCAATAAGTCATTATATCAATCTGTTTTGCATTTATTTTCAATATTTTATTCTTAAGTGATTGCATTATTATTATTTTATGTTGAATAGAAATTGCCTTTTGCAATTTCAAACAATAATAAACTTCTCAATTTATATTTGAAAATTATTTGTTGTATTTTCCTATATTCTTACTATTCATTAAATACACATTTATGTTTAAATTACTAAATTCGGATTATTGGAACAAATTTATTAATTAAATACATTAAAATTCGATTTTATTCATTATTAGACATTTATAATTAGCCCTAAATATGAGCCGCCGTCTTCCAATGCCACTGGAAGCAACAGTGGGTTTAGTTACTCGTTTTTATTATAAACACAACGCAAATTACAATTTAGTTTCTAAGAATTCAATCATTTAAAATTTCGACCACTACTAATAAATACAATAATTAGTTAAATTCATTGTAATTAACTAAAACAGTATTTAGACTTAAATAGATTAAACTTTTACAGCAAAGCTTGTGTAGCTTAAAACTGTAGGGGCTAACACCAAGACTGCAATCTATAAACTCATAGATAAGAGATGTTTGCCTAAAATTTCTATAAAAATTGGAGATAAAAGTCAATCATTTTTTTGCAAAACTTAAATGTTCATAATGTTCCCTTATTTACTTTAGTGGACATATATAACTGAACAACATGATATTTTATACCTTGACCCAACTCGATTTGGCATAAATATATATGGTGATAAAGCCACACCTTATGAGATTTTTACTCCTTGGCTAAACAATGTCCCTTATATATTGCCTCACACTGAGCAAAATCTAAAAGTAACTTACTCTCACTCAATTATAAATGTCCATTTATTTACTAAACAGACTAACATTCAATGGATACTTGCAAAAAATATGAGACTTAAACTTAACTGAACTTTGCAAAAAGCAAGATGATTGACTATTTACTATATTTTCTTGTATGACTCAATTCTTAAAACAAATTGATGATGTTAAGTTAAATAGTATGTAATATTGCAATGTGTTATTTCATATATACTTTTATTACTCAATCTATATAGAATAACCTATATAATCTTTTGTGTTAATTTTTGGTAGTTATTTTGGGATTTGGGTTTTATATTTTGTTTTCATCTTATATTTAACTCTGAAGTACATTATTTTATTCAAGGTGTATTTTGATTTAAAGAAATTGATGATGTCAAACAGATTGGTGATTTTCATTCTTGAATCATGCTACCTTATGCAAAATTCTATGGTATTTCAAAAATTGATGAGATTGTTTGACTTTAATCATATCTAGTGCATGATATGACCAATCAATATATATCCAAGAAAGATCTGATAAAATGTAATCAATTTGATAAATGGTAATCAATATTTTAACCATTATGTATATCCAAGAAAATCAAAATATTTTGAACAAATTGTAACCCAAGTATTCCTAACCCCTTATGATTAAGAAATAATTTACTCTGTGTTTAACAATTCTGAAAAAATGAATTTACAACAAAAATCATTTGTAATCTTACACTTTCAAAAATAATTCTCACTGTTCAAATTTAACACTTTACTGCTTCATATCATTGTAATTGATGTGTTCATAACTCAATTGATGTGCAAAAGGAAACTTTTTTACTCAATGTGTTGACTTAATAGTTACATGAAATTTTTCAACACCATAGATTTTTAAGAAAAACCATATTAGAGTGCAATCTTAGGATTGGTTTAAACTCTACTAATAGATTTTAACAAAGATCATTACTAGGACATTTTATTAATTTTAGTATCAGATTTGCATCCTACGAAGGATAGTGAAATCTTAGGGTAGGGTGTGTTATAATTAATAAAACTTTACAAAGAGAAATTCAACAAAAATAAATTAAAATTGTTTAAAAACTTATCTTAAGTATTAGAAGACCCTCCACTTCTTCATCCATCACCTCCAAGTCAACAAATGACAAAAATACTTTGTACAAAAGTTTTATTCAGTGCCCATAACATAAAACTGGAAAAAACCAGTGTCATAAAATAATGTGCCAAAGGACGCATGAATATGTGAATGGCCTAGAAATAAAGAAAGGGTAAACAAACCACTTTAAAAGAAAATTGAGCAACATATGCTGTTAAAATTATCATTTATTTAATAAATCATGATTTTAATTTATGGTTAGATAAATCCTCACAATATCAAGCCTAGGTGGTGTGCATTTAGCAATAAAACCAAATTAAGAATTCCTCTCACACAATATTAAGAGAAATTGTCAAGTGCTAGATAAACTAAATTTATTACTAGACCCAAATTCAAAAACAAGGACAAAGGGTTAACAGTACACTGACCAAAATTTTATTAAATTTTTCACTTATGGTGTTGAGAAATTTCTGATTAACCAATCAGAAAAAGAGTCTCAAATCATTTCCTTATATGAAAAATTTATAGTCAGGAAATTGAAACTAAAATTGAATTAATTGAGCACTCGTTTTTTGGAAGCTCTAAGAGGAAGGATGGATGCTGATGCTGAGTGAAAATAATTTTAAAGTTGAATTTTTAAAATTTTGTAAAAAAATTTCACTGTGTTAAAACTTTTTGGTGAGAATTTTCCTTAAGGTGAAAAAACAAGATTTTCTCTGTGAAATAACAACAAAAGGTAATTAACAAATTTTGTTTGATTTGATATTTTTATTTTGATTTGAAAATGTAGTAGATATTAAAGCTGAGTTCACAATAGTGTTTCATGAACTCTATTAAATAAAAATTTCTTAGTGCAGTGATGGGCAAACTACGGCCCGCGGGCCGGATGCGGCCCCCGAAAGAGTTCTATCCGGCCCGCGAAGCAGTATTCATAAACTGGCAGAAAAAAATTAATTTATTTAAAAAAAAATGAAAATGAGCACTAGTGCTCTCCAAAAATTATACAGTACCTAAAATAACTTCTTTTTTTTTTAATTTTTTACAAGTGAACATTTTTAGTTAGTGCTAAATGTATTTCCTTGTGGTCTAATTTATGTTAGTTAACGGGCTGTCATTTGGGACCTTTTGTTGCATATGTTAGTTGATTTACTTTGCATGTACCCAAATAAAGAAAGAAAAAACAGAATAGCTCTTGCTGACTGACCTTAATACAGTACTTGA
>JAAFCF010007112.1:376549-389378 GCA_013389785.1 Helicorthomorpha holstii
GGTTATTTAATAACTTATTTTAATATCATTTTAGTATAATTTATTGATATAATGATGTTTTCAACTTAGTTTATGGTCACTTAACCATTTGTTTCAGCGTAAACAGAGGATTCCTCGGACTTGCATAAAATTCGAGTTGCAAAAAGGGTACTGGAACGAACCAGTTATGTATCTCGAGGGCCGCCTGTATACTATACACAACCATTACATAGAGTAATACTAGCAATTAAGCTAACAACCGTTGTGTACTATCCTATGGAAGATAAGATAGCATTAATAGCGCTACGGAGCGTAAGTAAGATATTCTAGCACGACATTGCTAGCTTGCTTATGACGAGGTAGCGCTGACGTCATGTTTGGGGTGACGTCGCTATTGAAGTGCCTTAACGCACAAAAGCACATTTGCGCATGTGCAGGCACTTAACTCTAAACGCTATAGAGTTGCGATTAGCGAAACGATATAATCGATACATAAACGAAATGCCATGCGAATTTACATTAAAATGAATGAGCATGACTAATATGAACGATATAGTCAAATCTAACAATTGCAGTTAGCATAGTAAGTATGTTAACGGCTATTATCACGTCTACATGCTAAAATAAACAAGAAATATAGCTGGAAGTACCGTCGGAAGTAGCATCGTCAGATTCCAAACGGTTTGGAATCCTGTACTTTCGGTATGCTTCCAACTGAGGTCATGTATCGCATGACCTCCCCAAGTTGATAGCATGCATATATCAACATTTGGGACGCGAGTCCGCTAAATAACATGCAATATATAGAAATGCATAGGAAATAGCATTAATAATGCATTTTCTATAGAGTCAACTGCCTTACATGTATAAGGCAAACTTCCCCATAGGATTCCATGCTTGTCATGCACATCCTATCATATTCTACAGGCAATAACGTGTGTAGCAAGGGAACATCCGCTACACTTTGTCTTACTTAAAGGGCTGATGCAATCAATTGAAAGAGGTCTCCTTTTTCTTCTTTCTTTTCACAATTTGCAGTTAAATTCATTGATAAAGTTAATGGACTACTCCTGAACCCATAACCATTGTAGTGGTGTATTTGTCTACTCTATGAATTTACGATGAAATTACTATTCAATATGCATTAATCAGTTAACTACTCTGATTATGCACATTTCGTAGTACACAAAGGAAATTCCTATAGACTCCACTCAAGCAGACATTTTAGACTGAATTAGACTTTATCTGGTGAATCTAACGTAAATTTTATGGTGTTATGACTTACACTACTAATTTACTAATTTCCAATTCAGTTACTTATTATTATACTTTAGATTAATAAATTCTCCGCATGAGATTAAATTAAATCAATATAACAAACTCAAAACTGTTCAATTATGGATCTAAAATCAGTAGGTCTTTATTGTACAAAAGACACACAGCAAGTAAAGAACCCATAGTACATGTACGCGTATTTCGGCGTATGCAAAATGTGATTTGAATCACCCGCTGGGATATTACATTCGCATTAATTAGAATTAGTATGCGACTAATTCTCAATGTAATGACAATTTAAAGATCATTAGATCTTTATTTAATTAGATTCAATTAACAATTTGCAAATTAATTTAATGTTAAAATGCTGAATCTGCGCGAATCACCTTTTCTGGGTAACGCATGTATTTGTGGGACCCAGAGTGACCTAAAACATTGAAAACAAATGAAAGGTCTATGACCATTAGATGGACTAAATAATGATTGCTAAAATACATTTAATTAATAAGAATTATTAATTAAATCAAGAATAGCTTAAAAGTTAATTCTAAATAGAAACGCATGTTAACGTATCTGTAGTCGCTTTGCTAATGTCCAAATTACTAAAATTGTCATAATTACTTTAATAATTAAGCTATAATAATGTTCAATACCAATAATGAAAGAGAAATTAATGATTATTAAGAATATGCAATTGGAACTAGTATTCTACAATTATAAATGACATTTTGGAGACTTCTAATGTCTCGATTATATGCGTTCATAGGGGAGCATGTAAAACTCGATATACTATCGATATAATCGATTATCGATATTCGATTATTGTTAACTAGATGAAGCATGCCATTACCACGTGGTGAGCATGCTTTCAGCAATGTAAATTAACGTAAATCAATGGATTTAAAGCAAATTAATTGAAATAAATGAATTAAACTATTAATACTTATTAATTAACATTGGCTTATTGGCACAGCAATAGATAGAGGTTATTGGGATCAATTATTCCCATAATAATTAGAGTCTAAGTTACATCTAAATTCACATCTCACTATTTTGTCCATATGTGCACACTTCTAAGTCAGAATTGAAGTCAGTCAATGTCTGAAATAGTAAAAACATATTAATACACATATTAATGACAAGTAAATGCTCTTTATGAGCCAAATGACATATAAAACATATTGAACCATCGATGGAATGGTAACTGTGGCAAAATGAACAGCAAATACAACGATTAATGAAACCAAAAACACAACAGGCCAGGGGGTATTTTAAATTGACTATGTGGAGTCTGAATCAAATATGGCCAATTTCCTGACAAAGCCAACACATAAATTTTCTTTGTGGCCTCCTGTTAAGCGAATATTTAGATTGCTATAAGATACGTCATGCATGTTCTGAATTGCAGGCATGTCCGAATTAAATGTTTTGTTTAATTGTATGCTGTTTATGCTTTTCAGAATAATACGATTGGTGTAAGTTTGGCTACTGATGACTCAGTGTATGATTCATGTATTTGTTTTGTATTGGGGGTCATGTTTTGGGGTCAAAAGTGCATCGTAATTGTTTTATATGTATTTTGCTTTATTCCAGGTCCATGCTGTGCAGTAGCGTATTACTTGCGATTATATCAGCATGTTCGTTCCTTATTTGTAATTTTACATGTTTTATTAATTAGTGCCATGTTTTATTAATAAAATGTTTTAGTCATCGTAGCTAGATCGCAATAAGGCATTGTGTAGTGGCGTGAAAGGGGGAATTTGTGGCGGATGTTCCCTTGCTACACACGTTATTGCCTGTAGAATATGATAGGATGTGCATGACTAGCATGGAATCCTATGGGGAAGATTGCCTTATGCATGTAAGGCAGTTGACTCTATAGAAAATGCATTATTAATGCTATTTCCTATGCATTTCTATATATTGCATGTTATTTAGCAGACTTGCATCCCAAACGTTGATATACGCATGCTATCAACTTGGAAAGGTCATGCGATACATGACCTCAGTCGTAAGCATACCGGAAGTACATGATTCCAACCCGTTTGGAATCTGACGACGCTATGCATGTACTTCCGGCTATACTTCCTGTTCACGTTAGCATGTAGATGTGATAATAGCCTTTATTTGGCAGTTAGCATACTTACTATGCTAACTGCAATTGTTAGACTTGATTATATCGTTCATATTAGTCATGCTCATTCACTTTAATGTAAATTCGCATCGCACTATCGTTTATGTATCGATTATATCATTTTGCTAATCGCAACTCTATAGCGTTTAGACTTAAGTTCCTGCACATGCACAAATGTGCTTTCGTGCGTTAAGGCACTTCAATAGCGACGTCATGCCAACCATTCATGGTTTCTCCATTTTCTTGATGTTATGGACCTTACTTAACATTGGGCTTGCATAGGAGTTTCACTGTATTAATAAATATCCCTTTGTTATACTTTAAATAAGTTTGTTTGATCAGTTATTTATCTTTTATTATTCATTTAATCGTTTAATTAAGATAATCAAATTAGTCACGTCATAAAAGAATTACAGACATATTCTTTAAATTGTTAATCGTCGTTATTGGATATATAGCTTGGAAACCACTGGGGCTTTGTTAGTTTAAGCGTCCCTTTTGTCTGGAGTAGCTAACCAGACCTTAGGACTGCATAACTGGGAAATAAAGCCCACAAAGGTTATGGGCCCAGGCTCATCACTATTTCTAAGAAGATTCATTGATTGAAGATTGTGATTAATGGACTGTAATTACAAATTTGCCATTGGATTACGCAAGCGTTTTTGTGTGTTTGTGCTACGATTGAGTTGGCTGATGCAATAGTGCCCGATTGCATCATCCTTTGTTAATCATCAGTGATCTATACAGGATCTACTGTAAGTACTTTAAACATTCAAATTCCGAGCTTAGCTTAATTCGAAAAATGACGTCTAAGTATAAATGGGAGGACTTCAATAAGCTTTCTCATACAAATTACCAGGCATGGGCCGAATTACCAGTAATATGAGAATGATGCTAAAATCAAAGAATGTCTGGCATTATGTATCTGGGGATGAGTTTATGCCAAAACTGGATAGAACTGCAACAGAGGAGGCCAGAGATTAGTGGTCCGCGAAAGACGAACAGGCAGTTGGCCTAATATATCTGAATCTCACTGATGAGATGAAGAATATGATAACTCCCGAAATGACGGCCAGTGAAGCTTGGGATGCCCTCAAGAATGCGTACGAGCCTAGAGCCATTGCTCGGGTGGCTGCACTCTTGAGGGAGTTTACCAATATTAGATACAATGATGGGGAAACCATCCCAGTGTTTATTGCAAGGGTGCAAAAAAAACAAAGGGAGGTTGTAGAGTCTGGTTTTCTCTTAGACGAACGTTACATGGCATACCAGATGATGACTGCTTTGCCCCAAGAATTTAATGATGTTCTACAGCAGTTGTACCGTACGCCACGTGACCAGTTTATGGTAAAATCTGTAATTGACGGTTTATTAACTGAGAACGCGTGTGTCCAATTCTCAGTTGAAGGAAACAGTAATGTAAATGAAAATGGTGTTTTTGCCACTGGACATGGCAAAAAGAACGGTGGGAAGGGAAAGAAATCTGCTGGGAAGTCTAATAATGGAAACAATACTAATAAAACAGAACTTGTGTTTTAGATGCAAGAAGCCTGGCCATTTTGCCAGTAAGTGCAATCAACCAAGAGCTGCTGGAAAACCCAAAGACCAGCAGGGAGCTTCTGCAAAGCCTACTACAGAGTTTGGATTGCTGATTGATGATGGGGTAACAAAGGAGTCTAGTCAAACTGTTATTAATCATGTTTTTAACACAGAAAATACTGCCTTAGCTGAATGGACCATAGATAGTGGCGCCTTGAGCCATTTCACAAATAGGAGAGACTGGTTTTTGTCGTTTACAGAGAAGAGGTCTACAGCCAGAACTACAGGGAAAGGAGATACAATCCCCATTCTTGGCTATGGTGACATCAGGTTGTGTATCGACGGAAATAATGTAACTTTATTAGGTGTCTGGTATTTTTCTAAATCCATTGTGAACTTGATTAGTGCTACACAATTGGCGCGACATGGCTACATACAACATATGGAGGGCAAGAACTATGTAGTTTCAATGAAAGCAGGTGAAATCGTGTTTAAAACTGAATTGACTAATAACTTTTATGTGTTAAAGGCTCAAGTATTAGTTACACCTCATCTGCATCATAACTTTGTGAGTAGAAACCACCAAGTGCACACGATTAGTGACGATGTGGCCATGCTACACAGATGGCTGGGGCACCCCAGCAACGGCTTAAAACAGATGTTGTAAAACAGATGATTGCGGATGGAGCCCTGGAGGGTCTCCCAGCTATCAAGATTTATAATAGTGAATTTTGCGACGTATGTGTAAGGGCCCGTATGGCGTGTGCGGTGGCACCTTGGATCAAGGGCAAACAGAGTATGCGTGTGCTACAACTGGTACACGCCAAATGCTAGGGCCCAACCAATGTGGTAGGCATTGGTGAAAGTTGCTATATAGTGACGTTTATTGATGATTTTAGTCAAAAGACTAAAATCTACGTAATGAAATCTAAGTCAGATGTTGCAATGTTAATCAAACAGTTTATTCTAGCTACCAAGCGTTTGTGCAATAGTAAGTTCAAGGCCATTAGGACAGACAATGGTCGAATACACTGAGAGCAGCACTGGATACAGGGTGTGGATGCCTCAATATCGGAAAGTCGTTGAGTCCAAGAGCATTCGATTCAACGAGGAGCCAAATAAGGGGAAATTCCAGCCTGAGCCAGAGTTCCAACCAAAAGACTTTGCCAAGCCAGCAGATGGAGCCCAGCAGAGCAGCCTAAAGAAAGTTAAACAAAATATTTTTCCAGCCATTAATATAGACTGTTTAGGCGAATCCAGTGACAACGAAGAAGAAGCCTAAAGAATAGTTCCAGCAACACCTAGTAATGTGGTAATTGATGACTACACTACAAGCAGAGTAGGTACAATGTCCCAGGCCGGGACGTCGATAGTACCAGCCGAAATTACCCCGTTTAAGGAACAAATGGAGCAGGTGCCTTCAAGTGCGTTGTCGGAATCTTCCAGGCAGCCCAGTCCACCTACAGTGACACACCGGGAACCACATTGGAAGAAGTACTGGAGGTAATTCCACAGCGGCAAGAAACTTTTAGGAAGGTGAAGAAGCCTCAGGCTAAGCCCAAGACTCATAAGCCTTTCGTCAAAGCTACAGCTAAAAAATCCTGTCGGAAGAAGAAACCAGTAAAGCGTTACCAGTCAGCACTTATGGTGAATCCTGCTATTACTCTAAAGGTGACCGGCCGAATCCAGTTGCAGCCATGAGAGGTCAACGCTGATGTAGACAGCCCGAATGACAGCAAGAGTAATGGCAGCAGTGAAAACGGCAAGACAGTGCGGTTTGCTACAAACTTAGAGACAGTAGCTGAAACTACAGCCGGCGCTGAGGGAGAAGATGACGTTGAATACATCGAGGAAGACGAAGATTTTATTCACTTTTGTAATGTAATTGATGATCATGTTTTACTAACATTTAACAGAACTAGAGCAGACACCATCTTGACGCCAAAGAACTATACTGAGGCGATCCAGTCACCACAAGCCAAGCTTTGGAAGGAGGCAATGGAAGAAGAGATTAGAATGATGTCTGAACGTGCTGTTTAGGAAGTGATCACCCCGCCAAAAGGACAGTGATTACTTTCTAATTTTTGGGTTTTCGCTGTGAAGAAAACACACGATGGTTAAATCAAGCGATTTTGTGCTTGCCTTGTGGCAGGTGGCCACAGGCAGCGTAAAGGGATTGACTACGATAATTGCTATTCACCTGTAGTTAATTTCACTCTAATTAGACTTTGTTTTTTAATTTTAGTGGGAAGACTTGGGTGGTTGCACTATCAAGTAGATGTCTCAGAGGCCTAAATGTATGCAAACCTTAGACACAATATTTGGATGAAGGTTCCTCAAGGGTTTGAGGAGATGGGACCTGGCCTGAGACTGAGGAAGTCGATATACAGCCTCCACCAATCTGGGAAGGAATGGTTCCTCCATCTGGATAAAGTGTTGGCAGGTTTTGGTTACAGGAGGGCAGATGGCTCAGCTTGTGTGTATATCAAGCTGAACGCTATCGTCCTTGTGATCTACGTGGATGATGTAGGGGTCTTTGCCAAGAATGCCTTGGGAGTCACCACTGCAATAGAAGACTTGGATAGCGTATACAAAATACACTCATTGGGACCAATAAGGAGCTTATTGGGAGTGAATTTTGTGTACAGCCACGAGTATGTTGGCATTCATCAAGAGGATAAGGTGAGCCAACTGCCTAATTTATTTCCGGGGCAGGAAATAAAGACAACTACCCTACCTTTAGTAGTGGGAGGCTTGGTACAAATGCCCAGTGACAAAGATCAGGTAGACGTGCCGTATAAGAACGTTATTGGGGCAGTCTTGTTCTTAGCACAGCGAACGAGACCAGACATTCTTATGGCTACAATTTATTTAGCCCAGTTTTCCAATGCAGCTACACAGGAGCATTGGAGATACTTGGGCAAATTAGTGTCTTATTTGCTGACTACTAAACATTATGTATTGACTCTGATTCTTCCAGAACAAATACTGCTCCCAAGCTAGAATGCTTTGTTGATGCCAGCTGAAATTCCACACATGATTGCCGCAGCTTTAGTGGCTTTATCGTGATGGTAGACGGTGGGGTAGTATCCTGGAAGAGCCAGAAACAGAAGTGTGTGGCACTCTCCACAATGGAGAGTGAATACATTGCTCTTGCAGAGGCAGTCAAGGAAGTGGTATGGCTTAAGAGGTTTGTAGACAACTGGGGAATCATTGATTTCAAAGTTCCTACAATGTGGTGTGACAATTAGTCGGCTATTACTTTTGCTGAGTCTGTTATTGAAAATAGCAGATCGAAGCATATCGTGTTGCGACACCACTTTGCAAGGTACCAGTTGGGCCAAGGGGCATTTGTCATAGACAATGTGGAGTCTAAGGCAAATTTGGCCGATTTCCTCACAAAGCCAACCAACAAATCCACCTTGAAGCCTCCAGTTTAGCAAATATTTTGGTCACTCTAAGGCATGCATATATGATCTGATTGCAGGCACTGTACTATTACATGGTTTAGTATTTAATTTTAGTTGCTGTTTATGCTTTCAGGTAGTTTTATTTAGTGTAAGATTAGCTACAGGTGATTCTAAGTGTAATGTTGTTTACATGTATTGGGGTCATGTGGTGGTGAGTCTAGTTTACACTAATTGTTGATTAGTGTATCTGTTTTGTTTATTTACAGGTCCATGCTGTGCAGTATTATATTTGGGTTTACAGCATGTTATTGATCTTTGTATTGTATTTTGATTTGAATGTTTATTATTGTGTGCATTTTAATAAATGTTTCGTCGTCGCTAGCTATTTTAGATCGCAAAGGGTAGCCATAATGCTTAAGTGTAGCGGCGTGAAAGGGGGAATTTGTAGTAGATATTCTCTTGCTACACTTGTGGCAACCCTGTAATAGTAGTGTAGGATGTGCATGGTAGCATGAAATCCTATGGAGAAAGACTGCTGTAACATACGAGGGTGATTCAAAAAGTAGCAGTTGTTTTATTATAAAAATTTAATTATGAACTCAAAAACCTTTTGGTTAACAGCATTAAATAGATTGACGTCTCCCGAACATTTACATATAAAATACATGGAAATCGACACATTTTTGGTGACACAGGACCATTTTCCGTGACCCTCTGCACAAACATTTGCCTCCGAGGAAGTTAAACATCAAATAATTGTCATTTTTAAATGATGTTGTTCTAATGCAGTTGGCATGCGTATGTGTACTCGCGACTGCTGCTGTCTACTGGTTCCAATCCCAGCCACTAAACGTCTATGCAGAGGGGTTGCGGAAATTGATTAAACGTTATCAAAAACATGTTACCCAGAATAGTGACTATGTAAAAAAGTTAATTATTGTTGCCACACATCAAAATTGACATTAACCGTTTAAAACTGTTTAAAAATGACAATTATTTGATGTTTAACTTCCTCGGAGGCAAAGTTTTGTGCAGAGGGTCACGGAAAATGGTCCGGTGTCACCAGAAATTTGCCGATTTCTATGTATTTTATATGTGAATGTTCAGGAGACTTCAATCTATTTAATGCTGATAACCAAAAGGTTTTTGAGTTCATAATTAATTTTTTATAATAAAACGACTGCTACTTTTTGAATCACACTCGTATATAGTAGTTGACTCCATAGGAAATGCATTGGTAATGCTTTTCCTATGCGTTATATATCATTTGCATGCGATATTGCGGACTCACGTCCCTAACGTTGATTTGTGCATGCAGTCAACTTGGGATGGTCATGCGTTACATGACCATAGTCGTTTGCATACCGGAAGTACAGGATTCTAAACCGTTTGGGATCTGACAAAGCTAAGTATGTACTTCCGGTCGCATTTCCGGTTTCGTCTTATTTCGATATGACGTTACATTTGCTTTGATATTAGCAGTTAATATGCTTAACATATTAACTGCAATTGTTATTTGCATTGAAATCGATTGTTAATTTGATACATTATTGTTTGCGATAATCGACTATCAATATTATTGTAATCGTTTTTGTGATGATGTAAAGTCTCTATATTTGCGTTATAGAGAAGTAAGTACTCGCTTATGCGCAGATGTGCTTTATTGTAATCATAGTACTTGCGTCTGACGTCACAAGAACATTGACGTCAGCGCTACCTCGTGAAGCTAGATATGCTAGCATTTCTACCTTGCGCTCCATAGCGCTTTGTTTTGCTTAGTCATGTCCATAGACTAACATAGAGTGTTTGTTAGCGAAAATGGCTTCTCCATTTTCTAGATGTTATGGACCTTACTTAACATTGGGCTTGCATAGGAGTTACACTGTACTAATAAATATCCCTTTGTTATACTTTAAATAAGTTTGTTTGATCAGTTATTTATCTTTTATTATTCATTTAATCGTTTAATTAAGATAATCAAATTAGTCACGTCGTAAAAGAATTACAGACGTATTCTTTAAATTGATAATTGTCATTATTGGAGATATAGCTTGGAAACCACTGGGGCTTTGTTAGTTATAGCTTCCCTATTGTCTGGAGTAGCTAACCAGACTTTAGGACTACATAACTGGGAAATAAAGCTCACATAATATTTAAGTGAGACTTTTAAGTTAGAAATAGCTATTGTAATAAGTGAGTCAATTATGCTGAGTCATTAAGTGATTTAGTGATAAGCAAGTAAGTAATAGTTTATTACACATAGTATAACCAAATACAGGTTCTTTATGTGGGGGGGTCAGTCATTACAAAATTAACAAAAAAGTTATTTAAAATTATATTATGCAAGAGTTGGACATGGTCTAAAGAAGTTTTAAAAAAGGAGTGCTATTCTCCAGATGACAATGCAGTCAAAGATAATTTGTCTTCATTAAACATTACTGTAGCTGGACTGGTGCATAGTGAGTGGTTTGGGATTGCTAGTTGGTGAGTCGACATGTTGTTGGTATCGTTTTTCCTCCTCTATGTTGTGGGTCGTAGCATTATATTTTTAGAGGACATTGATGGTTTTCAGGAGCTCATTCTGAAGACAAACTTTGAGACCTTTTGCCCTGGCTTCTTGCAAGAAGGGTTGAAGTTGCTTTTATAGCCATCTGGTTTGATTGGAGAAATGGAGGGTTATATATGGCGCATCCACCGGGTTGGATTTCTTCAATGTTTAGGATTTCTTGTTTAGGATTTCTTCTCTGTCCTGTAGGGATCTCAGCTTTACCATGATAGCTTTGCATTTGCGGCCAAAGGGAAGTAGATGGAGTGCTGAAAATTTGTTGGGTGCCAGGTCAAAGTTAAGTTTATGATGCATGTAAACTTTTACATCTTCTTCAAGATTCTCATTTACTCTGAGGTTGTGGATGATGAGGTTACCTTTCCGCTGGTAATCACTTTCACTGCGTAAAACATTACTTATCTGAGCTAAATCCTGAGTTTGTATAGCGAGGTGGCTTTGTACCATTTGGAGATTTTTCTTAGGTTGTGATTTTCCTCCTCCAAATGTTTGATTTTTTGAGTGAGTGAAGCTTCTAAAGTGTTCATTTCATATGTTAATGAGTCTGCAATGGCTTGTATGTCGGGTGAGAGTGTAAGTGGTGGTGCAAAACTGTTTTCTGGGGGGAGTATGGACATAGCTTGTAGTTGGCATGCAACAGTCTTACCATGTTGTTGGATTGTTTGCCTGAGGTCAGTAAATGTAACAGCTTTATCATGAACTTCTTCGTTGTCTGGTGATCGGTCAGCTAGTTTGCATATTTTAGGTGGTTGATCTGGGATGCTGTTCAGCAAGTACTTGTTAATGGTGTTGGGGGTGATCTGCATGAATAATTTCCAGATCTGCTGGGTGGTTTCACTGTATCAGCCATAGCACTAATGTTTTTTTGGTGTCCAGGTGTTGTAGTTACACAGGTAGTGTCCAGGTTTTGATGCTTTCCTGGACCAGGATGTAATTCAACATTGCCAATGATTAGAGTCACCAGAATAACAACAAGCACATGGTGGCCATTAACACTAACTGCCATGCTGTTATGTTGTCCCACATGGTGTCTATTTTTGTGGGTTAATTTTGTTATTTTGATGCTGCAAAACATTCCTGTACATTGTTGGTATTGGATGGGATCAATCATTGTGGTATTAATTAAATATTTGAATGGTACTCAAAATATTAATATGTATAAACACACTGATTTTGTGAAGTTGTTGAGGAGAGTTGTAAAAACATGTCCTACCTCTTTGCTAGCAGACGACGACCCTCATTTAGTGATAAGCATTAATTGGTAGATATAAGTTATTTAGCATTTGATTAGAACTACTCATTTAGTTATTAATAGCTTAAGCTTAATATAGTTATTATAATAAGATAAGTGTAGGCAACATAGTTAGTGTTTATTTGTGATAGACAAAGGTTTGGCCACATTTAGTAAATTAATCACATTTAATATAGTTTATTAATCGCATATTTCCACTGTAAATTCAGTGTTTAAGAAGATATAAAATCATTTTATTGTTAGTTAGTGTGTTAGTTGTTAAATTGACAATTTCACATGTGGCTAAGCCTAAGAGCACATGGTTAAGTGTAAACGCTTATGGTTAAGCCTAAGAGCACATGGTTAAGCCTAACCACGCCATTAACATAAAGGAAAGCTGAATTTGAAACTACTCAACATTGGTTATGGGCCCAGTGGTATTCTGAAGAAGGAATAAGTAACTATATTTGTGATTTAATACAAAACTAGTGTCGTATTTTGTATTTGATTTGTTTGTTTTAATTTCATTTACTAATTTGTTTTCTTTGTTTCATATAACCACACATTGTGAAAATGTCTGATAGGTTGAAGTTGGATCCAAGAGACATCTTAACTGAAACAAGCTACCCAACATGGAAAAAAAAGTTTATGTTATGCTTTTAGCTAATGGTGTTTGGGATTTAGTATCTCAAGACAGT
>JAAFCF010007112.1:392833-428778 GCA_013389785.1 Helicorthomorpha holstii
TATTTTACGAATTTTAAATAGCCATATTGAAGACCCCAAACTGGCATAGGACACTCTGAAAGTCAAATTTGAGCCAAAATCTAGAGCAAGGAAAGGTGCCCTTACAAGAGAGTTCAACAGCATGGTGATTGCCCCTGGTGAATCAGTTTCAATATACTGCAGTAGAATAAAAGAAAAAGCTACAGAATTAAGTAAAGCTGGGAAAGAACTTCCTGATGAAGACATTGCATTTGCAATGATCAATAATCTACCAGATGAGTATGAGCATGTTATAAGGAATTTGTATAATTTGCCAGATGAGGAATTCACAAGCACTAGGTGTTATGCTGATCTTCAAACTGAGGAAGGAAGATTAAAATGCCGAAAAAAACTTAATGGGAAATCTAATGGACATGATAAAATCCATTTAACTAAACAAGGAGCCTCCAACAGCTCTAGAAAGGCACATGGCAAGCATAGAAAGAAAAAGAAAGAAATTTCAACTGCAATGCAAACAGGAGACAAAGCCCAGAATGATTCTGGAGCACAGGCTAAGAATTCTAATACAAAAATAACTAATAATACTAATAAGTAAAATCTTAAATGTTACAGATGCCAAAAACAAGGACATTTTGCTTATGAGTGTAAAGCATCAAATCCTGTGGCACAAATTACAGAAGATCATGATGACTGTGATAGTCAAGAGAACTTGATGTTAACAGAAGAAGCATTTAGCTGTGAAATTAATAATGCATTTATTACAGGAAATCAATCTCATGGACAATTGACAATGGTGCAACTTGTCATTTTAGTCACACCAAAGAATGGTTTCATGATTTTCAGCCAAAGCAAGCAGAAGCTAATACTACAGGAGAAAGGGATTTCTTGAAAATCCTGGGAATTTGCAATATTAAATTGAAAATTAATAATAAAATTATTGTTTTACAGAAAGTTAGATATGCTCCCAAGGCAAGAGTCAACTTCATAAGTGGTTCAATGGTTGACAAGATGGACCACAGTCAAGTTACAGAAAAAGGAATCCATACAATAATCAGAGAAGATGGTGTTATTTTAATTAAGGCTTATCTTGATCATGGTTTATATTCTCTAGATGCAGAGCCTATTATGCCAATTAAAGGAGAACCAGAGACAGTGCAGCTGACTGAAATTGAAACTTGGCATCATAGATTAGGGCATCCCAGTGAAGGTGTTCTTACTAAAATGGTAAAAGGTGAAATGGCAAAAGGCTTACCAAAAAGTGTTTCAAAAGGCTCAATTGCTGCATGTGATGTATGCAATAGAGCAAAGTCCACTAAAGCCAAAATGCCTAGAATAACTGAATGTACCACTAAAAGAATTTTAGAGAAAATACACATTGATTGTTGGGGACCTGCCCCTGTAGCTGGAAGAAATGATGAAAAATTCATAATGACTGTAGTAGATGATTATAGTCGTAAAGCTAGAGTGTTTTTAATGCAGAACAAGGGACAATGCATGGAAAACATTAAGCATTTCATCAATACAGCTGAAAGACTAGCCACAAAGAAATTGGTATCCATTCAAACAGATATTGGAATGGAATTCTGCAATGCTGAATTGTCCAGGTATTTGACACATTTAGGAATACATCATCAAAGAACAAATACTAACACCCCCCAGCAAAATGGAGTAGCTGAGAGGTTCAACAGGAAACTTGCAGAAAAGATAAGAGCTTTATTGATTGATGGAGGATTTGATAGAAGCTTTTGACCTGTGGCTGAACATACAGCCACATATTTGTATAATAGAACATGTCATAGTTTCTTGCAGAATAAAACGCCTTTTGAATTATGGTCTGACAGGAAACCCAGTCTATCACATCTTGTAAGGTTTGGAGCTAAAGCTTGGGTTCATGTTCCAATGCAGAAAAGGAATAAGCTGGAAGACACATCAAAAATTGGTTACATGATTGGATACGCACAGAATACAATTGGATATTGTATTTTGTTTCCTGATAATGGATCAATCATTGAAAACAAATCAGTTTCATTTGATGAAGGTGAGGTATTTGGTAATAATGGCAAAATACTCGTAACTAATATTTCTTTTTTTAGCTTTCCAAATGAAACTGATGACGACTCAGAAGATGAAGAGGCCAATGCATATGACAGAGACTTAGCTCAGGCAAGGAGCCTGGATTGGAATGAAGATGAAGTCAATTCAGAAGATGAAACACAATTGCCAGTATCAGCCAACAGCAATGAACCTGAACCACAAAGTGGTGAAAGCCAGCAGTCACCTGAGCAAAGAAGAGATGGATACCCTTTAAGGGTCACCAAAGCCAGAACTGAGTCAAAGGCTAAGTATAATGCAATAAAGGAGAAACCCAACTTTAATAAGTTTTTATCTAGGCAAACAGTTGAAAGCACTGGAGGCAGAAAACTGAAATTTGATGAAGAAAATACTAGTGAAGAGTCAGAATCCAATCCAACATCTGATGCAAGTAATTCTCAATATGACAAATCAGACACTGGAATTAATACTCCAGAAAGTCCAGTATCCAGTGAGAATAACAATAATGTATCGAATTAACAATCGATTTCAATGCGAATAACAATTGCAGTTAATATGATAAGCATATTAACTGATAATATCAAAGCAAATGTAACGTCATATCGAAATAAGACGAAACCGGAAATGCGGTCGGAAGTACATACTTAGCGTCGTCAGATCCCAAACGATTTGGAATCCTGTACTTCAGGTATGCAAACGACTATGGTCATGTAACGCATGACCATCCCAAGTTGACCGCATGCACTCATCAACGTTAGGGATGCGAGTCCGCTATATTGCATGCAAATGATATATAATGCATAGGAAAAGCATTACCAATGCATTTCCTATGGAGTCAACTACTATATATGTTAAAGCAATCTTTCTCCATAGGATTTCATGCTACCATGCACATCCTACACTACCATTATAGGGTTGCCACAAGTGTAGCAAGGGAATATCTACTACAAATCCCCCCTTTCACGCCGCTACACTTAAGCAATACGGCTACGCTTTGCGATCTAAAATAGCTAACAATGACGAAACATTTATTAAAATGCACACAATAATAAACATTCAAATTAAAATACAATACAAAGATCAATAACATGCTGTAAATGCAAATATAATACTGCACAGCATGGACCTGTAAATAAACAAAACACACACACAAATCAGCAATTAGTGTACACTAGACCCACCACCACATGACCCCAATACATGTAAACAGCATTACACTTAGAATCACATGTAGCTAATCTTACACTAAATGAAACTATCTGAAAGCATAAACAGCAACTAAAAATTAAATACTAAACCATTTAATAGTACAGTGCCTGCAATCAGATCATGTATGCGTGCCTTAAAGCGACCGAAATATTTGCTCAACTGCAGGCTTCAAGGTGGATTTGTTGGTTGGCTTCGTGAAGAAATCGGCCATATTTGCCTCAGACTCCACATAGTCTATGACAAATGCTCCTTGGCCCAACTGGTACCTTGCAAAGTGGTGTCGCAACACGATATGCTTTGATCTGCTATTTTCAATAACAGACTCAGCAACTTTATTGTCACACCACATCATAGAAACTTCAAAATCAATGATTCCCCAGTTGTCTACAAACCTCTTGAGCCATACCACCTCCTTGACTGCCTCTGCAAGAGCAATGTATTCACTCTCCATTGTGGAGAGTGCCACACATTTCTGTTTCTGGCTTTTCCAGGATACTTCCCCACCGTCAACCATCACGATAAAGCCACTAAAGCTGCGGCAATCATGTGTGGAATTCCAGCTGGCATCAACAAAGCATTCCAGCTTGGGAGCAGTATTTGTTCTGGAAGAATTAAACAGAGTCAATACATAATTTTTAGTAGTAAGCAAATAAGACACTAATTTGCCCAAGTATCTCTAGTGCTCCTGTGTAGGTGCATTGGAGAACTGGGCGAAATAAATTGTAGCCATAAGCACGTCTGGTCTGTACTAAGAACAAGACCACCCCAATGACGTTCTTATATGGCACATCTACCTTATCTTTGTCACCGGGCATCAGTACCAAGCCTCCCACTACTAAAGGTAGGGTAGTTGCCTTTATTTCCAGCTTCGGAAATAAATTAGGCAGTTGGCTCACCTTATCCTCTTGATGAATGCCAACATACCTGTGGCTGTACACAAAATTCACTCCCAATGAGCTCCTTATTGGTCCCAATGAGTGTATTTTGTATACGCTATCCAAGTCCTCTATTGCAGTGGTGACTCCCAAGGCATTCTTAGCAAAGTCCCCTACATCATCCCCGTAGATCACAAGGATGATAGCGTTCAGCTTGATATACACACAAGCTGAGCCATCTGCCCTCCTGTAACCAAAACCTGTCAACACTTTATCCAGATGGAGGAACCATTCCTTCCCAGACTGGTGAAAGCCGTATAACGACTTCTTCAGTCTCAGGCCAGATCCCATCTCCTCAAACCCTTGAGAAACCTTCATCTAAATATTGTGTCTAAGGTTCGCATACAGGTATCCCCTAAGACATCTACTTGATGGTGCAACCACCCAAGTCTTCCCACTAAAATTGAAAAACAAAGTCTAATTAGAGTGAAATTAACTACAGGTGAATAGCAATTATTGTAGTCGATCCCTTTACGCTGCCTGTGGCCGCCTGCCACAAGGCGAGCATGGAATCGCTCGATATAACCATCATGTGATTTCTTCACGGCAAAAAGCCAGCACTTAGGGAGCAATCGCTGTCCTTTTGGTGGGGTGATCACTTCCCAAACAGCATGTTCAGACATCATTATAATCTCGTCTTCCATTGCCTCCTTCCAAAGCTTGGCTTGTGGTGACTGGATCGCCTCAGTATAGTTCTTTGGCATCAGGATGGTGTCTGCTCTAGTTCTGTTAAATGTTAGTAAAACATGATCATCAATTACATTACAAAAGTGAATAAAATCTTCGTCTTCCTTGATGTATTCAACATCATATTCTCCCTCAGTGCCGGCTGTAGTTTCAGCTACGGTTTCTAAGTTTGTAGCAAACCGCACTGTCTTTGTAGTGGTGTATTTGTCTACTCTATGAATTTACTATGAAAATACTATTCAATATGCATTAATCAGTTAGCTACTCTGATTATGCACGTTTCGTAGTGCACAAAGGAAATTCCTATAGACTCCACTCAAATAGAGGTTTTTGACTCAATTAGATTTTATCTGGTGAATCTAACGTTAATTTTAAGGTGTAATGACTTACACTACTAATTTAATAATTTCCAATTCAGTTACTTATTATTATACTTAAGATTAATAAATTCTCCGCATGAGATTAAATTAAATCGCTATAATAAACTTCAAACTGTTCAATTATGGATCTAAAATCAGTAGGTCTTTATTGTACAAAAGACACACAGCAAGTAAAGAACCCATAGTACATGTACGCGTATTGCGGCGTATGCAAAATGTGATTTGAATCACTATCCCGCTGGGATATTACATTCGCATTAATTAGAATTAGTATGCGACTAATTCTCAATGTAATGACAATTTAAAGATCATTAGATCTTTATTTAATTAGATTCAATTAACAATTTGCAAATTAATTTAATGTTAAAATGCTGAATCTGCGTGAATCACCTTTTATGGGTAACGCATGTATTTGTGGGACCCAGAGTGACCTAAAACATTGAAAACAAATCAAAGGTCTATGACCATTAGATGGACTAAATAATGATTGCTAAAATACATTTAATTAATAAGAATTATTAATTAAATCAAGAAAAGCTTAAAAGTTAATTCTAAATAGAAACGCATGTTAACGTATCTGTAGTCGCTTTGCTAATGTCCAAATTACTAAAAATGTCATAATTACTTTAATAATTAAGCTATAAGAATGTTCAATACCAATAATGAAAGAGATATGAATGATTATTAAGAATATGCAATTGGAACTAGTATTCTACAATTATAAATGACATTTTGGAGACTTCTAATGTCTCGATTATATGCGTCCATAGGGGAGCATGTAAAACTCGATATACTATCGATATAATCAATTATCGATAATCGATTATTGTAAACTAGATGAAGCACGCCATTACCACGTGGTGAGCATGCTTTCAGCAATGTACATTAACGTAAATCAATGGCTTTAAAGCAAATTAATTGAAATAAATGAATTAAACTATTAATACTTATTAATTAACATTGGCTTATTGGCACAGCAATAGATAGAGGTTATTGGGAGTAATTATTCCCATAATAATTAGAGTCTAAGTTACATCTAAATTCACATCTCACTATTTTGTCCATATGTACACACTTCTAAGACAGAATTGAGGTCAGCCAATGTTTGAAATAGTAAAAACATATTAATACACATATTAATCACAAGTAAATGCTCTTTATGAGCCAAATGACATATAAAACATATTGAACCATTAATGGATTGGTAACTGTGGCAAAATGAATAGCAAATACAACGATTAATGAAACCAAAAACACAACAATATTTTCCAATTGAAAGTGTACTTTGGTTGATGGCCTGTTCTTCCCTGATCATGTCCAGCTTGGCTTGAGGGCGTTGTCAGCAGCTATGATCTCTTGGTCAGATGAACTTGTTGATGACAAGAAATGAAAATTAGCATTGATGTATTTTGACCTGCCATTTTCAATTTGATTAGTAGCAAATTGAATGGCAGATTTATGGTCACAAAACACTAATGGCAAATCAAATTCTACTATTCCCCAGTTAAAAAGAATCTGGTTCAGCCAGAGCAACTCTTTACATAGCAATGACAGAGGTGGCTACTCACTTTCCATAGATGATTAGGCCACACAAGATTGCCTTGTACTTCACCAAGACGTTATACCATTTCCACATTTGACATTAAATCCAGAGATGGATTTGCTGTCAGATGGGCAAGCTATCTAGGATGCATTTACGTATGCATGCAGTCGTAAATTCTTGTTCATGTCACCACATCTACCTTTAAATAAAGTCAACACATATAACTTAGTAAAGTAGACGTAGCTAAGAAATCTCTGCAACTGGTCCCAATGGTGGATGGTTGGGTGTTCAGCATACTGCGCCAAGAAAATCACTGCAACTGAGATGTCAGGTCTGCTTCTTTGCGCTATGTAGAGTAAAGCACCAATTACATTTTTGTAACGGACATTTATACTTTCCCCTTTAAATGACTTCTGAGTAGCTTTATTTACAAGTAGTAGGGAGGTGGGTTTCAGCTTTATCTCTGGAAACATAGTCGCCAATGCTTCTATATGTTCACCTTGATGAATGCCAATGTATCTCTCCTTTTCCACAAAAACAACACCAAGAAGGACTGTGATGGGCCCCATGGCCTTAGCGTCATTAACACTCTGTAATTCACTAACTGCTTCATTAGTGGTAGACCCACCAATATGAAACTGCATTTGTGCTGCTCAGGTAACACCACACTGCATTCATCTAATTAAAGCATCAGTTCCTTCATGGTACTGATGTATGACTGCATATCTTCTCCATCTTTATACCACAAATTAAAGAGTTGCTGCATAATGTCAGTAGAACGGCCAATTGACTTGGGCTTGAAAATGGTAACCAACTTTTCCCATGCTTTAGCCGAAGTACTGCATTCCACCACATCACCGACATAAGCTCGTCCCACGGTCATGGCAATTAAGGATTTTGCTTTTTTATCTGCTAAGTCCCATTTGTTAAGTTCAGCAGGCAAACCAGATCTTAATTCTGATCCATTTACAAATTTCCATAAGTCTCTGAACTCCAAGGCACTTTGAATTTTAAGAGCCCACTCCACATAATTGTTACAGCCAAGTTCTGGTATGTATTTATCTAAACACTTTTCAGTATCCATTGTCATTGGTACTCAATCCCCAATAAACAATGGTCCTGATACTAAGTTTGTCAAAAATACAAAACTTTAAACAAAAACTGGACTTGAAGAAATTGATTGATTGGAACTACCCAGTGGAACCATAATCTGGGCCCATAACCCTTGATGCAAAATTGATGCAAAATATTTCATTTACAAAAATATTTATTGGAAAAATAAGATAAACAATAATTAATTGTTTATAATGTTTAAGCAGGCTGTTCCAAATACAATCAAAATACTTGTTTAAAAAATAAAGTCAAAAATGGTTAAATATGCAAACTACCAGGCACCAGGTAACTTGGACAATAAATCCAAGTTATCTTCCAGCCAAAGATTACCATGACTTTTACCATGTGGAGTCTGGTTTAAGTTTGATCTGATACATTAACTGACTGCCCTTTTTATACTCAATCTGGCAAGTCACATGACTTAAACAAGTTCATTCTGTAAACTTCCAGAAACTAATTTACCCATTGATCAAAGATTACATTCTTACAATATCATTACACAATATAAACAATCTTTGAACATCTTCAAATTATACAAACAATAAGAATTTCTCATTTACATTTTTAGCAATGATCAAATTCCAACAGTGTTATATACAGAAATATGACCATTTAAGAAAAGATAGACAAGGTACTCCCAGACCATTTACTGCACGTGTGTGGTTTTTGATTTTGAGTGTTTAGTGAGACCGGAGAATAATTGGCATCAACGAAATTTGGTGATTTTGCAGTCTGAAGATATTGAGGAGGAAAAGATATTTGAGGCAGGCCAGGATACAAATGATCATTTTTGTCGGTGGATATTTATCTATCTGACCACAGATTTAAATAAACATATATTTGTTAGTCACTATGGAAAGGGTTATGATCATCACTTGGTGCTATAATGGCTGTTTAAAAATGGAAAAAATCCCAACATTATTTGGAATGGTCAAAAGATAATAAGCATGAAATTAGACAACATTTATTTTATTGATTTTCATAATTTTTTACCTGTGCCACTGGCTGCTCTACCTAAAACTTTTAATCTGAAGGGGCTTAACAAAGGTTATTTTCCTCATTTATTCAATTGAATTGAATATCAAAATTATGTGGGAGAATGGCAATGTTGAATTTTTATAAGCCCAACATGAAAAAATCAGCGCAAGAGTATCAGCTGTTAGTTGAATGGCATAAGCAACAAGTGCATAATATTTTTGATTTTAAAAAAGAACTGTGATTTTGCATCAGGCTTGTAATGAATTTAGGTGTATGACTAGCAAAATGTTTGAAATGGATCTCTTTTTGCATGCCGTGACTCTGCCATCTTATTGTCAAAAAGTTAATTTGGCTCATTATATGCCTTTAAATAGCATTGGTATAATACCCCCCTTGACGGGTTACTATTGTTCAGCTACAAAATGATAGGCCAGTGAAAAGCCCATTAAATGGTTAGACTGGCTAAGTCAATCAAAACAAATTGATATACAACATGCTTTAAATGGAGGGGAGAAATGTTTTGGTAGAATGTATGTGGATGGGTAGGACAAGGATAATGCTGTAGTGTATGAATTTATGGGTTGCTATTTTCATGGTTGTCCTCGTTGTTATAAACCTGACAAATTGTTAAATATGGATGAAGACCATAAAAAAGGTCAACATTGGGTGTGCTTTTACATTAACGAAGATATGCACAGAAAATTTTTGACTCTTTTGGAAATGAACCTTACTTTTATCACGATTATTGGCAGCAATGGTTTCAAAAATATTTTCCAGAACTTTTAATTAACTCGCATATTTTGCAAAGTCCTACTAGCTTTACTTGCGGTGTGCATTGTTTATTTTATTTATTTCAACGTTATAGAAAAATTACTTTTTGTATATTTTAAGTCAAATGTATGAGGAAAATTTATTATTTAATGATAAATTAGTCATGAAAACCATGCAAAAATATTATTCACCTCGAGAAAAGTTTAAATTTATTAGTCTATTTACTGTTAAACAAATTTGTACATGCTATAAAAATTGTTCATTTTGTAATAAATCAAACATCAAATAGCGCTTATTTCTTATTATAATCTCACTTTACTTTTTTTATTTCCTCTTATTGCTTTACAGACATGACGCCAATTTACTTTAACTTTTTTTTGCAATTTTAGATGTTAAAAGCTTACAATTTATTTTTCATTTTGTAATACAATAAAATGTTTTTTTTGGTTTGTATATTAAATATTAAAATATGTGGTTAAAAATTAAAAAGTGTATACAAGAGTTAGCAAATTCATTATAACAGGGAATTATTATTACAGTTGTTATTTGACTCTACTTTGTAAAAGAATTCATTATGCTTTTAAAGAAGGAGGAAAAAAATAAGCTAATTATTACCGGTTAACACCCCCAAATTTTTAAAATAAAAAGACGTACACCACTAACATTATTATACATTCAATTGTCATAAATTTTGGCATTAACATCTGATATTTAAAATAATACATAATGAGTGTCAGTGACCAACAACAACAAAAATTCTTCTGCAATGGTGAAGTTGATGTTCCAGTTAGACCAAAACGACCAAACGTCAATCTACCATTGAATATGGTACCTTCCTCTTCCATGCCGGATAGTGAAACATACAAGCCAATTACAAATGCCGAAGGTCAACTGGCTGGATGGAAAATGTTTGGCTTCAATCAAGGTTTGAAAGTATATACATATCAGCAGCAAAAATGTTTGGAGTTAAGAGCTCTAGATAGAGTTTATAATGCGGGCACTGGAACTGGTGACATATTAGTAAGGCAGGCTGGATATTGCATGGGGCTCAACTTCACACAGGAAAGTTAGATTCAATTAAAGCAATTAATTCCGGTTATAGACCAGGCCTTTGCCATGTTGGATTGCAACGAGAATAAAAGCGGTCCTTGCACAAATAAGGCTATGGAATTTATTTTTAACAATGGTTGTAATCCGCAGGAAGACCAGGAATTATTGCTGACGATTCAACAAACCAAACAGCAACCGACACAAGCTATACATTACCATCATAGATCACCGGTTGAATTGATGGATTACACAGCCAATCAGGATGATAACTCTGATGCAGAAACTGTAAGTCTGTTAGATGATGACGATGACGATGATGACATAGACAATGATGTGGTGATTGTTGACGCTGATAATAAAGATGAACACAACTATGCTCAAAATTCAAAGTCGTTGTTAACTGCTCAAACTATAGGAGAAGGTAGCAGCAAAATTGATAATAATATCGCCGAACCCCAACTCCTGAAGTCATAACCATTGAGGATTAATTAAATTAATTTTCTCCCTTACATTAAAAAATAACGTTATAAAATAAATTTCATTCCTATATAATGTTATGGCATATTATTATGAATGACTAAATAAATAAATAAATAAAAAGCATTACAATTGATTAAATATTTTAATTTATAAATTTCAAATTAAAAAAACTTATCAAGAAATTATATTTATACGTTACGTATTATTGTAGCGTTTTGATAAATTTAAGTTAATAAATAGAGATGTCGCAATTGATTACATATTAGTTTAATTTATAAATTAAATAAATAGAAGTGTGGCAATTGATTAACAATAAAAAAATGTTTTATCTTTTAGATAACACTTATCATCTTAAGTTGTTACATACTTTTACCGGCATGATTGCCGGTCCTACTGGTTGTGGAAAAACGGTATTTTTAACCAAATTTTTACGACAAATATCAACCCATGTACGAAGATACGCAAGTATGGCATAACTTTAAAAAGGTACAATTACACGCTGAATTGCTGGAAAAAGTGCCTTTGGTTGATGATAAACATAAAACATTGGTGATTATCAATGATCTAATGTTAGAATGTCAATCCAATAAATTTATTTCTGACATGTTTACCAAAGGCAGTCATCACAATAATATTAGCATAATTTTGTTCAATCAAAATTTATTTTTGCTTGGTAACGAAAGTCGCACCATTAGCCTAAATACAAAATATTTTTTTCTCTTTAAAAGTCCATGTGACAGCAAACAATGTCGTCATTTTGGTCAACAGGTGGAGGGCATATCAGCTAAAGAGTTCCAAAAGGCATATATAGATGCCACTCGTCAAGGATACAGTTATTTATTTTTGGATTTCATGCCTAACACACCTACCTGCATGAGATATCTAAGTAAAATTTTACCCGGCGAAGAAACTGTAGCCTATTTAGGAGAAAACCTTTACCGTCATCTACACACTGAAAAAGAAAGACAAGTTAACTAAAAAATTACTATTTCCCCAATCATCATGCAGCAGCCCAATATTTTAGATAACATGTATTCTCCCATGGCAGGTACAGGTAGTATTAGTAGTAGCAGCAGCCACAGTAACGGTAGTAACATTACTACTTCACCCACTCTTACTACCTCTCCAACCGCCTCCACTATTGCCAACATCACTTCTTCTTCCCTTCCGCAGATTCCCAGCCATAATATAAACCAAATAACTTTTAAAAAGTTTAACTTTTATTTTTTTTGCTTAAGTCCCACTGAATTCGCGCTGTATACTTGAAAACACCAGATCAAATGCTCACAATGTTGGTCAAATGACTCACTACCAACCAAATTATCGTCAATCTAAGGATTGCATATAGTCGGGATTCCCTTTCAAAATATATATGTCATTATCCGTTGAAAGGTCGCCGGGCATTCCGCATAATGAATGTAATGCTGGGCTTTCAAAATAATAAATTCCGAAGCGATTGGATCCAATGGTATTGGTTTTCTCATACATGCGTTTTACAAGGTCGCCATTCCCTGACAACATGCTGCCCCACTGTCCAGAAGTGCGGTGTATTCCATGTTAAGCACTTTGCATAGTACCAGAGGAATGATTACTTTTTCTCCAGTCTCGGCTGGAGGCCATTCTGTTCGACGGCACACAGAGTATACATCCCATTGTCTGATGAGTGTACACTGTACCCCTCACCCTCACCATCTCCGTTCCGTGACAAGTTTACCGGAGCCGGTTGCTCTTGATATTCATAATATCTAGCCACCTCTGGTGGCTGTTGCTCGCTCCACTGATGATCAGGTGTGGTATCACAGTTGGTTGTGCTTGTCAAACAGTCACTCTCCAACTCCCCCAACACAGCTTGTATTGCTGCTTTCTTCCTCAGTTCTCTTAATTTCACACAACCCTGATTTGGGCAATAACGTATAGAGTACCCCACACTTTTACAATTTGAGCATAAATAATCTTTGTTGAATGCTATTGACGTCGCACCTGGCGCTCTGGGTGGTGGGCCAGGGTTGATGTTCCCTGGGACCATTCTTCCCATGGTATTAGTTTTAGTATTGTTGTTAGTTTTCCCGGGAGGTCTCCCTGGTTCACCAAGTTGATGACGTTTGGCTGTTTGAAGATTGGTTTGCCCTGGTTGTAGCTTCCTTCCCAAAATACCGACGCTTGTAACTGCAAATTCCACTTTCATGGCGACCTCTTTCAAATGGTTCGTATCCAAATTGTGAAACTCCGTTAGTTTTTCCTGAATTTCTGGTCTACAAAACGAGATAAAGAATCCGATGGCCACATCATTGATGGTGTATCTTTGGAACTCCTTTTCATATGGTAGATAAGCTGAGTAAGCTTCTGCCACTGTGTCAAAAGGACCAGACTCTGCTATCATAGCGCACTCTTTCATAATCTCAAGGCAGTCGAATAGCCCAGTCAATTAAAGCGTGGATTGGGAGTCGGAGATTCGGGGTTTGAATCCCGACCACTGCCTACACGTGGAATGGATGATGGGTTTTTTCATCCATTCCTCCCCGACTCATCCAGAAGATGGAAATGGTCAAGGAACAGTCGAGCCTTTGCTGACTTAAAATAATAATAAGAATAATTAAAAAGATATAATAGGTGTGACTAATGTAGGGGTGGAGATGCAGGCGAGTTCTTGGAAGCCCTATAACCCCACTATTAAAGGTTGAACTACCAAACAGTAAAAAGAATATAGAAATAATCTCCTGCAGCGAACATTGAGAAGCAAAATGTTTTTCCAACACCTCCTATGCTGCTGGGAATGAGGTACACTGGCTCTCGTGTTTCTCCCACCCCTCTCCAGCTTCTCCTTCCAATGCTCCTCAAAAACACCCAAGGGCCTCCTGATCCGTCATTCCCTGGTACTCCTTAAAACTTTTTATCTGGCTCACGGCAATCCGTGGGATTTCATTATACCCGTTGAATTTCTTTGTCAATTTATATAAACTCATGAATTTATTTGAAGTTGGCCGTTGAGTGTAAGAAGACGCTGGGGAGCCCATTTTGCGCATTTGCTCTCTCATCCAACTCCGGATGGCGTCAGCACTCAGTCCATTTAGTTGATCCCAGGGTGTAACCTGTCTAATGGGACATTGTACAGGAGCTGAGGGCACAGTCCACTGCGGTGATGGGCCCCAGCTATTGGGGCGCTGGCCAAAATTAACATGTCCATTGTTGAGCGTTCCTTTTTCCATAGTAATTTGCCAAATGTAGCATTTGTCTGTAATCAGATGCGGCATACTACTTAACAGGGTACCCCTACATATGATCCGAATTGTTAGCAGTCCCCCAGGGGGTGGTCCTCTTCCACCCCTGGGCACCACTGGTTCAGCCATATTTTGCTCCATCCCTCGATTCCCTGGATGCTTTCCGTATCCCGTGTTACTCTGCGGTGCAAAGTATTGTCTGTTGGTGTTTGCTTCAACTCAGTAAGGGTCCATGTGCTTCTGCTGTTGAGGCTGTCCCTCGTTGCCGCCCCCGTATCCGGGCCCCATTACTTGGCCACTGTTACGCCCTTCTCCCAAAGTTTGGGTCCAGATCATGGGCCCCTGTTGACGTAGTGGGGTTTGACATGAGGGGTCATATCGTCCGTTTGTTGTTGTATTAGCTATTGCTGCCGTCAACTGGTCTATTTCAACCGAGAGGGCTCCTAACTCAGGACCCGTCTCTTCTAATTCATCCTTGGCTCTATTGTCTATTATTTTGACGTCATCCACCATAGAATCACTTGTTACTGTGTTGACTCGAGGACCATCTCTGGTATGTCCCAGGCACCCGACGAACCGCCACAAGAACCGCCAGCCATAGCGACCTTGATGACCATACAAACTCAGGCGCAACACCACACAAAACAAAGCAAAAACCAAATTAAAAAACAAAACAAAAACAGAGCACAAACGAATAAAAAAAACAAAAAAAAACACAAGGCAAAACAAAAGAAACAAAACCAAGAAAAAAAAACAAAAAACCAACACAGCGCACAGAAACCGAGTTGGGCGCCAATTTGTAAGGAAATTTGGTTCATCAGTCGTTTAATCAACGAGTTCCTACTTTGATGATAGGTCAATGCCCCTTTGTCTATATGCTTAATATTAATCCGCTTCTGTTGCATGCGTAGATAACAAAACTAATTCAATGTTATGATTTATCTAGGTCAAGCTGATCAGAAGTGGTATGCGATTGAAAGCTTTACACACAGTTATAACAAGATGGCAACTGTTGATTCCTTCCACGTGGGTCACTTTCTGACGCGCGGATTTTTAACAAGATAAGTATGATTGTTATTTAATTTTATATTATCATTCTATTTCCGCAACAGGTCCGATTTAATGATACAGATCTTAGAAGTATGATCACCCAGACCCTGGACTGATAACACTTTCAGATAAGTAACGAATCACTTTTCCTATCTTATGCCTACTGCTTGTGAATTTATTCATTGATCCAGTTGTCTTCACCTCGCCATTTCTTCATCATAAATTATGAGTGCAGTTCAAACACTTTACTGTCCACCACTCAGTACAAGTACCTTGGTAAAGTATCACCAATTTATATTTAGTTTGAGCATTCACTAATATCACACTCTGAAGTATTGTATCTCTTTCTTCCTAGTAGGATTTCACCCTGGGTATGCGCCAATGTATAATAAGATGTCAAAAACACAACTCAATTGCCAAAGGTGTCTTTACTTTTAAGTATGATAAAGCCCACAAACGTGTATATCTTGAAACCAACATGTCAATAGGTGTGTAAAAATTACTGCAGGTTCAATGACCTATGAAATAGACAGTGACACAAGCTCTGCTGCTTAACAAACTGTTTATTGACTCAATGGCCAACCACTGAAAACAGGTATACACTTTTTGTATTGAAAACTGAATTAATTTACAAGTTGTAAACGTTCTAACAATATAATTTGATCGATTTGATATATAACACAAAAGTAAGTAAGTTCTCCAGGTAGACTGTCGCCTTCTTTATATCTTTGGATTTATTTCGTCACCAGGTCATGCTCGGGTTTTCTATGCAAAAAAAACAACAAATCATTAACGTAAATCATGGTTCAAATCAATTGCAATAAATACACCCCAACATCACCACTGATACTTGAAATCACATTCTCAACAACACATTCATTGTTTACAAACACATTCTCAAAAAAGGTAACTCTATCCATTTGGTTATGGATTTTTGGGGCAATGCCAATCTTAGATGGTATCCAGTCTGTTGGTGTTGCGTGTAACCAAGAGGGTCCCTTCACCCAGGTGTTTTCGAAATCAAGAGTCGAAAACTGATGACCACGAGTCCCAATATCAGCTGGGTTCAGTGACCCTTTGGAATGCTGCCAGTAAGTACTGGACGTCAATTTCAAAATTACTCTCACCCAATTATTAACAATTGTTTTCTTTTTTAAGGTTGTATTTTGAAATTTATATAAAGTAACTGCAGAGTCGGTCCAATAAGTGGCGGTTCCAATACAAGCTGACTGAAACATCGATTCAAGGTAATGCCCAAGACGAGCCCCACAAGGGCGGCCATCAACTCAAGATCCGGAATCGTCAGGGCTTTAAGAGGGGCCACCCGAAATTTTGCTATTATAAACATTCCACTAACCACGTCATCCACCTCTGCTCATAAATATGCCACTGCCCCATAAGCATTTTGTCCAGCATCACAGAAAATATGCATTTGATTTTTTTTATTGTAAAAACTATTGGCTTTATTATTTGTACTTCCTGTACTATTTTCGCTTTCCACTGACGCCATTGACGTTGAAGGGTTTGAGGAATCTGCTGATCCCAAGCAAGACTAAGAGTCCATGTTTGTTGTATTAGAAGCTTCAGACCCAGCAAATATGGCGCTAAAACCCCTACCGGGTCAAATAATAGAGCTACCCATTTCAATAATTGTCGTCAGGTGAGCAAACATGTCGCCTCAAGTTGAGTCACATACTCCTGCATATTCCACAAGAAAGTATCTTTATGGTGATTCCATAGTTCTCCAAGGACTTTTTTAATGTTATCATTGCCATTCTCCTCGCCTGCCCATTTTCCCCGTAAACTTTTAAGTTTGCAAATTGGCGAACAAACAGTGAAACTGTATAACGCCACTAAACGCTGCATTTGTTCACGTATTTGATCAATTTCGAATTCAGACGTTCGGCTAGGAGTTAAGTCATCCACATAAATGTCCTTCTGAAGAGCCTCTGCAGCCAAAGCAAACTTAAATTGCTGCGCCGCGGCCATATGATGGACTGCAGCCCGCAAAATAGCAGGGCTACTCGTTAGACCAAATGGCAGTCTTTTAAATCGCCATATTTGGGGTTTAGACTGTCTTCTCTCCAGGTTCCATAAAAACTGAAGATACCTCTGTTCACCCTCATCAATTACAATCTGTAAAAAGGCTTTCTCCATGTCTGCCACACACGTAAATGCAAACTGTTGAAAACGCAAAATAGAAGTTACCACATCTAACATCCGATCTGGTCCACTGTCAAGACAATCGTTCAAAGACAATTCCCCAATTCGTCGAGAAGATCCGTTAAATACTATACAAACTTTCATATTGCGAGCCTCATTGATTACAGCACAATGTGACATGAAATAACCAACCTCAAACTCAGTATTATGTTGTGTTTTTTCTACACAATCCAGTTTAATGTATGAGTCCATTGTATAAGTCTATTGTTGGTGCAAAGTTAAATTTCGAGACAATTTATACTGCAACGCAAAAAACGCTGCTCTAGTCAATGTAAAATTGTATGCCAACTGACTTTTCATTTCTTTCTTCCAAAGCAATTTAGCAATTAAATGATGTTCTTGCAAATCGTAATGTAAAAGATTATCGAACTGTGGAGCCGCATAAAAAGACCCTGGATTGCAGTCTTTAATACCAATAACGTCAAGGGCCCACAACGTTTTAATTATCTCATGTAAGTTATCATCCAACATTATCGTATTACAACTACTTCTACTGTTATTATGAACTACCGAAGCATCAAAAAGATTTGTCTGGGACGCATAATCGTGCAGAAGATTGTAAAATGGCTGGCAAACAATCTGTTTTAAGTATTACCTCTACAGGTTGTTTCTCGTTCTCATGTTCCTTGCCTCAAAAAGAGAAATCTGGTGGTAACATCAACCTTGTACTTAAATCTCTTAGAGGTAAATAATTAGTTAAATGAGGAAGCACTAATGCCGAAAAATGAATTTGGCCCCCACCTACTCGAGCCATAATACTAAGATCCATAGTAAAAAATGTTTGTGTTATCGGAACAGCTCCTAATCTTTGTAAAACTACATTTTCAATTGGTTTTAACGGAAGATTCACTTTTAAGGCTAATGATTCACAAATCAATGAAGCAGTCGTACCTGTATCTAATAAAACTCGCACTGGTATACTACGTGACCCATGTTTGACCCGAACCATCACAGTCGGCAAAAACGTTTTAGAGAAAACAGAATTAATTACCTCCGAATTCTGGCTTACACCAGCCGTTGCATAGGGTCCATAATTTGGCTTGCTGGGTCAGGAATATCTATATGGTCGTCCCCCCTTTCTCTGATGGCATAACACAGCCGTATGATTAGGTTGTTTGCACCAAGTACAAAGCAGAATTTGCACCCTACAGTTTTTTGCCACATGCCCTGGCTCCACACATCGATAACAGTAACCAGCTCTTTGTATCTCTCTCCGTTTCCTCTCCAATGGATAATTATAGTGGCACTGAGCACTTTCATGCGTTCTACAAAAAATGCAGAAAACGGACTTTTTTTCCATCATGTTGTTATTATACAATTTAACTTTGGACTTTTGGCCTCGGCCACTTTCCGATTTTGCAACCCGGTCCTCTGCCTTTCCTCCCGGTCCTTTTGGCTTAAGTTGCCGCTTAGTTGAAATCGCAATATGAATGAAATTTATTAGTTCAAATGGATCTGTACTATCTTTCGCTAATTGATTAAACTGGTGAATCAGAATATCGGGCACTTTAACTTGTGGCATTACACAAATCTAATAACAAGTCAGTAGATCTCGACTCATATTATGGAATTTTACAACTGTTCTTAGAATCGCTTCTGCATCATCCAAAAGTTCTTGTAGACCATCAACATCTTTCACCGACTGGATAATAGATAAACGGTTCAATCGATACAAATGAGTATGAAGTCTAGTTTCCTCTACCTCATAAGTATTAATTAAGCATTTTACCACGTCATTATAATGTTCCCCCGAGGGAGGAAATTTTTTAGCACCTTGGTCGCTGCGCCCTTCAAGTACGCTTTGAAAATCCCAAATTTTTGAGTGTCTGACATATAAGAAGATTCGTGCACATTAACTTGGAAGGAGCACCACCAATCGTTCCACTCCTCCTGGTATCCAGAAAACTCTTTCAACTTAATCGTCTTGAAAAGGAGTTGGAACTGCATTGGCGGTGGGAATCCAGTCGGCGTAGTAACCTTATCATTGTTAAAAATAGTTCTGGTTAATTGTGGGGGACTATATGATGTTACTGTTGATGGTGGTGACCTATGAGGCCTCGGCGATTGGAGTCCCTCTCTGGACCTTAAATTCACCCTTCATTTTTAAAGTTTATGTAGGATTCTTCTTAATTCGTCTCTTTCTTTTAATGATTCCAGTTTATGGGTTCCTTTTAGAGCATCTAACACATCATTTTCGTTCACATCCTATTCTTCTGTATCAGAAAAGAGGGTCTCATTTAACACCCCAAACTCGGCCTCATCAACTTCTTCATCCAACGCCACCTCATTGATTTCTCGACAAGGGTCCCAAATTTTATCACATTAGAAATCCCGAATCATCACCATGTCCTCTAACTCCACCAAAGTTAGTTTGCATTTCCACGAGGTGGATGCCATTATTAACATTCAAGGAGAACGGGTTTCGGCTGTTACTGCAGTTTCAATGACCTATGAAATAGACAGTGACACAAGCTCTGCTGCTTAACAAACTGTTTATTGACTCAATGGCCAACCACTAAAAACAGGTGTACACTTTTTGTATTGAAAACTGAATTAATTTACAAGTTGTAAACGTTCTAACAATATAATTTGATCAATTCAATATATAATGCAAAAGTAAGTAAGTTCTCCAGGTAGACAATCGCCTTCTTTATATCTTTGGATTTATTTCGTCACCAGGTCGTGCTCGGGTTTTCTATGCAAAATAAACAACAAATCATTAACGTAAATCATGGTTCAAATTAAAGTTCAATATCAATTGCAATAAATACACCGTAACATCACCTCTGATACTTGACCCCAATCGACAATAAATCGATGCATTCATTTCTATACTAATTAACTATTTAAATGTTTAACTTTTACGGTTCCTAATTAAAGAACTTTTAAAAAGGTGTAAACTTTACCTTTGATATGGCCCTAATGAAAATGCTTGGATTTGAAGGGGTTAGCAAAATAAATCTAATTAAATCCAACACTAATGATGTGGCTGTAGGTCATACTTATGCCCAGTATTCACCAGACCTAATTGAGACATCAATATATTTGCACACCAACATTGTAGACCACCAATTTGTGGGGGACACAAAAGCACCGCTGGTTCAGATTGTGCCTATAAATAAGGTGAACGGGAGCATCAACAATCATTACCCCTACATGAAGCCGCAGTACGTGCGTGTCACAAAGCAGAGCTTCCAGACTGTGGAACTTTCACTGCTCACACACTACGGTGTTTTGTTTAACTTTGAAGGAGGTGTGACCAGCATAAAGCTGCCTTTTAGACCAATCAAACTGTAAAATTTTAGTTAACACCATCATCATTATCATCATGCCTGCCAGAGTAGCCTCATGTGCACCTATATGGTGCAAAGGGGTGGCAGAATGCCCTACTACTCAGGTGTACGATTTCAAGGAGGAAGAGGAATGGGTAGTTTTTTCTCCAACATATTTTGATGGTTAAAACCGATAGTGATGCCATCACTTAAAACCGCTGGTCGAGAATATGGTAGAGCCGGTGTTCGAACGCTGGGTAATGTGGTGGATGGTTGTAAAGTGAAAGATGCAGGTAAAGAGCATTTTTCAAATGCTAGCCAACATCTAAATAGAGCCATGGGTAGCTTTAGTGGAGGTGGAGGCTTACCCATCAGTTTAACACCCGGAGGCATTCAAAGTGTTGTGGACATGCAGTTTAAAGGTGTGGAATCTGGCACAAGGAGCAGCAGCAGCAGCAACTGCGGTAAAATACAAAAACGGAAATGTCAAACAACCAAACAATCTAATAAAAAGAGCAAGCGTACCAGAACCCAAATCACTATGCAAAATATTTTTGGAGAAGTAGGACGTAAACAAAAAAGCTCTGCATAATCATCACCAACTATTGAAGACATTGGCATCGCTAACAACTACAGCAAAATGGGGAAATCCGCTAAAAGACAGAAACTGTCAGCTGAGATCACAGCAGGACCTAAAAAAACCCAAAGTAATGGCCGTACAGGAATCAAGATTGGAACTATTTGCTGGTGATGTGGATTATCAAAACCAGTTTGAAAAATGTTTTGAGGTTGAGGTGCAACCCCTGGCTCTACCAAATGATTCGGGACCTATTGAGTTTGTTATACCCGCTGATCTGGGTAACTTTCTGGACCTTGGGGACCCTAAATTACATATTAAAGGAAAGGTGGTCAAAGATGTTGGCACCGATCTTGCTAGCACTGACGTGGTTACCCCAAAGTAGTTAGGGTACATCCTAAGCCGGGCCAATCAGCGTTGAGCTTTTGTGCGCGAATTTTGAATCTTACCAATCAGAGAGCAGGATTAGGTGGTGAGCGTGGCTAAGTGGAAAAGTGGGCGGAGCCTACTGTTACAAATGCCCCATGTTAAAGTCCCATCGTGATGTCACAATTTCTTTTTGTGTTACACTGTATGAGGCAACCCTGTACGATTGCGCTCTCAGCTGTTGTGTGTTAAATGAGTAGCGCATGCGTAGACATATCGCATGTATCGTAAACGTAGCTGCAACGTGTTTGTCGATATTAATCTGCTCAGGCTCCACCCCAATTAGTTACAGATTTAATGGCACATGTGTTTTTGAGTTTCTTGACCGTGACACTTTATTTTTTTATTCACCTGTCATTGTATGCACACTTGTGTTTGGGAGAGGGGTAGAAAAGTAATTGAGTAAGGTAATAAAATATCTTAAGAGGGGGTGTGTGTAGACAGTTATGTTTATATAATTTTTTTAAAAAGTGTTGCTACGTTACCTTCATATTGTCAAAAAGTATATTTTGCTCATTTTATGCCTTTAAATAGTATTGGTATAATACATCCTGTGGGTTATTATCCGTCTAAAAAATGTTACAGTGAAAAAAGTATTGAAGTGGTTGGAATGGATTGCTTAATCAAAAGGAGTCAGTATATGTCATGCTTTAAATGGTGGTGAAAAAAATTTGGAAATTTATATGTGGACAGATGGGATGAGGTGCATAGTTGTGCTTATGAATTTATGGGATGTTATTTTCATAGCTGTCCAAGTTGGTATAAACCACATAGTTTTAATAGAGTAATCAATATTCCCATGCGTGACTTATACAATAAAACAATACAACATTTGCGCGATTTGAAGGAAATAACTAAAATTAAAGAGATAATTGTGACGTGGGAGTGTGAATTAGAGGGTGAAATTAAAACAGATTTGATTATGCAACAGTTTTTTTATCAATAATATTTACGGTTTGATGGGACCCCTGATTCCAAGACAAGGATTTTATGGGGGACGTATGGCGCTTAAACGTTTATATTACAAGGCAAAACAAGGGGAAAAAATTATGTACGTCGATTATGTTACTTTATATCCGACGGTTAATAAATATGACATCATGCCTGTAGGACATCCTAAATTTTTACACCCAACTAATTATGAAGGTAGTGGTAAATATTTTTGCATGGTAAAGTGTGTGGTAGTTCCTCCGCATAAATTATATCATCCTGTGCTACCATTTAGATGTCAAAATAAATTAAAGTTTCCCCTATGTCGCGCTTGTTGTTTACACAACCCACCTGACGATAAATGTAATCATCCGCATGTTTCAAGGGCTGTAAGTGGTACTTGGACAACAATTGAAGTAGATGAGGCTATCAAACGTGGTTATCAGGTGATAAAAGTATACAAAATTTGGCATTACGAAAAACGGATGAAAGGTTTATTTGCTAAATACGTGGATGCCTTACTTAAGATTAAGCAGGAATCTTTGGGATAGCCTTCTTGGGTTCGATGTGAAGCCGATAAATTAAATTATATAAAAAATTATGAACAAGTAGAAGGTATTAAGTTGGAAAAAGTTGAAAAAAATGTGGGAAAGAGGGCTATTGCCAAATTTTGTCTTAATTCTTTATGGGGAAAATTTGCTCAACTTGAAGATTTACCTGTTACGGTGGTGGTGGACAATTATATGACATTTGTTGATCTCTTAAATAGCGACGATAAAGTGATTACCAACGCAAAATTAGTCAACGAAAATAACATGTTGGTGACATAAACCCTTGGTGGAAGTGAAGGGGATTTCTGCAAAAACTAATTTAGTTATAGCTGCCTATACAACAGCCTGTGCTAGATTAAGGTTACAACTTTTATTGGACATGCTAGGGGAAAATTTGCTTTATATGGATACAGATAGTTTAATATACATAGTACCACATGGAATGGAAGATCCTTTGAAAGGGATGATTGGCGAAAATTTGGGACAATTAACTGATGAAATTGGTAGTAAATACTTGTTTACAGGTTGTAGTAAAGACGAGAAAGAAGTTTACATTACCGAATTTGTTTGTGGTGGTCCAAAAAAATACGGGTATAAATTGAGTAAAGGGGAAGAATCATGGAAGATTAGAGGAATAAATAGGAATTTTAGCACAAATGCAGATATAAATTATCAACTTATTAAAAGCATGGTATGTCAAAAATCATAAGTGAAGAGAAAAAAGTTTGTGATAAAATAAAGGTGAAACAGTTTAACATTAAATGATGTAAATATACCGGCAATTTAAAAAGTCAAGTTTGTGATAAAACATATCAGATAGTGTTTGATAAAGCCTATGTAGATGGTCAATTAAAGGCTTGACCTTTTAGTTACTGATTAATATTTTTGTTAACTTAAACAACAATGTCATTAGTAAAGAAGAAAAAGAAAAGATTACGTTATCAGCCATTAGAAAGAAAATGAAATTTACAATATTATGATACATGTCCATACAGTTTGGGATCTATTGAGCGTTTTAGAAAATATATACGTCAACCAAACACAAAACGGTTTCAACAATGGACACTCCAACAATATCCTTACAGTTTGTTAAAGCAAGTTAAACATAAATTTCCACGTAATAAAACTCATGCCATTGGTATTGACAATTTATGGCAAGCAGATATTTTAGATATGCAAGGCTATTCTCAATGTAATAATAAATTTAAATATATTCTAACAGTTGTTGATGTTTTCTCAAAATATGCATGGGCAAAACCTTTACTGACTAAAGGGGCTGTAGAGGTGTGAAAAAATATAGGTAAAAGTTTTACCGATAATTATAATGCACCTTCTAATTTTCATACGGATAAAGGAAAAGAATTTGAAAATAAACAAGTACACAAGCTGATGAAAGATTATGGTGTAAATTTTTATACTTCAGTTAGCGATAAAAAAGCCAAAGTAGTGGAACATTTTAATAGTACTTTAAAAATGAAGTTACAAATGTACGCTAGAAATAAAAATTTGTGTTATACACAAATTTTACGAAAACTTATGGAGGGTTACAATAATACACCATCAAGGGTAACATAAGTTGCCCCTATTAAAGTAAATACAAAAAAGGAAAGTTTATGAAAGATTATATGGAAAAAATCAATGAATAAAAACCAAAAAACCTATTTTTAAAGTTGGGGATAGTGTATGCTTATCTAGTTTAAAAGGAATATTTGATAAGGAAACTGATACACCCAATTGGACTGAGGAAATTTTTACTATTTATCAAGTAATTTTATGTCATCCTTACCCCATATATAAAGTAATAGATAGTGAGGGTGAAAAAATAGAATGTGTATACTATGAAGCTGAAATACAAAAAGTAGCAAAATCAACGTTAAAAACTTATTTTAAAAATAAAAAAATTCTACAGAGTAAAAAAGTGGGGAAACAGAAGAAATATTTGGTGAAATGGTGAGGTTATCCCTCTAAAATGAATAGCTGGGTGGGTGAAAAAGATTTAAAAAATATATAAATAAGAAGTGTAAAGCATAAAACATATTTATAATGTTCTAGTGTTCAAACGCGAAAACATCTCCTATTGCTTGAATATTTAAAAAATAAAATAAATAAAAAATGGCTTTTAAAGAAGAAACTAGTCAAAACAGTTTCTACATGACTTTAACATCTAATTCATCTGTACAATATTATCCAAAAAATAAAGCTGGATCGTTTACAGTACATTTACCTGAAAGTGTTAAATTGGGTTTAACTAATTGAGAAGTAGGGTTGGTAGATATAATGTTTCCACATCAATGGGAAAACATAACAGCAGATGCTAATTTGCTTAATTATGCTTTCACTTTGCAACTTCCTCATGTTCCTTCTATTTTTTTACATAACAAGCTACCTTTAAATCATGCCACATACCAATTTAAAGAAAAAAGTCAATGGCAATCAAATACAAGTATTAGCATGCGGCCTGAAAATATACATTTAGAGGGTCAAACTTTTATGAACAGTTATTATTTTATTTATCGAAATAATCTAACAATACCACCAGGTTGTTATGATAGCAAAGAAATACTGGTAGAAAATTTAAATCTTATTGTATGGCAGGAATAGCAAATACTATAGGAAATCTTAACCGTGAAATTCTCGATTTTAAATTTAAAGCGCATAAAGTATTAAATAAATATGGCAGATATTTTAAATAAACCTTGCAGTTTGTTCACGATACAAAATTATGTCGTATTCTAGTCAAATCGGTACATAATCTGGCTAAAATATTTTTTGAAACAGAACTTACAAACATTATAGGATTTTCACCAACCATCGAACATGAGGATCCTTTTTTAAACGAAATTATATATACAAAAGAAAAAAACAATAATATTGGCGGGTGGAAGGCGAGAGCTGCATTTCCTCCACGTTTACAAAAAACAGCAGTATTTGTGCATACCGACATTATTTAACATCAGTATGTTAGCGATATGCAGGCTCAATTATTACAAATTGTACCTATAAATATGCAGCGTCAAAACAATTTTGTTCATTTTCTTTATAACCAGCCACAGTATGTTCCTGTATGTTTGGCTACTTTTCAAACTATAAAAAGTGATTTACATACCTATTTTGGAAGTTTATTTAATTTTGAAGACAGCAACAGTCAAATTAAACTGCATTTTATACCTGTTATTAAGAATAAATAAATAAAAAAGTTTTTTTGTTAAAATGGCAACAAAAAGAAAAAGTTATGGTCATAATAATGTTGGTGGTGATAAATTAATGTGTTATTATATGAAAGTGTCATCAGCGTCAAAGAGGTTGGGGAATTATCGTCCTGCATTTTATGCAGGTGTTTGTTTTCAACGTATACGAGAATTCAGTAGTTTTTTCTCTAACATTTTTAGGTGGATACATCCTTTAGTTAAACCTATGGCTCGAATTGTAGGGAGAGAATTGGGAAGAGACAGTATTAACACCCTAGAAGATGCAATGGCCGGTAGAAATATTGGCGAAGCTGGAAAACAGCACTTTAAAAATGCAGGATCGTCATTACTTGTACGTGCTGTCAATGCCATGGGTACAAAATTTATGGGAGGTAATATGACAGGATTACCTTTAGGAATACTACCTGGCGGAATGGAAAATTTAACTTGAACACAATTTAGGGGAATTAAATCATTTTCTGTGGTATCACCACGTTTACGTTCTAAACGTCATAGTAGACATGGTAGCAGATATGGTATGGTTAAAAAAATCTATGAAAAGCCAAAAAATACGAAAAAAAACTTCCATAAAACGAGATATCTTTGGTCCTATCAGACGTGGTGTGCGTAAAACCTTTTTTTAAAAAATAAAATAAATTTATTATTTTTATCATGCCTAAAAGAAAACGTAATGCCAACAATAAAAATAGTACTAAAAATTCAAAAGAAAAGGACGTAATTTATGATGATAGATTAGACCTATTCAATGATGAAAAAAGTTATGTGGAATATCAAGAAATTCAGGAGCGTTTGGAGGTGGAATTATTACCTCAAGCCCCACCAAACAATTCTCCTACCATCGATTTTTTAATTCCCGCAGATTTAGATTTCTTCTTGGATTTTATTGAACCCTGTTTAAGAATTAAGGGACTTGTAGTAAAAGCAAATGGAAATGACTTGGATGAAACAGACATGGTAACCCCTACTAATAAATTTGGATCTTGTTTGTTTAGTCAAATTGAATTAAGTATTAACGGCTGCCTAATTACAACAGCTAGTAATCTATATCCTTATAAATGGTACTTTGAAAATTTGCTAAATTTTGATAAGTTAATAAAAAGTAAAGGACTATTGCAGGGTTTTATACCCGATGCAAATGGGGTTAACGACGTTTATGCACCAAACGCTGACGGTTGTACAATCGCTACTAAAAATTTAAATGGCAATATAGCTTAATCAAAAAATTATAACATGGTTATTCCATTACATTTGGATCTATCACGCTGCGGAAAATTAATGCCTAATCTTATTCAAACACGACTTAAATTAACACGTAGTAAACCTGAATTTTATTTGAATTACGATCCGGTCAAAGAAGGTTACCAATTTATGATTGACTATATTGTGCTGCTATGTAACAAATAGAAAACAGATAATGCAATTTTATATCAATATGCTAAATTGTTACAACGCCCAATGCCATTAGGGCATTACGTCATTGTAACGTTAACGATATTACAGCTAAGTAATTTGATACGCGTTTGAACATCATATTTCTCTTAACACTTTACTTCTTTTTCTACCTCCTCTTCCTATATCACCCACTGTGCATCAACATTACAATAATAAAATGTGTTTTAAAATTCAGTGCTTAGTAGTTATTCATCATGGCGTTAATAGATTACTATAGTTTTCACTTTTTAAAAATTATTATTTTCACATGTGTTATATAGGAGATAGTGGAGGGAGGGAACAATTTTAAAAAAGTACAATTGCACGAAGGTTTATTGGACGAAATTCCTACAGATGATAAACAGCTAAAAACTTTAATTATTATTGACGATTTGATGATCGAGTGTCAATCTAATAAATTTATTTCAGATATGTTTACAAAAGGAAGTTATCATGACAATATTCGCGTCATTCTTTTTCATCAAAATTTATTTCCTAGAGGTAATGAAAGTTGCACAATTAGTTTTGATTAGAAAAAAGTATTTTGTAGTCAAAGTCCGGGTGACAGCAAACAATGTCGCCATTTTGGGCAACAGGTGGAAGGCATATCGGCCAAAGAATTCGAAGAGGCATATATTGATGCCACATATCAAAGTTACACCTATTTATTTCTAGATTTCATGCCCAACACACCTACCTGTGTAAGGTATCTGAGTAAAAGTTTACCTGGCGAAGAAACTGTTGCCTATTTAGGAGAAGCTCTCTACCAGGGGTTACTTAACAAATTAAAAGATAAACATCATGCTGCCTAACATTTTAGAAAATATTTATACACACATTGGCGTTGGTAATGAAGGTAGTAGTTCATCCGTGAAATATCACCCGTTAACCTTGACACACCAATAGGTAGTACAACCAGTACCAATAAAATTATGTCAAATAATAACAATGTACAAAAACTAAAAGAACCACAAACATTTAAAAAGTATTTAAAGAATTGCACTACACTATTTGCCTTAGTTGTCACCTTGACATTGGAGATTTTATTTCTCGTTCAACTAATTAAAGCTGTTCAAAGTGGTGAAAGACTTAATCAATAAGAAGTTAATCATCTTAAAAAAAATCCATTTCCTCGAATTAGTAAGAGAACAACATAAACAACCCTATCAATTTATAACCCCATACGCCCTACCCTTATTAAACGCAAACAATTATGGTTGCCCATCATCGGCCACATGCAAGATGTCACCTACAAACGAGGAGAATACAGAAGAAATCTTTTCAACAACGCCCACAATGACGTCATCTAACCTCCCACTCTCTACACCCGCTGCCGCTGCTGCCGTTGGGGGTTTCAACTTTGATGAAAGGTGGATCACAACGCCATCCCTTCCACCTATCAGCACCCTTACAAGAATTACAAATATTACAACGTCTCAAAGACCAACCTGATCAACAGGCCGCCTATTGTCAACATTTATCACCTGCTGCCGTAGATAAAATGTCAGACTTTTGTCTTAATTATCGTAACAAATATATGGGTAAAAATAGGGTTTAAGTCGTTTACATAAATATGGCAAAATTATTCGACATTTATCAGAACCAAAGTTGTCACGTCCTCAGAAACGTCAACTAATGTCACAGCATGGAGGTTTTATAGGTCCCTTAATTGGTATTTAAGGTCCTGCCATCACTAGTTTAGCCTCATCACTTATTCCGACACGTTAATTAAAAAATGCAAAATGGTACCAAAAATGATGCTTGTGGATGTAGAGGATTACAGAAAATTACGACAACATTCACCGCAACTCTTAACAACTTTTGACGACAAGCATAATAATAATAAAAAAGAATTAGAGGAAACAACAACACCAACAACCACTAATTTACGAAAATTTGTAAACCCTACTGTCAATTTAGGTGTTACACCCTCACCATTAGAACAGATACTTTATAAAACACAACTACAAATGTCTAAGCTGTTAGGAAAAAAATCCAAATTACCTTTACAACACTGCATGCGGCAGTACCACTAACTAGTGGAAAAAATTAATCAAATACTTGAACAGTTGCGTCAAAACGAACATAATTTAATGCCAATATTACCTTCAACATCAGTAAGTGAAGAGCAAGCACCGCTTACCACTACATTTACCACTCCAGAAAATATGCATCTATCTCCGCCGGCAAATATTTATTCTACAACCTTACCCTCGGCTTCTGCAACAACATCAGCAACTTGTCAACAAAAAAGAAAAAAAAGAAAAAATCCATTGAAATCCTTTTTACGCCCATACCTTTACCGTTATTACTGGACAGCTCTGTATCATCGTTACCTTCAACATCACAGTCAGCCACCAAATCAGTATCACCACCCGCTACACATACACGTAGCAAAACTAAACTTAAACAACAACAAAAAAAAAACAAAAATGAAGAGGAGGTCTAAAACACCTTTTTGGATGATGAAAACCTTTTGTACCTACTAAAAGATGGCTAATTTATAATAATCAAAAATAATATTTGTTGGAGGAATATAATTTTTTATTTTTGATGATAATGAAGATACATGATGTTCTTTAAATGTAAAACAAAAAAATGTTTATATAAAAAATAATATAATTTTTTATTATTAAGTGGATTTTGCGATTATTATTTTTTTCTTATATAAAGGGTACTATGCATATTATTATTTTTTTCTTATATAAAGGGTACTATGCGTATTATTATTATTTTTTAATACAAACAAAAAATCTAATATAATAATCATCGGATGCATGGAATAAAAAATAAAAACCAAATTTAGTACACAAATATATAGTAAGCGGATGATACATTAATTGTCAATTGTCGTTTCTTCTTTGTTTTTCCTGGTTATTATCGCCATCTTTTCTATAAGGTTTACTCCAAAGTTCAGCATATAATGATTTCTTTAATATTGATGGTGACAAGGGAGGAGGAGGAACATTTAAAGATGTACTAACATTATTTCAATTATTACTGTTGGCTCGTAAATTTGAATTTTGCCCATCATCACTCCAATTATAATTCTCCAAATCCGGCCAATGATATCTATTTCCATCCACACTTTCTTCCACATCCTTTAGTGTCGCCTTAAGTAACTGCACCATATAGCCAGATTCATAACAATGCAAGTGCATATAATGATGAACTCGTTGCACCATGAAAAATAATTTACCAGCTGTTAATCCGCAATCATTGAATTTTTCCAACAGTCCGTTGTAATTTTCGTACTCCTTACACAATTCACTTATCATCTCCTCCACAGAACAATGTTCCTCTGGCGTATTCAATTTGCTGTACATATTTTTCATAAAGTTCTTCCACCAAATCGATAAAAATCGAGCGTATCAAAATGGTAAATTTTCAGGCGGTATTATTGTATTTTCACCGTTTTGCATACGTCTGTTGATCTCCGCAAAAATTTCATCCTCTACCTGTTCAAATAATTTTGCCAGATAATGACAGATGATGCTGCCTCCACGTTTGAAATTCATGTAGTCATCACCTTCCTTACAAATATAAAAAACTCCTTAGCTTTCACCTGATATTGAAGTCGCTTATCCCAAGAATCTAACGGAACGCAATCGTTAGCATCAAAAGATTGTATTATACCACCCTTATATCTGCACACTGTATATTTGTACATATTTCAAATTCTTAACCATCGGCTTTGATCGTAAACATCAGCATCACGTATCTTGCGGGTAACCAAAACTATATCTTCTCCCCATGACAATCCACGCACATACACCATACATCTTTCCTCAACCATCCTCAACCACCAATTTATCAAAGTTATATAATTTCCCAATTGTGTCAAAGTGTCATATTCAATTAATGAAATACACTTAATTTTATGATCATGACATCCCACATATATTTTATGCAAACTATCCGCGCTAAACAATCCATTTGGTCTTATATTCAAATTATTGAAATCATAAGTCTTTAACTTTAACTAAGCCATGCTTTCGATTACACTGAACACTTTTTTAAGAAAACCGTTTAACTATTATCACACAATTAACATATTGTGTTTAAAAGAATTTCCCAAAGAAAAGTATATGAATCAATATTGTTCCCCTTTTCTTTATTAATCATGTTACATAAAACACTTAACACATTCTGTTGCTTTAACTCAAAAAAAGCATTTGACCTTGGCATTTTTTCTCCCAAACACATGTGTGCATACAATGACAGGCGCATAAAAAATAAAGTGTCAAGGTCAAAAACTCAAAAACAGATGTGCCATTAAATCTGTAACTAATCGGGGCGGAGCCTGATCAGATTAATATTGACAAACACGTAGCGGCTACGTTTACGATACGCATGTGCTACCCAGTTAACACACAACAGCTGAGAGCGCAATCGTACAGGGTTGCCTCATACAGTGTAACACAAAAAGAAATTGTGACGTCACTATGGGACTTTAACATGGGGCATTTGTAACATTAGGCTCCACCCACATTTCCACTTAGCCATGCCCACCACCCAATCCTGCTCTCTGATTGGTTAGATTCAAATTGCGTGCCCAAAAGCTCAACGCTGATTGGCCTGGCTTAGGATGTACCCTAACTACTCCCCTACCAACAGCTTTGGGTCCAGTCTGTTTTCACAGATTGAGGTGGAAATTAACAACACCATAATCACCAATAACAATAATCTACATCCATACAAAGAGCACCTTGATAATCTGTAAAATATGGACAGCACTCTTATACGCACAAAGGGCGCTCTGGAGGGTTTTATAGGATATGTCGATTTGGACGAAGCTGTCAGTGACGACTATTACCCCCAAATGATGGCAAGTGCAGCACTGTAAAAACCCTAAACAACTATGCATCACTTTCAAAACCATACAACCTGATTGTACCTTTGCATCTAAACATTTCACTCACAGGTACTGTGCTACTCAATTTGATAAACATGAAGATAAAACTGCAGAGAAGCAAACCACAATTTTATCTCAACTACGACAAAAGTGGACAGAAGACATACAAGTACAAGATTGAAAAGATCACCCTTATGTTTACAAATTACAAACTGGCGGATGAACTCTTGGCCAAGTATGCCTTAAACCTGGATTTCTATCGCATCCCCTTTAGCTTTAAATTTCCGGATGTGCAAATGAGCTCTCACATAATTCCCAAAGGTTCCATATCATTTTTTCTTAACAACCCTTTCAACAGCAAGGTGCCTGATAATCTCATCTGCGTTTTTGTGGTATATGATGCATACAATGTCATTGCCGAAAAGAACCCCTTCTATTTTCAACCGCAATAATAATGGGTCCATTTACCAGGACCAGCATTGCGCACTGATGATGATGTAGAAGCCGGGGTAAAGCTTGACAGACCATTGCTTTTTTGTTCCAATTTCTGTTTATACCTGCAGTATACTGTCATGATTCTACTTTTCATAGCAGTAATTGTCATGGAGATATTGTTCTTGGTGGATTTGATAGCTAAGCTACAGAGTGGTGGTTCCGTCGCTAATTTAAATAAAAGCAATATTGAAAACCTGCAAAACACCACAGAAATCCTTAAAGACATACATGAACATAAAGTATTTATTTAATGGACAATCACGGATAACAGTTATTACATCTCAAGCTGCAGTCGTGTTGTCATCAACATAGTCCTCCTTGCCCAACTACCTTTATTATTAACCAGATATGGCTAACCTTACTACTGGATCAAAACAAAAACGTTTAGAGGATGACCATAGACTGCATAATGCAAAGAAGCGAAAAATATCAAAACCTAACAGTAGAAAAAGAAAGCGGTCTGCCCAAAATGGTGGATTGCCAGCCAGTAAAAAACAAAAGCTTTCATCAAATTCTGAAAGTGTAAAATGCAAAGTCGTATGTGCTAAATGCAAAAGGCGCTTGCAAACAAAATTTACAAAAGGAAAGCAAGTACTCCCATTGCAGCTCCTAAAACCACGCAACCAAAAAGCACTCACTGAGGCGGCGCTAATAACCAAAATCCCTAAGCATTTGCGACGTAAATACTGACTCAACCTCAGTGACAAGGCCCTAAACACCATTTGTGAGTGCTGTTTCAACTACGTGGGAAGCTATTTTGGGAAAAAAGGATTGAAAAAACTGGTTAAATACAAGAAACCCATCGGAGTTGTGACAGACCCTCGAGTGCCAGCATTGCGAAAGCGGGTCATTCTTACTCAGAAAAACGGTTTTATAGGACCGTTACTCTGCATTTTAGCTCCTATTGTCAGCAGTTTAATATCCAGCGCAACCTCTAGCTAATGATGGTGCACAAATTTCAACTGGTAAAGATGGAAGGTGACGGGCACAAACCCCAACAACCAACACTAGCTGTACAGCAACCATCATCATCAGCATCTTTACTTGATAATTATGTACATCCCACAGTGTCTGTACAACCAAGCGTTACACTTTCATCTCTTGAACACTTGCTAATAGATACACAAAGCCAAATTGTGGCCCTTTTGGGGGAGCATAACAAGGATATCTCTTTGCAATGGAAGATGCAGCTGTATAATGAACTTGTGTACAAGTTTAATCAGGTTTTGGCGCAGCTGCAACTGGATGGTTCGCTTTCAACAACTACTACGCAAACCCTTGCAGCTTTACCTACATTACCTATTAAAACCCCTACGATAATACCCACTCCAACTACATCTGAATTACCTCAACCAACACGACCACCACAACTTCCTCCTCATCTTTCCTCTTCAGGTTCGTCAACACCGTCTGAACAGCAAGACACTTGGCAAACTCCAGATTCAGATCAACCACTCTACTTTAAAAAAGACACTCAAACAGCGCTTAGGAAAAACAACTAAAAAGATTGTCAGTGTAAAGCCTGCAGCACGTTTGAAACTAAAACGCAATGTTAGAATGCCTAATCGACTGGCACCATACCAATTGGATACTTATCTTGTTGGAACTGATGACAAACTTAGAAATGGATCACAACCTACAAAGAGAAAACGATTGTCTGCTGTAGACAAACTGGCTGCTGTTACTGCAACACCTAAATCAAAGACGCTGCAGAAAGGTTCAGGATCTAAAAATCTAAAATCAAAAAAACAATGGATCGCTTTTACATCACTTTTGTAACTGGTGTCTTTTTTATTTATAAAAACTTTCATATAAAGTAAATTGCTGTTTCTATTTTTTTACGTTGATATGACTTTGTGTGTTTATTAACAACATTAGTAAGGTGGATCAAAATCACCTAAATCAGCAACAATGTCCAAAGATGCCGCCACTTTTACTTGTAATTCATTTTTAATCAATATTATTTCCTTGTCTATTACTTACCTAGCTCTTGCATATGTTGACAAAATAGATGCCCCTGGTCACCCCTACTCGCATAACCTCATACACTCTGCTATACATGTAGTGAAGTTCTGCCGCTGTCAATGAGGCCCGAAACTCGTTGTGGTTGTAGATACTTTCAGCCAAATCTTTGTAGTCTGTTATCAACTGTTCATATAGCAGCTCCATCTGCTTCACCAGTTTTGTCCACACCTCCATGACTGCAACATCTGAAATTGAAAGCAACTGCATTACAATCAATTTACAACTAGAACTATTATTAGCATTATTACTTACTCTTTAAAGTTGTCTTTAATTTCCTCCGCTACTCTGCACCATAAAATTAAATTGAAACGTGTATGTAGCTCCAACAATCTACCAATGTCCATGCCATACAGCTCTACACTGGCCGATCCGTGTCTCCTGTTTTTAAACTGCAACGTTGCTGTTTGCGTTTGGATGTCTTCAACAAAGCTTTCCATTATCCTCTTTACCTTGTCAGCATAGTCCGCATCAGGACGCAAGTATTGATCCAGCTTGTGGCATACAAA
>JAAFCF010007112.1:442502-457651 GCA_013389785.1 Helicorthomorpha holstii
CAATTTAAAACCAACAGATTTGTCCCAAAACATTTTTACTCTAGGTAACTTTAATGTACCTATAAAAATGTGCAAGCCAAAAAGAGCTTTTATTTCATTTGGATCTGTTACTTTAAAACCTATATCATTTTGTTGATGGGCATATATGTTTGTGCATTCAGCCATTTTGTCAAAATCAGAGTCTTTAATATATCTAGTTAAAGTATAATTAATGAAACTTATTAATAACAATAATATAATTCAGATAATACCTTAGAAAAAATGACACTGGAGAATGGTCTTCAAGATTATCTGGAGTTACTAACTGTTCAAAAATAATTTCAGGCTTGTTAAACCCACGTCTTCTCCATTTGATTTTCTTTTTTTCAGTAATTATATTTTTGTACAAACCAAGTGATTCATCATTTTCCTCATTTTCTTGATCATTTGTTGAGAAGTGAGAAATAGTAATATTATTTGGTACAAAATCATCACCAACATTTTCATGCAACTGTAAATTTTGTTCTTCATCATAATCACTATCACTAATATCAATGTCTGAACCAGCACCATTAGCTAAATATTCAAGTATTTCTTTTACATCTTCTGGATTGTTACAATCAAATTTATCTAAAAATTAAATAAAACACAATACATGTGGTTACTGAAAAATTCGATAGTATCACGATATTGTTAGCCCCACATGGCTACACAAAAAGATTTTGTGCACAATTATGCACATGGTATTTTCACATTCAATTTCTGCAAATGCATTGAGTATTTTACTACAAATTTAACATAGTTTACATGTTTATACTTTTAAGAATAAATTACAATATTAAATTTGATGTAAAATACATTAAAAATAACTAAAAAACTCAAAATTGAAAAGCCTTACTTTTGCTAAGCCCATGTGTTCGATCCATGCTGCTAGGGAAATGCTTATAACAAAATGTCTACCTTCTAAATGAAAAAAACCTCTACTAGTATGGAAAGCTAAATGTTACAAAAATGCAATAAAAAAACAAGATTGCAATTATCTTCCATACACCTTTGTTGATAAATTTTTGAAAATCGATGTGCATAATTATGCACACCAGGACTGAAGGGGTTAATTAAGACATGAGTTTTGTTCAAACCAAATATATTTGGCAAAAATATCAACAAAATTGAGTAATAAATGTAAACAAAGTTTTTTATTAAAGGAATTAATTTTATTTGTAAAATGGACTTCCGGGTTTCAAATTGTTTTCGTTAAAAATGATTAAAATTCCTTTGGCTATGTTTGTCATAAGAAAATCCAATCGATTTTAGTTGAACTTTATAATTTAAATTTGAATATTTATCATTTAATTTCAACCAAGTTTGAAGGCTACTCAAGACAATTTTACCTTAATTAAAAAATCGATATTTTTAAATTAACACTAGATGGTGGCACATATGGGGTAGTGACTCTTTCTGATATCCCTGTATGTGCACTTGCACTCTCAGTTGAAGACACAGATGAAGCCATTTCTGCTGGTTGTTTTTTTTTGCAAATGTATATTTCAATACTTTTCACTCATTGCTTTTATACAGATTTGAGTCTGTCTCCATTTTTTATAAACATCTCCATTTTTTATTGTTTTCAGCTGGTCATTTTATTTTTTGGTTTTTCATTTAGATTATTTTTAGTTTAAGGGACCTCTGTCTACATTTTTCTAAACCGTCTCCATTTTTTACATCTTTTACTTTGTTTCCTTTACTCAGGTTTCCATTTTATCTTACTTTTTCATTTTATTATTTGCCTTTTGTGTCTTTATTTTTAGATAGCGTCTCCATTTTTAGAGAAAGCATCTCCATTTTTTATGCTTAGTTCACATGCTCACTCCTTCCCGTACCTACATACGTCTCCCTCTGTCTCCATTTTTTGCACATTGAGCACTTGAGGAGATGACATGCTGTTGCTGCCCCTCCTTGCCATTGGTTTTGTAAGGAGGGGCTTTGGACTCCTTGCATGCCGCATTCGCTGCACTTACTCTCCTCACCATTTTGACGCATGGTGTGCGTGGTACAGTAGGCCTTTTATTGATTACTTTTTTGATTTTATTTTATTTTCTTTTTTTCATTTTCTTTTCTTTTTTTGTTAACTTTTTTTTAATTTCTTTCATTATTTTATTTTTGTTTTATTTCTCTTTTTTGTATTTTTTTCTTTTATATTTTTTTCAATTCTTTTATCTTTTTTAATTTCTTTTTATTTTATCTTTTATAATTTCTTTTTATTTTTATTTCTTTTTATTTTATCTTTTATTTTCTTTTTGATCTTGTTTTTCATTTCCGTTGCTAATTTCCGTTTTTCTGTTTTTCATTTCACTTGCATTTACTACATGAATGCACAGGGGCACAAGGGTGCTTCCTGAAAGCACTTTTGTGGTTTTCCGATAATTTCTAAAATTATCACAAAAACCCATGTAAAATACTATCGACTCCGCCCCATGCTCCTCCCTTATTTATTGCTTTTTCACCATTGGCCAGTTTGGAATTTTAAGCCATGTCATTGGCTAAATTCAAACTGCGCGCTGAAAGGGGGAACCCTGATTGGCCCGGGGGAAATCATTGCCTTAACTACTGCCAGCTGCATTAGAACAACACATGAATTTCGTTTGTTGTTTTAATCGATAGATGCGCTTTACTTTCCTGGAGGCAAAAGTCTGTGCAGAGGGTCACAGAAAATGGTCCTGTGTCACTAACAATGAGTCGATTTGCATGTATTTTATATGCAAATGTTCAGGAGACTTCAATCTATCTAATGCTGCTAAAGAAAATGTTTGTGCGTAATTTAATTTTTATAATAAAACGGAACTTACTTTTTGAATAACCCTCGTATATTATGGTGTTGTTGACTAATAAAATGACTAAGATAAAACCACTGCTATGTAACCATGTCATTGATACTTTTAGCTTACTAAATCAGTTATAAACAGAAAAACAGCCAAAGTCCACAAGAATAAATTAATTAAAACAACAGTTAATTAGCTTAATTAACGTTTTATTAATTTTGGCTACTTATACAATCAATTAAGGTGTTCAGATTAAAGCAAACTACAAAATCAAACACTAATTAATAATTTCTAATTAATGAATTTTCAAAAACCGCAGTTTTTAGACGTATCAAAAGATTAGCAGTGATAAGCTTTAATGACGTCAGCAGGGGAAAAAAAGCTCTTTTGTTAAGAAATCTGCAGTCCATTGTTATATTTGTTCACCTTTTTTGGTCCTTAGTCTCTAATTGAGGTCGTTAATTAAATTTAGCATGGCTGAAAATAGATAACCTTTTCATTACTAATTTTCAGATTTGTCAGAAAGGTCTTTTGAAGATTAGCATTTGCAGTGATAACGACACAAACCGCATATAGAAAAAACCTAGAGCCTAAATTACTTGCTTTTTTTACTTATTTGTAGTTTTGACTTTTGAGTAGAAAGGACCTAAGTGAGTGGAAAGAACTTTGCTGTGCTTTTTATTTGAGTGAAATTTTGGATCTTAAGAAGAAAAAATGGCGATTCAGTAGACTCAACATATAGTTCCTCATTTCAATTCCAACATAAATGATGTCATTTCAATTGGTCATTACATTTACCTGTGTTACGATATTTACGAAAATATCGTTAAAATGAATTAAATTTCCTCAAGTCATTTAATTGGTTGCCAATACTATACTCATGGAAAAAACATTGTCATTGTTACTTTGGCATTTTTAGAAGGTTCATTAATCCAATTTTTGATTAGCTCAGTAACACTGCTGGTTTTGTACACTAAAACCTCAGAGCTACAAGAAATTAATGTCGGATATGATCAGCAGTTTTTTAAAAATTGTGAATGTAAAAGTGGCTTAGTTAAAGACCAATTGTACATTTTCATTAAAAATTCTAACGGATGTTTATCAATAAGGTATGTGGACATTTCAATGGACACCAATTTATGAAGGATTTGATGTTAATATTTCTGATGATGTTTTTGATTGACATATCTGGGAAAAAACTGAGGTTAAAGACAATGAAATTTACTTTAAAAACTCATCCTACATTTTTTACAGTCTTTTTTTAAAAGCAAAATAAACAAGACAAATCGCCATAGAAACAAATGGATTTTAGTCTCATTTGTATAATTGCATAGTTTTTCTTTAAAAACAAAATAAACGAGACAAATTGTCATTAAAACGAATGGATTTCAGCCTCATTTTGATAATTGTTGTTTTTTCTTTAAAATACAAAATAAACGAGATAAATTGCACATTGAATTGAACAGATTTACAAATGGAATAAAAACAAGTCAAACATTTAAAATGAACAATTTAATTATTTAATAGTAGCAAAAATACAATTTAAATACCGGTAGTAGGATTTTTCTTATTCTTTTTTCTGGGATGTACAATACGATTTCTCTTATTACATAGAAGTCGTAAAAACTGATTTACAGTATAACCCTTTTCAGCAGCTTTTACACAGTGTTCTTTAATAAAGGCAAGATCTTTTTGTGTAATAGATGACGACATTACAGCCTTGCTAAGCCTTTCTGCAAGGATGGTAATATCGACATGTTTTAACGGGGGCGGATAAGCTAAAATGAAAATAAAACATTGGAAAAAAATAAAAAAACTAACTAAAAATGAAAAATACCATTAGGAAGCTTACTGTTAATATTAACAGTATTGTAATCAACTTGTTGAAAAGAAATAGCCGTCATATCAGCAGGCGTAGGAGGTGGTATGTTGGCTGTATTGACAGCAACACTTAGAATATCGACTGCAGTGTTTATTTTATTGTCAAAGGGCTCTATAGTAGAGCTTTTTACAAGTGTTTGAGTGTCACAATCAAGATCCTCTAAATCACAAAATTCACCATCATAACAAAAATGTAAACCTGAAAACAAAAACAATAGTAAGAAATTAATAAAGATAAAGTTATTAAAATACAAACCAGAAGTCACAACTGTAGCAGCTATAGGTAATTCCAACACAACAGAAAGTATGGTCCACATAGAGTGCCAGAATCCTAAATAGTTTAAGCATGATGTAAAACTTTTGTTAGGGCAAGCATATAAAGCTCCACTAACAAAATTCAGCAAAACAATGGCTCGTTGATGCATTGCTAATGCTAAACAATTTGGTTTAAGTTGAAACTGTCTAATAGGCAGTTGTGATATAATAGCTAACAGGCTATTAGAATCAGTTGAATTGTCCATGTTAACAAACAGTAAAATTTAAAAATGTAAAAAAATTAAAAATAGAGAAATGGAGACGGAGGAGATGCACAGCTGCAAGTGCATGCGAGCGTGTGTGTGTTACAATTTTTCCCAGGAAAAATTAAAAATAGGGTCAAATGAACATGATATCAGCCCCCTAATAAAATTGCAACAGTAGTAAAACCAAGGACCTAAGTGTAAAACAAGCAATAGAAAATTAGCAAACAAATGAAAACACAAATAGGATTAGCCCAACTCACAAGCAAATGTATGAGAATCAAAGTTTTCACCCAATAAAAGTTAAGTAAAGCCCTTTAAAAAATGATATAAAAGGACCTGAAATTGTGTAGAAAACACTATAGTGTAAGACACCCAGGCCATTTAATATAATGGATGCTTTTAATGCTGAGGTAAAAAAAACATTAATATTAATGTAATTAGAAAAGTTTTAATGAATAGTCAAATTAATTATAGAAATCAGTGTGGAGACAGTTTGGAATATGAATATGAATGGTTATGTCAAACAAATTATCAACCATACCAGACACAGGAAGAATGACATTGTTAAGAAATAATTAAATGTGCATGTGTGGTACTAAAACTGAATTTGAAATAGCTGCCAGATGCACAAATAGTGACGTGTGAGCAGATTCACTCCACAAGCACTGTGGAAAGGCGCATTAGCGAAGGTATAATTTTAAAAAACCTTTGATCAGATGGTATTTGTTGACAAGCCCAAAACGTTCAGTATAGTTAAACACAATTTTAGATTGTGCAGAGCCATACACGTTATTGGATTTAGACCAGCCAGAAAAACATCACAAACAGCAGCAAACATTTCAACAGGTCCAGGAGCACCCAACCCTGGTCATGGTGAGACAATCGACTGTTTAGAAGTTATAGTTGTGTTTTATTGTAAAACTAAGCCTATTGTGACCCTTACAGGAAGACCCAAAATATGCTAGGATTGGGGGTGGTAACACAGGAGTACCATTAAATGAGTGCAAAATTAAAGAAATCTATTACATGCCAGCAAACATCCAAGAAACGGAGTATCAAACATCGAGATGTGTGAGAACCGTTTGCATCGTTAATACTGTAGTCTATTATAACGAGACTTTTATGGATGTGCACTTGTTTGCAAAAGCATGTAATGCATACATGAAAAAAAAACTGGAAAATAAATAATCAAAAAAAGTAGCTTTAACAAAACAAATAACAGAAAGTGTTTTCGTTTATTGGTGTTACTTTTTTGTTATTTGTTGTTAAAAACTTGCTTAACAATGGCGGAAGGAATGTTTGAACCCTCCAAGTATTACTAAATTATAAATTATAAAAGAAAGCAATACAAAAGATTTGAAACCGATGAAATGCTGGCAGAAATTCAGTTTAAAGACCTTGATAAAATCCCTGTCGCAAAGTTTAGCGAACAAATGGAAGAAATAATTGACCATTTGATCAACACATTTGCTGAGATAGGTGAACAAGTAAACACAGATGATCTGCGTATGCGATTTTACCTAAACAGTCAACATTTTACTAACCCAATTAGTATAGCTTACATAAACAGGGATAGGTTAACAGGGAATATGTTGCTGGACGAAATAACAGCAATACAAAATTCAAATGAGAAGTTTAGTTTAACAGAGGGACCGATTGAATTATCATTATTAAAAACACGCATACCCTCAAGAGGAAAAGGTACCAGATATATACATAGCATTGTGGAATGGTTGTCAAAAGAAAACAAAACTAAAACATGTATTATAATATTTAATGATGACGATAACATGTGCTGTGCAAGGGCTATAGTGGTTGGTAGGGCTGTGGCAGAGTATCAGATTAGCAAGGGTGATAGACAGCTCTATGCAGAGATGAAAAAAGTTAAAACAAATAGGGTATATCATGCCGAACTAGCTCAAACTTTATGTAGAGAGCCAATGTGTCTGACACTATTATGTGCGGTATAGTTGAGATTGACAAGTTTGCTGTGTATCTTGGCAAGGACTACAGAATTCATGTGGTGGAGTGTGAAAATAACATCAGAGTCAGCCATGTCACATTTCCTGAGCATCCACAACCACAGTACAATATATGGCTCCTGTTGGTCAAAAACCACTACAATGTGATCACCAATATTGCTTCATTGTTTGGAATGTCTCATTTCTGTATGCTGTGTCTTAAAGGTGTGTATCAAAAACATCGCTGCATCTGAGCATGCCTGGCATGCAAAAAAAATTTTTAACAAGTTTATCAAGGCCTCACAAACAGTCTCTGTGTTACTACCCACACTCAAGTGCGCTGAGTGTTTAAGATATTTTTACGGTGACAGTTGTTTTGCGGCACACATTGCAAACAAAACATGTAAACAATTTCAATGCTGCATAAAATGTTTCCAATTGAAAGAGGTAAGCACGCATGTGTGTTTTACAAAAAAGTGTCAGTACTGCAAAGAGACACACAACTTTGATCACAACTGTCACATTCAAAAGACCAAATTGAAAGAAGAACAAGTACCACCAGAAATGTGGTATTTTGATTATGAGTGCCTAGTGTTGGAAGATGGTAGCCACCAGCCTATTTTAGTCATCGTGCAAAACGAGTCACAGAGCGTGCAAAAGATATTTGATGCTGGTGAAAATACAAATGAAGAGTTTTGCAGCTGGGTGTTTGGCAATATTGCATCCTTGAAAAAAAGAAACATTTTCATTTCACATTATGGCAAAGGCTATGACCACCATATTGTGTTAAGTTGAGTTTATAAAAAAGGTCAAACACCAGATGTGACATGGAATAAGCAAAAAATAATCACAATGCAGTGCTCAAATGTACATTTTATTGATTCTCACAACTTTCTGGCAGTCCTGTTAAGTGCTTTACCCAAAACATTTAATCCGCAGGAAATGAAAAAGGGTTACTTTCTTCACAAATTTAATGTAGCTGAAAATCAAAGCTATGTTGGCAAATAAACACCGTTGGAAACGTACAAACCAGACAAGAAAAAAACCGCCAAAAATCGTGATGTGCTGATCAGTTGGTATAACAGTCAGAAAAACAACCCATTTGATTTTAAAAAGGAGCTGACAGAGTACTGTCTGTCAGATGTTGAAATTTTACACAAAGCTTGCAATGCCTTTAGAGAGATGACCATAGACATTTTCCAAATGGACCCATTTCTTCAGGCGGTAACATTACCCTCCTACTGTCGAAAAGTGTACTGCTACCAATTTATGCCAAAGGACAGCATAGGTATAATTCCTCCAACGGGGTATTGTGCGTCAAAGAAACGCTACAGCAAAAAAGTATCAAGTGGTTGGACTGGATATCACAATCCCTCAACATCAACATTAGCCATGCATTGAATGGAGGTGAGAAGAGTTTTGAGCGAAAGTATGTGGATGGGTGAGATGCTGTCAACAAGACTGTGTACAAGTTTCTGGGATGTTATTTTCATGGCTGCCAGAGGTGCTACAAACCAGAGACCTTCAACAAAACATGCAAGTGTACAATGCAGCAGTTGTTACACTCTACAAACTGCAGGCTGGAGCAGCTAAGAAATCTACCAGGCATAAATGCTGTGGTGACAAAATGGGAATGCAAGTTGGAGAGCAAGCTTAAAACCAATGAGGTGATGAAAATTGTATTTGATAATTCAAATGTGAGTGTTTCTGGACCTCTAAAACTTCAAGAATCATTTTTTGGAGGGCGTACCACTCCCACCACATTGTACTACAAAGCAAGAGTTGGGGAAAAATCAGGTATGTAGACTATGTTAGCCTGTACCCCACAGTCAACAAGTATTATGTCATGCCCGTTGGCCACCCTGAAACACTCCACCCTGAAGAGTACATGGGAGGAAATAAATATTTTGGATTAGTGAAGTGATCTGTTCAACCACCTAGAAAACTGTATCACCCCGTGTTACTGTACTGATGTCACTCAAAGCTCATGTTCCCTCTGTGTGCTGCACTACTGCAAAATAAGCAGTAGGAAACATGTGACCATGATGATGATGAAGATCGAATGATAACTGGTACCTGGACTACAATAGAGGTGGTTGAGGCCTTGAAGCATAACTACAAAGTTGTAAAAGTGTTTGAAGTGTGGCATTATAGCAAAACCATTAAAGGTCTATTTGCCGAGTATGTAAATACCCTTTTAAAAATCAAACAAAGAGTCTTCGGGCTGGCCTCCATGGGTGAAAACCGAAGAAGACAAGCTAAAATACATTGATGACTATGAACAGGTGGAGGGTATTCAGCTGCAGAATGTGGAGAAAAACCCTGGAAAACAAGCCATTGCTAAATTTATGCTCAATTTATTATGGGGAAAATTTACGCAACGTGAAAACTTGCCAACAACAGCACAGATAACAGAGTACAGAGAACTGGTAGACCACTTAAACTGCGACAGTAAAACAGTCACAGACGCTAGAATGGTAGGGGAAAACAGCATGCTTTTGACATGGACACCTCTGGTGGAAGTGTCTGGTGTGTCTGGTAAAACCAACCTGGTGATTGCAGCATTTACAACAGCATGGGCATGTCTGCGTCTGTTTCGACTTCTTCACACCGTGCAAGAAAATGCTCTGTACATAGACACTGACAGCTTGATTTATGTTGCCAATATTGATGAGCCAGATCCTCTGGACAGTATGGTAGGTGAAAACCTGGGACAAATAACCGACGAGATTGCTGCCAAGTATGGTGACGATGAAAGCATTTACATCAATGAGTTTGTGTGTGGAGGTCCTAAAAACTATGGTTTCAAGTTGACCAATATTGATGAAACATGGAAAGTGAAAGGAATCAATATGAATTTTAGCACCAACACTGTGATAAACTACAATGTTATAAAAGCAATGGTGTCTCAAAAAAGAATGCATGAGGATAATGATGATGATGATAATGAGGAAAATGTACAGTCAATGACCGGTGATGTAAGAGTGGAGCAATTCAACATTAAACGCTTCAAGTACAGCGGTAACTTAAAAGGTGTTGTGTGTAACAAAAAGTATCAGATTGTATTTGACAAAGCGTATGTGGACAACACTCTGAAAGCTTGGCCGTACGGTTACACACAATAATGGACAATGAGTGGCTGCACAAATACTATTCCCCACAAGAGCCAAACACTTTCGGTGGCATCGATAAATATCGGCGTTATGTTGGACATCCAAACAACGTAGAGTTTAAGGAATGGACCGTAAAGCAACCTAGATACACACTCCATCGCCATGTAATTAGAAAATTTCCAAGAAACCAGACGGAAGCGTTAGGTATTGACGATCTATGGCAGGCGGATCTAATGGACAGACCGGCTGATGCGTCATTTAATGACAGCTATTGTTATATATTGACTGTGATTGATGTGTTTTCAAAGTTTGTCTGGGTCAGACTTTTGCGTACCAAGAGTGGAAAGGAGGTGGCCACAGCATTGAAAAGCATTATAATGCAGGATAATAAAAGAAGAGCACCAGACAAACTCTGCACTGATCAGGACAAGGAGTTTGTTAATGCTGAAGTGGCAAAGCTTGTGAAGGAGCACAGCATCAACTTTTACACTTCATACAGCGACGTAAAAGCGGCCATAGTGGAACAATTTAACCGCACGCTAGGGGAGAAGCTTTTTGCATTCTGCACTGCAAAAAACACGCGTCGATACCTGGAGCAGCTAGACAACTTGTTGCACAGCTATAATTACGGTAAACCCTACCAACGAGACTGCCGTGTATAACCGTCTCTTTGGATTCACTCAGCAACCAACAAGACAACAAAACTTCAAAATGGGTGACAAGGTGCGCCTGGCCAAAGTGAAAGGCGCATTTGAAAAAGGATCCACAGCTAAATGGACGGAGGAAATTTTTGAAATTTACAATGTGTTAGCTCGCCACCCATATCCCATGTATAAGGTTAAAGATGCAAATGGTGAGCACATACAGGGTTCTTTTTATGAAGCTGAGTTACAAATAGTGCTAGAACCTGAAATATATAAAATTGAAAAAGTTGTTAAAAGAAAACTGTTAAAAAAACTGTGTTGGTCGAAAAAAAAGTGTTTAATAAAATGGTTGGGTTATCCTGAAACAAGGAATAGCTGGGTGAATGAATCTGACATTAAAAACATTTGAATTTTTATTTTTATTTTGATTGTGTTTAATAAACGTTGAAAAACAAGAATTGTTGTTGTTACACATAATATGAATTGCTCAATGCATCACATTCTAAAACCCCCTACCTGGCCATTAAAACAACCATTTATTGAAACAATCTCGGACATGTTGTAGAATTCTGAAAAAATGCGATAACATTTCCACAAAGCAGGCCAAAGGTGTCTTTACTTTCAAGTATGATAAACCCCACAAACACGAATATCTTGAAACCAACATGTCAATAGGTGTAAACTTTACCTTTGATACTGCCCTAATGAAAATGCTTGGATTTGAAGGGGTTAGCAAAATAAATCCAATTAAATCCAACACTAATAATGTGGTTGTAGGGCATACTTATGCCCAGTATCCACCAGACCTAATTGAGACATCAATGTATTTGCACACCGACATTGTAGCCCACCAATTTGTGGGGGACACAAAAGCACCACTGCTACAGATTGTGCCTATAAATAAAGTGAACAGGAGCGTCAACAATCATTACCTCTACATGAAGCCGCAGTACGTGTGTGTCGCAAAGCAGAGCTTCCAGACTGTGGAACTTTTGCTGCTCACACACTACGGTGTCTTGTTTAACTTTGAAGGAGGTGTGACCAGCATAAAGCTGCATTTTAGACCAATCAAACTGTCAAATTTTAGTTAACACCATCATCATCATCATCATCATCACCATGCCTGCCACAGTAGTCTCACCTAGATTGTGCACCTATATGGTGCAAAGGGGTGGTGGAATGCCCTACTACTCAGGTGTACAATTTCAAAGAGGAAGAGGATTGGGTAGTTTCTTCTCCAACATATTTAGATGGTTAAAACCGATAGTGATGCCAGCCCTGAAAACCGCTGGTCGAGAATATGGTTGAGCCGGTGTTCGAACGCTGGGTGATGTCGTGGCTGGTCGTAATGTGAGAGATGCGGGAAAAGAGCATTTTTCAAACGCTAGCCAACATCTTCTAAATAGAGCCATGGGTAGCTTTAGAGGAAGTGGAGGTCTACCCATCAGTTTAACACCCAGAGGCATTCAAAGCGTTGTGGGCATGCAGTTTAGAGGTGTGGAATCCGGTAGAAAAAGCAACAGCAGCAGCAGCAATTGCGGTAAAATACGAAAACTGAAACATCAAACAACCAAACAATCTAATAAAAAGAGCAAGCGTACCAGAACCCAAATCACTATGCAAGATATTTTTGGGCAAGTAGGACGTAAACGAAAAAGCTCTGCATAATCATCACCAACTATTGAAGACATTGGCATCGCTAACAACTACAGCAAAATGGGGAAATCTGCTAAAAGACAGAAACTGTCTGCTGAGATCGCAGCAGGACCTATAAAAAAACCAAAGTTATGGCTGTACAGGAATCAAGATTGGAACTATTTGCTGGTGATGTGGACTATCAAAACCAGTTTGAAGAACGTGTTGAGGTGGAGGTGGAACCCCTGGCACCACCAAATGATTCGGGACCTATCAAGTTTGTTATGCCCGCTGATCTGGGTAATTTTCTGGACTTTGGGGACCCTAAATTACATATTAAAGGAAAAGTGGTGAAAGGTGATGGCACCGATCTTGCTAGCACTGATGTGGTTACCCCAACCAACAGCTTTGGGTCCAGTCTGTTTTCACAGATTTAGGTGGAAATTAACAACACCATAATCACCAGCAACAATAATCTACATCCATACAAAGAGCACCTTGATAATCTGTTAAATATGGACAGCACTCTTATATGCACATAGGGCGCTCTGGAGGGTTTTATAGGATATGTCGATTTGGACGAAGCTGTCAGTGATGACTATAACCCCCAGCTAATGGCGCGCGCAGCACCGTAAAAACCCTAAACAACTATGCGTCACTTTTAACACCATACAACCTGATTGTACCTTTGCATCAAGACATTTCAGGCACAGGTACTGTGCTACCTAATTTGTTAAACATGAAAATAAAATTGCAGAAAAGCAAACCGCGATTTTATCTCAACTACAACAGTAGTGGACAGAAGACATACAAGTACAAGATTGAAAAGATCACCCTTATGTTTACAAAATACAAATTGGCGATTGAACTCTTGGCCAAGTATGCCCTAAACCTGGATGTCTATTGCATCCCCTTTAGCTTTAAATTTCCTGATATGAAAATAGGCTCTCACATAATTATCAAAGGCTCCATATCCTTTTTTCTAAACAACCCCTTCAACAGCAAGGTGCCTGATAATCTCATATGCATCTTTGTGGCACATAATGCATACAATGGCGTTGCCAAAAAAAACACCTTCTATTTTCAAAATTTTAATCTAACCAGTGTTACCACCAGCATTGATAACAAGCATGTGCCTGGTGCAGCCCTAAACTTTGACTTTAACAATCAAGACTTTTTGGAAGGTTATAACATGATTTAACACAATTTGGACCTGGGCCCCAATGTGGCGGCTGCACCACTCATCACACGAAATAGTTATGCACATGGTAACATCCTATTAGCTTTTGATTTCACTGCCAATAATGCTGGAGGAGACATGATGCAGCTTTATAAGTCAAGTGTTCTTCAGATATCTGGTACTTTTAAAGTACCTCTTCCAAACACCGTACAGCTGGTGTACTATCCCATCTTTAGCCAAAAGGCCTACATTGACAGGACCAGACAATTAACCATTATCAAGCAGTAACTTTATTAACAACAACAACAGTAACAATATGGATAATTTTACACTTGAAAAATGTATGCGTGTCACCCTTAAAGACAACAAACATACCGGATATTTCATGGGTGTGCTACCGGCTAATCACTTGGAAAGTATTAAGCAATCCTTTCCCACAATGAGTGTCATCTTAAACACTGACAATGATCGCCTACCAGGGGAGCATTGGGTGTGCATTTATGTCAACTCCAAAAATGAATGCGAATTTTTTGACTCTTTTGGAAACCCCCCCCACACTTTTATCATAAAAACTGGGGTCAGTGGGTGCGTCAGCACTTTAGGACAGCATTTTACAACACTAGAGTTGTTCAAAATAACATTAGCATGGCCTGTGGAGTTCACTGTCTTTTTTACCTATACCAAAAATATAGTAGTATGGCATGCAACATGATTATGGACCAAGTGTACAACTCTAACAACCAGGACTATAATGACACTATGGTGGTGAAGTTTGTGGACCGCATTTTAATACCCGCATCCTCTAAACTAAATCTTTCACAATTACTATTACCATTTACTCAATTTTCAAAATGCAAATGCAAATTTCAACTTAAGAAAAAAAAATGTTTTTTTCTAGAAAATTCGTGTTTTATTCTGTTTTTATTGCTTTGACACCATTTTCTGCAGACACACCTCTTTTACGATAGGTCTTTTACGCTATTGGCGAGATAAGAAGCGTCTCCATTTTTTGAGAGCATCTCCATATTTAGAGAGCGTCTCCATTTTTTGAGAGCATCTCCATTTTTTGGTCATAAAACCCCTGCAAAAACCCATTGCTAACCATCAATGGCAACTGTAGCATTATTTACAACTTGCAAAAAAAGTCTCCAGCTTAGTTTTTAACCCTCTACTGCCCGAATTAATTGTAAAAAAAATTTTTTCTATGTTAAATGTTTGTTATTAGTTAAATGAACATTTTGGGTGATAATTTGTAGTGTGGCATATTTATATTAAAAAGTTATGCAACTGTAACTTTAAAGTTACATTGGGCACTTAGGTGTCATTTTCTAAATGTACCCAAATAGTGATTTCTATTGTAAAATGGCAAGAACATGGTAGAATAGATTGCTAATATAGTAAAATATTAAAAAATTA
>JAAFCF010007112.1:472974-505368 GCA_013389785.1 Helicorthomorpha holstii
GAGTTACTACAATCAACAATAATTAAGTTTTTAGATTTAATTTTTGACACTGCCGACTGCAGGTTCCAGTTAAAAGCGACAAACAACCCTGGAAAAACAGACCACGGTAAAACAGAAAGATCGTCATATGTTGAAAATGTTTTTGAAGTCTCCACAGAAGACATCACAGCATGCATTAAAAAAAACTAGAGTGAATGGATTCTCGACAGCGGGTCTTCATCCCACATCTGCAGCAACCAAGAAAAATTCATCTCAATAAACTTTAATGACACAACCAACGTTAAGATGGCAAATTCAGCTACATCAAAATCAAACGAAACTGGAACAGTCAAGTTTAAAGATGAAAAGGGAGTAGGAACTCAGCTAACAAAAACTATTTTTCCCCCTGATTTACGTGCAAATATTATGTCAGTAAGTAAAATAACTGATCACAATTGCATTGTCGTTTTTCACAAAGATAGAGCTGAAATTATGAAAGAAGACACTGGAAAAGTCGTGGCCACAGCCAAAAGAAAAAACAATCTGTACTTGATTCCCGAAAAAGACGAGAGAGCAAATGCAGCAATCCAGGCCAACTCCATCCAACAGTGGCACGAAAAATTCGGACACCTAAATGAAGCCGATTTAAAGGCCATCGCCAAGAAAGAACTTGTCAAAGGATTTCAACTCAGCAACACTGACGTATTGCCCCCCTGCAAAGTTTGTATTAAAGGTAAACAAGTTTCAACGCCATTTCCCAAAAGAAGTGAGATGAAAAGCAACGACCTACTTGAACTTATCCACTCCGACGTCTGTGGACCGATGCGCACACCATTTTTCGGCGGAGCGCGATATTTCATCACATTCATCGATGACAAGTCACCTTGGGGAACTGTCTACTTTCTAAACAAAAAATCAGAAACTTTTAATGCATTTCAAACTTACAAAGCTTTTGCAGAAAACATGACTGGCCGTAAAATCAAGATTTTTCGCAGTGATAATGGCAAAGAATTCCGAAACGCTACGATGGACCAATTCCTGAAGGAAAACGGTATTAAACATCAATTGACAATGGAATATACGCCACAACAAAATGGCGTAACCGAGCGCCGCAACCGTACTCTCGTTGAGATGGCCAGATGCGAATTATTGGACTCTAAGTTACCAGTGAGTTTTTGGGTGGAAGCAATTTCCACTGCCAACCACATTAGAAACAGATGTCCATCAAAATCCATTCAAGGACAAATCCCATACAAAATCTGGAAACAAAAGCAACCAGAAGTGGGGTATTTTCGAAAGTTTGGAACTGCCGCATTCGCGTTAATAAAGGCCCCTACAAGAGGTAAATTTGATACTAAATCAACTGAATGCATTTTAGTAGGATATGATGAACAGTCCAAAGCCTATCGCCTGTACAACCCAGCTATAAGGAAAATAATTAAAAGCCATGATGTTAAATTCATTGATCAACCAGGACAGTACACAGATACATCAGATTCCAGTGACGTTGACGATGACAAAGACTTCTTCGAGTTTACATCAATTCCTGATGCACAAGCATTGCCCTACACAACTGATGGCGCTGACTTGTCCAACTCTGATATCGACAACCCGGATCACCAGGAAATTGACGAGCAGACTGACATCCAGGAGCCACCAATGGTGAGAGGCAAGGGATGACCAAAGCTTATCCGCACAGGTGGAAAAGGACGCCCACACAAGGAATACCAGATGGTTCCTGAGGTTGACAATGAGGACACTGTTGACGAAATCATCAACTTAGCTGTACACAAAGATCCGACAACAGCGAAAGCTGCACTTCAAAGCGAACACGCAAACGACTGGCAACAGGCTCTCAAGGCTGAATACGATGCACTCATAAGAAATGGCACTTGGGAGGAAGTAGATCGACCACAACATAAACGGACAATTGGCAGCAGATGGGTACTCAGGACAAAGTACAACTCCAGCGGCAACATCAAAAAGCGCAAAGGTCGACTCGTCACAAAAGGGTTCTCACAAAGACCAGGTATTGACTTTAATGAAACTTTTGCTCCAGTAGCCCGCGCCACATCAATCTGTATGATCATGGCACTTGCCGTCAAACACAATTTAATTGTGCATCAAATAGACGTCATCACCGCATACCTGAACGGCGACCTAGATGAAGAAATCTACATGGAGAAGCCAGAATCATTCGACGAAATCTGTGGATCCGCAAATGGAAAAGTATTAAAACTACGGAAATCGCTGTATGGACTCAAACAATCTGGTAGGCAATGGTACAAGAAACTTGATGATAAATTAAGAAAATTTGGCTTTAAACCACTCCATGCAGACCCTTGCGTTTACTACAAAAACCACAATAGGAAAATCACCATAGTAGGTATATACGTTGATGATCTAATAATTGCCTCTAACTTAATTTCCATGAATCAACTGAAAAATGACCTGATGACGACTTTCGAGATGAAGGACCTTGGACCTATAAACTACTGCTTAGGTGTCAACTTCAACCAACATGAAAAGTCTATCACCATGGATCAAAGAAAGTATCTAAATGATGTACTAAAAAGATTCAACATGGAAAACAGCAAACCAATCGCCACACCGCTCGATGCTAACAGCAAGCTAAGACGATCTAAAACCAAATTCGAGAACAGAAAAGAAGAAGTTAAAAGCTTCCCGTACCAAAGTTTGGTAGGTTCACTAATGTACTTAGCAGTTTTTACAAGACCAGATATCTCCTACGCTGTCAGCGCATTAAGTCAATTCAACTTGGACTACGACATGCCACACATCCTCGCCGGGAAAAAAATCGTACACTACTTAAAAGGAAGTCAGGACCTCGGCCTAAAGTTTGATAAGTCCGACGATCAACTGACTGGTTTTGCTGACGCTGACTGGGCCGGCAACTTGAATGACCGACACTCCCACACCGGCTACGTTTTTAAACGCTCCGGATGCGCTGTGAGCTGGGTTGCTCAAAAACAACGGACCGTTGCCCTCTCAAGCACAGAGGCTGAATACATGGCCATCTCGGACTCTGCAAAAGAAGCCATAAGTCTACGTAGTTTCCTGAAAGAAATTGGGGACTTAAAACCGGGACCAACAACCATCTATAACGACAACCAGAGTGCCAAAAAACTGGCTGCTAATCCTGTTCACCACTCCAGGTCCAAGCATATAGATGTAAGATACCATTTTATACGAGAAGCTCAACAGGATGAGATTGTAAAGATTCAGTATTTGCCGACAACAGAAATGCCAGCTGACGTTTTCACCAAGGGTCTCTTCTCGCAAAAACATGAACAATTCATCAAGAAAATGGGAGTTACTACAATCAACAATAATTAAGTTTTTAGATTTAATTTTTGATATTTTGTTTATTTAACTCTCATTATGATTATGCCATTGAGAGGGTGTGTTAAAAATACCTTGACAACACTGGCAAACCTTTGACCCTTCTGGTCATCTACTCTTTTGACCTACTTTTACTAAGGTCCTATATATAGCGCATACGCTTTACTTCTCTGTTAGTCTCTTAACTGTTAACGTCTACTGCTCAATCACTCACATGTATGTTCAATGCCTTCTCTGTTATTAAACCATGTTTTACAACAATTGCAAATTCCACTTTTTCTCCTTTTTACGACTATCCAATATACTTTTTTTTATAAGGTGCCATCATTCATACATATATTTAATATTCAAAAGGCCTAGCTTGTAATTGATTGTCCACATAGGCCTTATCAAATACAATTTGATATGTTTTATCGCATACTTGATTTTTTAAATTACCAGTATATTTGCATCTTTTAATGTTAAACAGCTGAACTTTTACTTTATTTACTGAAGAATTATCAGTACTATTGTCAACCAATGGAGATGTTATTTTTTGACATACCATACTTTTAATAACTTGATAATTAATAACAGTATTAGTACTAAAGTTCATGTTTATACCTCTCACCTTCCACACTTCCTCTCCATTACTTAATTTATAACCATACTTTTTTGGTCCTCAACATACAAATTCTGTTATATAAACTTCCTCCTTTTCATGAGCATATTTACTACCAATTTCAGTGGTTAATTGACCCAAATTTTCACCAATCATACCCTTTAAAGGATTTTGACTTCCCATCAGTACAAAATATATTAAACTATCGGTATCCATTTACAATGAATTTTGACCCACTAAATCCAACAGAATTTGCAACCTTAATCTAGCACAAGCGGTAGTATATGCTGCAATAATCAAAATAGTTTTACCCGACACTCCTGACACTTACACCAACGGTTTATAGGTCACCAGCATTTCATTTTTATTCACTATCTTAGCATCATTCACCACTTTATCGTCACTATTTAAAAGATCAACTAACTCCCTATAGGTGCCAATCACCTTGGTAACCGGTAAATCTTCTTGCTGAGAAAATTTTCCCCACAATGAATTTAAACAAAATTTTGCTATGGCTCTTTTACCTACATTTTTTGCTACATTTTCGAGCAATATACCCTCCACCTGCTGGTAATTAGTCGTATATTTTAATTTATCTTTGTCACTGTGCACCCAAGCAAGCCAACCTGAAGACTATTGCTTAATTTTTAGCAGAGCATTAACGTAATCAGCAAGCAAACCTTTTATTTGCTTTTTATAGTGCCAAACTTCATAAACTTTATTCACCTTATATCCGCATTTAACTGCCTGATCTACTTCTACAGTAGTCCACATGCCAGTTATAGCTCTAGAAAAATAAGAATGCATACATTTACCGTCTAAGGAATTTTGAATACAACACGATTTGCACAATAGAAACATCAGCTTATTTTTACACCTATAAGGTAGCACAGGATGATACAATTTGCTGGGTGAAACTACCACACACTTTACCATACCAAAATATTGGTCATTCCTTTCATAAACAGCTGGATGCATAATCTTTGGATGCCCTATTGGCATAACATCATACTTGTTAATGGTAGGTTATAAACTAAAGTAATATACATACATTATTTGTTCCCCCTATTTTGTTTTGTAGAATATGTGAGTAGGAGCTGTGCATCCTCCATAAAATCCCTGTCTTGGTATTAAAGGTCCAGTTATGGTACAGTAATTATTCAGAAAATACTGCTGCATGTGTAGATTGATTTTAATTTCACCCTCCAACTCGCATTCCCATTTTATCACTATATTTTTAATAACATTAAAATAATTTTTTTTAATTTTTTCAACCGTGCAATGGTTCTGTTAAATAACTTGCATAGTGCAATTATTCACCCAATTAAAAGTGCCAGGTTTAAAACAGCAAGGGCAACCATGAAAATAACAACCCATAAATTTAAATTCATACACCACATCATTTTTTTTGTTCCACCCATCCACATACATCTTACCAAAACATTTTTCACCTCCATTCAAAGCGTGTTGTATGTCAATTTCTTTAGATTGACCAATCAATTCTAACCACTTAATAGCCTTTTCACTATAGTGGTTTTTTAGAAGAATAATAACCGGTGAAGGGTGGTATTATACCAATGCTATTTAAAGGCATATGGTGAGCCAAATAAACTTTTTGACAATATGATGGCAAAGTGACAGCATGCAAAAACGGATCCATTTCAAACATTTCACAAGTCATACGACGGAGTTCTTTACAGGCCTGACACAAAATCACCACATCTGATAAACAATATTCTTTAAGCTCCTTCTTAAAATCAAAAATATTATGCATCTGCTGTTTATGCCTTTCTATTAACATCTGGCGTTCTTGCGCTGTCGTTTTCATGTGAAGCTCATAAGAATTTAACGTTGGCCACTTTCTGACATAATTTTGATATTCAACTCAATTAAACAAATGAGGAAAAAAACCTTTTTTAAGCTCTTTCCGATTAAAAGTTTTAGGTAAAGCAGCCAATGGCACCGTTAAAAAATAATGAGAATCTATAAAATGAATGTTATCTAATTTCATGCTAATAATCTTTTGACCACTCCAAATAATATCAAGACTCTTATCATTTTTAAACAGCCATTGTAACACCAAATGATGATCATAACCTTTGCCGTAATGACTAACAAAAATATGCTTATTTAAGTCATTGGCCAGATAACCAAATATCAACAAAAATCATCATTTGTATCCTGACCTGCCTCAAATATCTTTTCCTCCTGATTATCTTCAGACTGCACAATAACAAAATTTGGTTGATGCGAATTATCCTCCTGCCTCACTAAAAACTTGTAATCAAAATGTCACACACGCGCGGTAATTGGTCTTGGTATACCTAATTTATCTTTTTTTAAACGATCATATTTTTGTATAAAACATAAATGCTCAAAAGGCTGCATTTTTTACAATATTGACACTTTCTAGTAAAACACCTATGATGGGCATTTTTTGTTGTCTATATCTTGTTTTTCACCAAGCCACAATTGTTGGTAAGTTAAAGATATATGTAGCAGAACAGTGGAATGCTGTAGACTGCTGAAGTGCTGAGATTTCAGTGTTGATTTGATTGCAATAACTGATGTAAAAGATCCAAGACTGATCTAAAATTAATTAAAGACTTTATTTTAAACTATTAAACTGATGTGAATTACAACAGAACCTTATTCAACTTGAATTAATTAAACTATCATTAAATGATTAATTAGAATTACAATGGATAATCAAAAAATAACCAAACAGTATTCAATGAATTAGCAATGGATAAACCTGTCACCATTTTACAGGTATTTATACTGCAAACAATTTTCTAGAACACAAATAAATTCTAGAAACAGATTATACTAGAACTTATCATTATCCAGAATTTTCTAGAAACATAGAATTAATTAACATAAAATTTACAATTGATATTAAAGAAAAAAAAAATATTGCCATGACTTGGGATTGCACATGGATCCCATGCATGCCAAACAGACAGCTATATCCATTGTACTATCACAATTACAACAGTACTGAAAGCTTACATGTCTACTAATACATTAAAATCAAATAAATATACAATTTATATCAACATTTTTTTCTTTTAGTTGATAACAAATTTTACAATATTTCACTGCTTGACATGTTCCATTGTTTAAATGCTGCTCAAAACACGTTTGTCCATAGAAATATCGAATACACGCCTGTCATTTTAACGATGGATTATGTAATATATCTTTAAAATCTTTACACTGCAAACTTTTACAGGCTAAACAACTTCTGATACATTGATGATTTCCTCTAACCCCCTTTCAACATGAAATACAAAGATCGCTCACCGTACAACAAAGCTATATTGACAATGCTATCGTAATGGTCATTATCCAACAACAACCATATTCTAAATTTCACTTTTTTCTGCCTTTCATAATCTTGTGAATTATTGGTGGTAAAAATCACCCTAAAATCTTGACACAATTTCACCACATATATTTGATATTCTTCCGCCAAATAATCAGCAAAACGTTGAATTTCTTTCAATCCACATGCCTCCAACATATTCACACCCACTTGACAACATAATTTTTAAGCTAACATACTTTGATAATTAATATCATATTTCATATTTAATTTTTCTAAATTTCCTTAATTTTATTCGACACTCTTCACCTTTAGCTTGACAATATTGCGCATTCTCAATGCCAACCACTATGGCTCTCATGCAACACATAACATCTTTATTTTCAATGAAAACAATGAAGCAATTATTTTATAATCCATTCACGCACATTATTCACGTATCTTTTCTGTAAAATATTTCTAATTTCCACTTTAGATCCACCACGCGGCGGCATACACGTCTTCATAAGCGATAATCGAATATTTCCAGATGTCAAACTAAAATTTTCATTGGAATTCTGAACGTTAATTATGGTGTCTGACAATAATTTTCCAGTTAAACATTCACGATTTATAAAAGCGATATTAACGGGATTCTTTAATTCTGCACTTTGTAAACAGAAATGCAAGCGTATATCACCCAAATGTTTATTATTATATGTTATATCATCTTTTAAATTGACAAATTTAGCAATTAAACGATCAAATATTTTTTCAATTTTATAATGAAATTTTTCCACTGGAATGTGTTTCAAATTTTTAAATACAACCTCACCTCCCATTTTATCAGTCTTAAAATTTTTATTTTTTTTAAGCTGATAATTTACAATTTTAAAATATTTATCGGAAAACACTACCTCATCATCCTCTTCCTCCTTCTCACCACCTGCCTTCACAAACTCAATATTAGCGGCTGATTTTAATGACATGTTCGTCACCTGACTAATATGCACATTGCAGACTATATGCTTTTACTATCTAACAGACATGCACAATGACAAGCCAACTGCTTTTTTACCACGATTATTTATTTCATTATTTAATCATCATCAACATCATCATTTACAAATTGAAATACTTTGTACTCCGTTACACACTCGCTATTATCGCTATAATGATTTAATGTTTGAGATGTAACCTGAACATTTATTCCCGGAATGAATGAATTTTGAGAAATTATATTTAAGGGTCTTTGTGAAACTAAATATGGTTTGCCTTCTAAACATTCTCCAATAAGTGTAAATTTCTGCAATGGTTGCATAGGCGCAGGAAGAAGCGAAGCACTTGTCATAGGAGAAGAAAGAGGTACGCAATGTCCACTGGTAGACGCTTGATTTTGGAGCGTAACAACCATCTGTTGTTGACTTTCCAATGTTTTTTTGGTAAAATCCTACATAACATATAAATATTTTAGAAAATTTATTTATAACCACTTATATTGTTATTCACTTACCATATCTTTTTCGTCACCCACACCTTCAGCATCCAATTTATCGTCATTACTATTATTCAAATGTTGGGCCACTAAAAACAATGAAAATAATATAATAATTAAAACATTTTTTTAATGAAACAAAAAAAATCTTACATTCTTCACAGGCTAACAGCAAATACTCCAAATCAGCATTTGACATATCTGTATCTACTTCCAACACATTTAAATTATCGCATAAAGATGGTAGCTCACCAATTTGCGCCGTCTATATTTTTTAATAAAAATTATAAACCACATGGCGGTAAAATTAAAAAACATTTTTACTTACTAAAAAATCTGGAAAATTGCACACATCGCTTGAACAATAAATGTTTTCGATGTTAAAATCATTCGCATCAACTAGCATATACTTGGAGAAAGAAACCTTCGCATCAACTAGCATATACTTGGAGAAAGAAACCTAAGTATACATTTTTTTATAAACAAAACAAAATTATAATTTATTTTTTTGACATTTACCCTAACCATTATAAATTAACTGAATGTAAAACATTAAGAAACTTCATTCAAACTTGCTCTTTTATATATGCATTCCACACCCACCCATCTCCCCCCAAAAAGTCTTCAATATTTCTTAACAATCTCCCCTTCCCTCTCTCTCTTATAAACTCATATTACAAACTGTAAATGTACAAATCTCTTATTTTTCACTTACACACTTTTAAAGTTACTTGTTAAATGATTAAAGTGTAACGAAAAATTAACTCCGTACATTTAATCTTTAAAAAAATGATTTTAAAAGAAACTCAGCTGTTGTAAAGTGTTGAACGTGTGATGACCACCCAAACTCCGAATATAACTATCATAAATCTACCGCTACTTCACAAATGCGATAAGAAGTCTTTAAATCATTTTGGCGACTCAATTAGTCTTTATAATTTTATGTTTGGATACCTGCAAGCTGGTCTGCTAAAAGATTGTGCCATATGTATTAACTACCGTAACAAACGTGTATCTATTTTAAACGTCTTAAACCATCACTTTCATTTTCAATAAGCGATTTATTGATTTGAAAGCATACTTTAATAACTAACTAATAAGTAACTAAAATAAAAATATTACTATTTACTATACACATATAGTTTTATTTTGTTAAATCAGATCACATTTTGGGTATGGGTGAATATGTACCTACTCATGAAGATTTACATTCAAATTCACAACCCAATAAACCAAATATAAAATTTGATTATTCAACCGTTGATGTAGGAAGTACCTTACCTGGTAAATTTATAACATATACAATTTTTTAAAAAAATAACTACATTAATTTTTTATTAAAAACAATAGCTTACGATCCTCCAACCACCCAAGATGATATCAACAAATGGAAAAATTAAGAAAATATGGCACCCAACTAAGATTTAATTAGCAGGAAACACTATTTAAGTACATGAACCATCAGGAAATGAAATACACTTTACAAAGCCGCCAGCAAAGGCTACACCTACCCACAATTTTATAGCAGCTGTCGTTTTTATTTTTACAATCGTCTTCATCTTGAACAATTAAAAACATTGCACAGCTATTCAAACAAATCAGTAACTAAATAATAAAATAAAAATTACTTTTGAACAAAAAGTGAATAATTATAACTCCTCCCCTTACTTTCGACTTGAAATCCTAAAATACATTTAAGGGGTGTAACCTGCCAGTAGGAGTTGCCATTTGTAAGCGTAACTAAGTTAAGTTAAATAAAATAGGCGTAAACAATTGAAATAAATTAAAAAAGGCGTGGTTAAAGTAACTTTTGAGATATATAAACCTATACAAAGGAGTCAAGTTTCATTAAAAATTGATGAAAAATGCAGAAGAGTGTATGAAACAAGTATCAAATTCTATAAAATTCTATAAAACAAAGTTGGTTACTACAATTAATAACTTCTGATTGATGACGCAATCAATCATGTGGTCTATGGCAATTAATATTAAACAATACTAGTGAGTTATGCAATGTTATGCAATGCACACAATACGGAATACTAACAAATTCCCGCCTTTTAAATCTTGTGCGCATTTAAAAATAATTTACAACAAATCTTAATATGCAAAAACTTAATTAACGCTTTTTTGAATATGTCAGCTAGATTATTTTCGGAACTAACAAAAATTAATTTAATCACTTTGCGCTCGATCAGCTCGCAAACATAGTGATATCATAATTCGATGTGTTTACTGCGCTTGTTCTCGATGCGGTTTTCTGCCAAATGAATTGCACTCTGGTTATCGCACTTTAGAGTTACCGTATCGAAATTCGTGGTTGGTAAAAGTTCTTGGCACAGGTTCTGCATCCACAATCTCTTTCGCTGCTTCAGACATGGCCAGGTATTCCGCTTCCATGGTAGATAACGCGATACAATGTTGTTTTAATGTACGCCACAAAATTGGAACATCACCAAAGAAAGCGATTATACCTGTTGTTGAATGTCTATCAGCAAAGTTTGAGGCCCAATCGGCGTCGGAATAGAAGTTCAGGGTCCGGTTTGTCGCTGACAGGTTCAGTCTCAGGTCTTTGGTTACGTTCAGGTAGCGAAAAACTCTCTTTACTTGAATCCAATGCTCCTGGCTGGGATTTGTACTGAACTGGGCAAGTTTTGTAACCGAAAACAAAATGTCTGGTCATGTATGAGTTGCAAGTTGGCTTAGGCACCCAATTGCCTGTCAATATAAGGTTGGGAGAGTACTGGAACTTAGGTTTTCGTTCTTTGTCAGGTGTTTATTGCTCTCCATGGGCGTTTGGATCTTTTTACAGCCTACCATCGCAAAACGTTTGAGCACCTGCTCAATGTATGTAGTCTGTAATATGGAGATATAATCCTCGTGGTTATGGATCTGCACCCCCAGGATGTATGTCGCACTCCTAAGTTTTTAAGATTGAAGTGCTTCTCCAACTTGGAAACTATGTCTGCGATGATCTGATCGTCCTTGCTAAAGATAATCAAGCCATCTACATATATGGCTATATATGCATCATTGTTATGCTTGTATACACAGTTACATGCTGCCAGACGTGTTAGGTGCAAATTGGTGAGTGTTTGGTGTAGGCACTCATACCAATTTCTGCCACTTTGCTTCAAACCATAAATCAGTCTCAGGAGTTTAACTATGGATGTATTTTGGTCCACTCGGCATGCGGTTGGCACTTTCATGTAAATTTCCTCTTTCAGGTGTCCATTGAGGTAAGTGCACATGATGTCAATGTGTTGCACTCTCCATTTTAGTAGAAATGCAATTGCAAATAACAGTCTTAATATGACGAAGTTGATCACCGGCGCATATGTGTGGAAATAGTTTTTCTGATGTTTTTGAGAACATCCCTGGGCCACTAGTCGAGCACAATGACAAGTTATTTCACCGTTTCCATTGGTTTTTTGTTTAAAGACCCATCTGCAACCAACGGGTTTGATGTCATCAGGAATCTCCTTTGGAATCATCCAGGTCTCACGGTCGTTCAAAGTGTCGAGCTTGTGGTTAATGGCTTTTGTCCATTCCTCTGATTCAGTGGAATTCAATAGTAATTGGCTCTTTTAAGTCGGTGTGTAGTAATTCTACAATCTCGCATTCTTTGTATTCGTCAACTTTAGGAGGCTCTGCAGTGTCTTGTGTCTCCTTAGACTTTCCTTTACAGCCATAAGGATTTGGAACGAGTTTAATTTTGCATGGCCTGTCACGCTTTGGTATGTCCACAGGAATTTCAGGTTGTACTGTTGGTGTCTCTGTGGTGGGCAAGGTTGTTGTATCATGCAAAGTATCCAGCATGGATTGTCCAATTCCACTATCAGGTTCTAACTCATCTGCGCTCTCATCATCAGATGTGATGTTGCTCAACTTCTCCATCTCGTTGGTGTTGTCTAGCGTTATAATGTTCTGTGTTGTCGTGTTAGGAAAGTAAGCTGGTAGAGACTCATTGAACGTTACATGTTTGGAAAAAATAATCTTCTTGTCTGGAAACTCCATAGTAGGTATCCTCTGGTTCTACCAGATGCATATCCTAGTAACATGCATCGCTCAGCTCGATTTTCTAGTTTGTTATGACGCTTCTCCTTTGGAATATGCACATATGCAGTGCATCCAAACGTTCTAAGGTGTTTGACGCTTGGCTTTGTAGAAGTCCACAATTCCTCAGGAACTTTGTTGTCTAGAGCTTTGCAGTAGGATCGGTTCAGGATATATACAGCTGCATGTGCGGCTTCTCCCCAGAAGTGTTTGGGCACATTCATAGCATTTAAAGATGTTCTGACAAGGTCCAAAATCTTTCGGTTAAGTCGCTCAGCTGCTCTGTTCATTTGAAAAGTAAAAGCATTGCTGTGTTGATGATTAACCCCCAAATCTGCAAAGAATTTTCCTAGTTCTTGATTGCAGTATTCGAGACCGTTGTCAGTTTGAATATTCTGGAGTTTCCGGTTAGCTTGGCGCTCTGCCATCGCTAAGAATCTCTTCACGTAATCGGTAACTTCACTATTCAATTTCAATAAATAAATGAATGTTATTCTGGTGTAGTCATTGAGAAATGTCAAAATGTATCAATGTCCACTGTGGCCTGTCACTTGCAATGGACCACATAAATCGAAGTGCACAAGTTGTAGTGGAAACTGCGATTGTGTTGTTGTCGTTGACGCTTTACACAGTTGCTTGGTGCTTTTTCTAAGTTTGCAGCTTTGACATAATATTTTGTCATGGAGCTTAGCATCCTCCAAGCCTCGAACAAGTTGTTTCTCAGCTGTCCATTTCACGTATTGGTTGTTGACGTGAAAAAATCGTTGGTGCCACAAGATATTTTGCGGAATGACGATTTTTTTCTCAGCTTCCATCAACTCAGGATTCAACGGTGTGCTGTCAAGGATAAATAGACCATTCACTCGGTTGGCTATTGCGAAGAGTTGGTTCTTCTTATTAAAGATGCGGCATTTTCCGTTTGAGAGGATGGGAAACAAAGTCAATTTCTCAATCGTAGAAACGAATAATAAGTTGTGTCTCAAATTCAGAATGTAAAGGACGTTGTTCAGCTCAATGTCGGTGGTAACGGATTTCTTACTTCTGGTGCACGAAGTCATACTGTTAATGGTACCTTTACCCGCGATTTTCAATCTGCTGTTGGCATCTGCAGTCAAAACGTCATCGTGTTTCACGCTGGTAAGATTCTCAAACCATGGTTTAACGTAGCTAACATGATTCGTGCAGCCACTGTCCAGTATCCAACGTTCATCAACTGCCGCTTCTGTATATTGAGAAGTAGTGTTTCTCGAGAACGGCTACTTTGGTCGTTGGGTTGTTGCCGTTTTCTGCTTCTGCAGTCTCTTGCCTTATGTCCAGGCTTTCCGCAATTGTAGCATCTAAAGTCAGGTTTAGTTGGCTTGGCTCACTGGGTTGACTTTGGCAATTGCGATTTCCTTCGCGATGTAAACAGCTCTTCCAGCAATGGTTCGGAAGTGGTCTCAGCTTCATTACGACGTTTGAATTTAACAGTAACAAACTCGGCCATGTTGGTTAATGTAAGGCGTATGTTATCAAGTCCAACGAATTGCGATATAATGTAATCGCATAAATCTGGTAAACCGTTCAGCATGGAGAAGGCTATCTCTTTATCCAGTATCGGTGAACCAGCCGCTTTCAATTGGTCAGCGCATACTGTAATATGGTTCAAGTAATCTGTCATTGTCTCATTGTCTTTCAATTTGATGCAAGGAAACTGTTTCTTCAGTTGGAGTACACGAACAAGAGATTTGGGCTCAAAATGTTTTTCTAATACGTCCCAAACATCCTTCGCTGTGGTGTACTGACGTGTGATCTGCTGCATTGGACTGATATGTAGAATTAAAGTAGTCAACGCTCGTTTCTTTCGATGTTCAAACTCAGACAAATTTTTCTCATCGGTCGTATTGGGCTCTTTTTTAGTATTTGTAATGAATCCCAATAAGTTCCGATCTTTCAAAAGCATCTCTAGGTTATATTTCCAGTATCGATAATTTTTCCCATCAAGCTTTTCAATCGTTGTAACAATGCTGCTATTCAAACTGCTCCTTGTTGCTGTTGCAGTTGAATAAATTTGAATTCCTTGTAAAATGTTGTTTAAATGTCAAAATATTGGGATAATCGATTAACTGCTGCCATGTAAATATCTTGTTGAATTCTGCCGTTGTACAGTGGAATTTGATCTGCCAGTTGCTGTAATTGTCACTGCGTCGCAAAATCAAAATTGGTATTGTCCAAAAATCTCCACCAATTCTCTCCTCTTTTAATTCTGAAACCATTATCAATTCAATTTTGTATCATAGTAATAATGATGTCATTAAATTTTCAAAAATGTAGCCAGTCTGTCTAGTCGGATTGTCGCCATCAAAAACTCGTTGTCGTAGTGTTGTTGAAAGTCCAGTTCATTCAACAAAAAATGTTGTCAAAATGTCAGCAAAATGTTCAATGCTCTACTACCATTTGTAGAGTTTAAATATAAGGTGCGTCTCATAAGTATAGCCACACCATGAAAACATCATTTTTTTAAAAAGTGGCTGTGAATTTGACATTGCTAAATTTTTACAACATTTCTAAATGCATAACAACTATTTTGTATATTTAGAAAATATTTTTAAACTTTTAATTTTTTTTTAACAAATAAAAACAAAAAAACACAAAAATCAAGTGTCTCATAAGTATAGCCACACTTGAACTAATGACCAATAAAGTGTCCTTTTTTTAATATAACTTTGAATATGCGATTTGGCATTGAGTCTATTAAATGTTTTATAGTTTTATCTTCAATTAATTCCCAATGAAAAGTAATTGCAGCTTGCAATTCAGCAGTTGATTGGTACTGCTTGCCACCAGCATACACTAGCCGTGATAAGATGCCCCAGAGGTTCTCCATGGGGTTCAAATCAGGTGATATGGCAGGCCAGTCCATCACCTGAATGCCATTGTCTAAAAACCACTGCCAAGTAGATTTAGCAGTGTGGATTGGTGCATTGTCCTGTTGAAATTCAAATAATGGACCACTAATCTTTTCTGCAATGGGCATCAAACTCTCTTCAAGCATATTTTGGTAGCCAAAGGCATTCAGCCTGCCTTTGGGAAAAGCTAAATTTGCTTTTCCACCAAATGCAAAAGCACCCCAAACCATAACTGAGCCACCACCTTGTTGGCGACTAGAAAAAACTTTTTCTTCAGCCCTGATGTCATGCCAATAGTGTGCCCATCCATCAGGACCATCTAAATTAAACTTCTTTTCATCACTAAATATGACTTTCTGCCATTGATGTTTCCAGGACATGTGTTCTTTAGCCCATTCTAAACGTTTTAATGTATGGCACATTTTTAGTGTTGGTTGTATTCTTCTTTTCAAATACACAAGTGTTTTTGTAGCTTTAACAGCACGAGCAACTGTGTCTTTTGAAACTTTAATGTCTGGTTGACTTGCTACAGTTCTCAGTGATGAAGTTCCTTGTTTCAATCTCTGAATAACTAATCTTTTTTGCCTTGGAGTAAGCTTTAGTGGCCGTCCAGGGCGCTTTATAGAACCATACTTGGGTCCTAAATTAAGATAACTAGCCAGAACTTTAGTTGAACGATTAATAGCCTTGGCTATTGCCCTTAAAGAACTTCCGGCCTCCTTCATTGCAGTTATTTGACCTTTTTCAAAGTCAGATAGATGTTTGCCTCTTGGCATTATGTTTTGATCAATTGTACAATTCTAAAGTAACTAATAGTGGTCGCCATTTGCAAGTATTAATTACTCCACCTTGTTCTAAAATCTATAACTGTTTATTTTATCATTTTTTTTAATAAATTCTTACATTAATCGCACGTGTGGCTATACTTATGAGACACTTGATTTTCGGGTTTTTTCATTTTAATTTTTTTAAAAAAAAATTATTTGGTTTAAACTGTTTTCTAAATATACAAAATAGTTTTTATGCATTTAAAAATGTTGTAAAAATTTACCAATGTCAAATTCACAGCCACTTTTTAAAAAAATGATGTTTTCAGGGTGTGGCTATACTTATGAGACGCACCTTAGTTTAATTTGGAAACGTGGTTAAAATAGTTAAATAAGATGTTAAACTCTTACAATAATAATGTACAGTAATGCTGATATTGGTGATGTTGTTTGCGACGATTACAGACAGTGATTTTACAGCAGCTACATGTTGTTAACTGTCAGACAAGAGTAGTATGAGAGAATTAACTAAACAAAGTTGGTTACTACAATTAATAACCTCTGATGGATGACGCAATCAATCATGTGGTCTATGGCAATTAATATTAAACAATACTAGTGAGTTATGCAATGTTATGCAATGCTCACAATACAGAATACTAACAGTTTCAATGGCGATTTGTCTCATTTATTTCGTTTTTAAAGAAAAAACTACCATATGCAATTATACAAATAAGACTGCAATCCATTTGTTTCAAGGGCTATTTGTCTCATTTATTTCTTTTTTTAAAACCATTTGCAATTATCAAAATGAGGCTAAATACCATTTGTTTCCATTTTGATTTGTCTTGTTTATTTCGGTTTTTAAAGTAAACTGTGCAGTTATCAAAATGAGACTCCAATCCATTCATTTTAATGGCAGTTTGTCTCGTTTTATTTCGTTTTTTAATATAAACTGTGCAATTATTAAAATGAGACTACAATTCTTTCGTTTCTATGGCGATTTTTGTAATTTATTTGACCTATTTTAACTTGTTTGTATTATGAACAGCTTTTTCAATGGTTACACAACTTTGGTTGTGTTTTTACTTGCTATTTTACTTTGTGTCTCCTCCATCTCCAATTTTTTTTATTGTTTACAGCTGGCTGTTTTATTTTTGGCTTTTTCTCTAGCTTATTTTATTTTCCATTTCCTCTGTCTCCCTTTTTTTACAAACATCTCCATTTTTCGATTCTTTTAATCTTTCTAATTTACCCAGCTTTAATTATTATCTTTCTTTTTCATTTTATTATTTGCCTTTTGGCATTTGCATCTCTATTTTTGGTGGTCAGCTCCATTTTTGAAGAGCGTCTCCATTTTTTATGGCTTTTATGCTGGGTTCCCACGTCCACCCCTTTCTCTCCCTACAAACATCTCCTCTGTCTCCATTTTTTTACATTGAGCATTTGGAAACCTTACATAAGGTTGCTGCCCCTAATTGGCATTGCTTTTGCATGGAGGGGCTTTCATCATTTTGCATGCCGCATTTGCTGCACTTACTCCCCTCACCATTTTGACGCATGGTGTGCGTGCTACAGTAGGCCTTTTCTTATTTTCTTTTTTCATTTTCTTTTCTTTTTAATTTCTCACATTTTATTTTATTCTTTTTTTTTATTTTATTCCAATTCTTTTATATTTTTAATTTAATTTCTTTTTTATCTTTTATTTCTTTTTTAATTTCTTTTATCTTTTTTCTTTTTTTTTTTGTTTTATTTTTCATTTATTTTTTTATTTCTGTTGCTAATTTGTTTTTTATTTCCGTTGCTAATTTCCGTTTTATGCTGCCAATTCTACCTAAATGCATAGGGGCAGAGCCTGTCTGCCTACACTTTTAAGTCTTTTTTCGATAATTTTTACAATTATCGAAAAAAGCCATGTTAAAAACTATCGACTCCGCCCAGAGACCACCCATTTTTTATTGCTTTTTCAAGATTAGCCAGTTTTGAATTTTAAGCCATGTCATTGGCTAAATTCAAACTGCGCGCTAAAAGGGGGAACTCTGATTGGCCCGGCGGAACTCGAGCTTTAACTACTCTGGTGGAACAGTTAACCTTTAACAGTTGCCTCCAACTCCTCACTTGAGTCACCTTTATCGTATTTGCTTAGGTCATATTTCCCATCTCACTTCAGCGCCGTCTAGTGAGCAGAAAAACTCAACAGCTGCTTTTAATGGAAATCCTAAGTCTTAGTTTTACATTTATTATACAAAAATATTAAATATTATTTGTGCTTACATTGTAGTTTTTAATTGCAAAAATATTATAGAGTAAATCTTATTAGAATTAAAGTAAAAGATTAAAAAATTAAGTAAAAGATTTGTGACTTTGTAGTTTAAATTTTTTTAGTTTTTCAATAACAGTCAATTAATAGGATAATTTAAATATATGAAAACATCAAATGTAACCATTGTCTGTGTCCTGGATATTAATTACTTTAAATTAACACAAAATAAAATTAACATCTTTTTTAAAAACAAAGCTGTTTTTTATTAAAGCTATAAAATGCCAAATAAAACAATGGCAGATTTATTTGACTCATTTCTCTTTATGGAAAAAAATAAACGGGAAAAATCGCTATTCGAACGAATGCGTTTCAGTCTCACGTATTAAATACATTTCGAAATTCTTTATTAAAGTAAATAAATAAAATCAGTTGATTAAAATCTAAAAGACAAAAGTAGAAAACAAAGTTTTATAAAGCCGTTCTTGGCTTTGTAATTTATGAATTTAATCCAAAGGGAATACACTGAAACTCGCTTATAGTGTACTACAAATATAGTGAAGTTCTGGTTATAGTGAAGACTTTATGAGGTCTTGGTTGGTCAGCCATTGCACCACATGTTAACTTTTTCCGTATATAGTGAACCCTCGTATAATGAAGTTTTGGTTATAGTGAACAACTTTTGACCATTTTTTGGGTAAATCTCTGTTATAATGAAGTTTTGAGATTTACATGATAATTTCATTAGATTTACACGTGATTTTTATTAGATTTACACAAGAATTACTTTAGATTTACATGGCATTTTTAGTGGTAGTGTACTGCATTGAAAATAAAAGTATGGTGTATATGCTAATCCTAGCTGATATTTGTTTCATGTAAAGTTTTTACCCCCTTGCATGGGAACATACAAAAACAAAGAGCAAAATAGAGGGTTCTTTTTAAAACTTTTGTTTAATTGTTTCCCATAAGTACAATGAAGGGGTTCAAATAAATTAAACTGAATTTAACATACATGTTAACAGAGAGATACATTAAAAAGGTCAGACCAATATAAGTAAAAAAAAGTGCAGCCAATTGTTAAATGTAATCATTTCAAGAGTACAAATAAAACCCTTGCTGAGGACTTAAAAATACAAATTTTTAACAAAAGTTTTAACAAGAAACATGGCACTTAAAAGAAATGTTTTGAGTTTTTTTTTATTAAAGATGCCTTTATAAAGTAATAAGTTAATAAAGATGCCATTATAAAGTAATATGTTAATAAATATGTATATAAAAACGTAAAATGAACTTAAAAATGCATTTTAGATTTTTTAAAGACATTTTCGCTTATAGTGAATTTCGGATATAGTGAAGTGATTGTGCTGGTCCCTTGCCACTTCACTATAAGCGAGTTTCAGTGTACTTCCGGTTGTATTTTCACTCATTTCCTGGTTTTTCCTTATAAGAAAAAAGCCCTTTCATTTGTCTTTTTTTTTTTAGAAATCTACAGCTCATTGTTATATTTGTTCACCTTTTTTCCTATTATAAGTCTCTAATTTAGGTCACTAACTGAAATTAGCAAGGTAGAAAATACAGGCAGTTCTTGACTTACATAACTTCTACTAGCATAAAATCGCGAGTTACATAAACAAATTTTAAACCTACGGCGCTTTTGCTAAAGTTGGTTTTTGCCACTGAAAGCACACAACAACTGAAAGCACCTCATGGTTTTTAAAAATTTCATTTACTGTACTGCATTTAGCTATAAATGTGTTACTATTATTGTATTTATGTAACAATTTAAATAATTTTGAGTGTTGGCATTTAAATATAGGTAATGTAAAGTAAATGTAGTACATTAATATCATAGTTTAATGTATTGGTTGTTAGTTTTAGTCTAGAGATACATGTGCAGTTTTTGAAGATTTTAATTGTGCAGTAAATCATACTGTATTGGATATTTCTTTAAAATGTAAGTTACTGTATTTGTATTTTAAATTAACATTGTAAAGTAAATCATTTAACATTATTGAACAGTACTTTTACATGTAGTATATGATAATGGTTGGACATAAGAAACATCAAGACAACAGCAAAGATCTGCCACCTAAAAGGAAAACAATCAACTTTAAAAAGACACTGGAAATAATCAAAATATATGAAGCTGGTGCTACAATAACTAATATTGCTCAAGAACAAAAATTTTCTATACCAACAGTACAAACAATTTTAAAAAATAGTGAAAGGATTAAAACCCATGTGAAAGCAGCTGGTTTCTTGTCTGGCAGTATAATAACAAAAAATCGTACAGGAGCAATTGAGCAGATGGAAAAACTTTTGACATTGTGGATAGAAGACAATATTAAGAAATTTGTGCCAATGAACTTCATGATCATTCAAAATAAGGCAAGAAGTTTATTTGAAGATATTAAAAGCAAATTTCCAAAAGGGATACAAACATTTAATGCAAGCAGTGGCTGGTTTGAGAGATTTAAAAAACAAGCTGGTTTTCGTAATGTAAAGTTAACAGGAGAGGCTGCTAGTGCAGATAATAATGCTGCTGAAAAATATCCAGAATGGTTGCAAGAGGTTATAGATGGTGGAGAATATTCACCTGATCAAATCTTTAATGTTGATGAAACTGGTCTGTTTTATCAGAAAATGCCATCTCGTTCATACATTTCAGTTGAAGAAAACAAAATGCCTGGGCATAAAGCAGCAAAAAACCGTGTAACAATATTATTAGGAGGAAATGCATCTGAACAACTGAAACTCAAACCACTTATTATCAGTCAGTCAGAAAACCCAAGAGCACTAAAAGGAATCTCTAAGCAACACTACCAGTACATTATTTTTGGAATTCAAAAGCCTGGATGACAAGAATTATATTTGAAGATTGGTTTGTAAATCATTTCATTCCTGAAGTTGAGAAATTTTGTGTTGTTAACACAATTCCATTTAAAATATTACTTATTTTAGACAATGCTCCTTGTCATCCTTTACATTTGGATGATTTTCATCCAAATGTGAAAATCATTTTTTTACCACCTAACACTTCTTGTTTACTACAGCCAATCGATCAGGGAGTAATTGCTAACTTTAAAGCTTATTATTTAAGAAGAACATTTTATGAAGCAATTCAAGCTTTTGATTTAAATTCTTTATTGACTTTAAGTAATTTTTTGAAGGCTTTTAATATTTACAGTGCAATAAAAAATATTGCTAAAGCTTGGGAAGATGTCAAACTTACTACAATGAGAGGGGTTTGGAAAAAACTTTGTCCACAATTTGAACTTGAATATGCTGATACATGTGATGAAGAAAATGAACTGAATGCAATTTATCAAGAAACAACTGAAGAAATTGTTGATCTTGGACAGCAACTTGAACTGGAATTAAATAAAAATGACATCAAGGAATTAATTGATTCACATGCTGAGCCACTTTCCAATGAAGATCTTGTTGACTTAGAAGCTACAATGTTAAATGCTGATATTGAAGAAGCTCCTACTAATCTGGAAGAAGAACCACAACCAAAACATTTTGTAACTAAAAAGATGTCTCAAGCATTTCAAAAATTAAATTCAGCTTTAATTTTGTTTAAAGAAATGGATCCAAATACAACTCGTTTTCTTAAAACTGGTAGAAGTGAAACTGGTAGAGATGCAAAAAATGGTAGAAGATGCAGTTGCTGAGTATAAAAGTATCTACAATGAAAAGAAAAAGATTATGGTGCAGGTTTCAATGGAAAATTTTATAAAGAAAACCAACAAACCAGTAGAAAATGTGCAGGTAGTTGATGATTTTGAATTTTACTGTATTAATGTACAGTAATTGAATAAAATTGCAAGTTATCATTAATAATTATAAGTTGTAGTGTAATGTGTAAGCGAAACTATGTGAAAGCTGGTAAGTTATTCCAATCGATTATGGGTCATGTGTAATACTGTAGAATATGAAAAGCACAGCCGTTTCAGCATATGTGCGTGAGTTATTATTTTATTAAAACTTTACAGTGTAAAAGATAAGTTGAATGTGGTGTGTTTTTCATAATCTAAAGTGGACCATGTGTAATGCTGTGAGATGTAAAAAGCGTAACGCTTTCATCATATGTGCGTGAGTAGCTACTGTATTTTATTAACATTTTACAGTGTAAACAATAATATGTTGAATATGGTGCATTTATCACATTCATCAGTGGACCATGTGTAAAGCTGTGGGGTGTGAAAAGCATACCTTTTTCAGCATAACTATTTGAATGTGTTACTGTTTCATTAAATTATTACTGTAATTATAATTGAATTCACTTTGAAACTCATCCAACATCTTTGACACTGCAACTAACACATGGACATTGAAGTCTCAAGGAACAACGGATGTTCATCAATCCAATTTCAGATTAAGAATTCAAGATAATAAGAATGAGTATCAAAACTATAAATTTAATTATGAGATCAACTTTGATCTCATAATTAAATTTATAGTTTTGGTATAATTATGATATAATTGGTATAATTTGGTATAATTGTGAGATCAAAGTTGGATCACTGAAAAGTAAGTGGTTGTTAAATCAAAAGCATTTGTTTTCAATTGCAACTTATTGCATTGCAAATGGAAAAGTGTTTGCTTTTGTGGAAATAATTTCAATAGACGCTTTAAAACCAAACCTGTTTGTTATTAACAATGACGTGCACATCCAACAGTTTAAACCAACACATAGACGACTTATGTTTGTCACTGATTTGGTTCCTTCATTACAAACTATGTGTTTAATGAGCATTCGTAAACACAATGTGGATTCATTGCTTTTGCCTAAAAAACTTCAAACAATGGTTTCCAATGGTCGAGTTACAAGGAACAATGATATCTTAACTTTACATTGAAATTTCTTTAATCAAAGGCCATGTGGTCATTTGGCTTTGATCAAGCAAAGCATTTTCTATTTTGCGTTTTAATAAACATTTAAGACGAATTTGTATTTTAATTTTGTATTTAATGTTTATTTTGCTAATGAAACTGATGAGATTTAAACTCATTTTTACAATGTATTGTCAAACTCTCTACTTAACTTATCAAAGCCATTATGTCTTTTTATACAAATCTACAGCTCATTGATAAATACAATAAGAGATTTACAATAAGAAAAAGGGTAAAAATTAAAACAAAGTTGAAAATAGCACAACGTTTTCATGTCCAATATTAAGGTTTTCTGTTGAAATTCCTTTTAAGGTCATTTGAGGATTAGCATTAGCAGCGATAGAAAACACTAACCTGATGTACGGAAAGCCTTAGGTCACTTGCATTACTTGCTTTTTTTTCTCATTTGCTGTTTTCACTGCTGAACAGAACGAATCTAAGAGAGTGGAAAGAACTTTACTGAGTTTTTTATTTAAGCAAAAGTTTTTAAAAAAACGAAAAAATGGCTATTCAGTGGACTTTACATGAAGCTCCTCGTTTTAAATCCAATTACATCGTACAAAATGTCATTTCAATTGGTAGTTACGTTTACCTATTTAAATATAGTCACAAAACTATACTTAAAATGGATTCAGAAACCATGGAATATGTTCATTTTGTGCTAACTATTAAGGGTGAGATTTTCTCAAGTGATTTACAAAATGCCCAGTATCACGGTCATGGAGCAAACATTGTCATCTTTGCTTATCGTCGTTTAGCGATCAATGACTTTAACAGATTTATAAAACTGGTAGTTCTGAACACTAAAACCTCAGAACTAGAAGAGTTTGATCTCGGATACAATCGGCCTTTTCCATGGGGTAAATGTAAAAGTTGCATAATAAACAACCAAATGTACATCTTCATTGGAGAAGCAAAAGGATATTTATCAGTAAGATCTGTGGACTTGGAAACATTTCAATGGACAGCAACTTATGATGGAATTGATGGTAATATTGTCGAGATTGCTATCGTTAATCGTGGTTGGGGAAAATCGTGGCGTGGATTGAAGTTAAAAGCATTGAAATTCACTTTGAAAACACGCCCTACGTTTTTGACACCGCAAATAACAAATGGACATTGAAGCCTCGTGTTCATCAATCTAGATTTAGATTAAAACTTCCGGATGATGAGATTGATTACCAAAACTATAGAAATAAGTATGAGGTTAAAGCTGGATCAATGAAATGTCAGTGGTTGGTGAATGAAAAGCATGTTCATACATGTATAACACACTGAATTGCAAATGGTAAAGTGTTTGTATTTGTGGATTTGAGGAGTGTAATTCCTTTAAAGGAATAAGTGTTTGTAATTAACAATGACTTGGACATTCAAAGATTTAATACAACGTTTAATCGACTTATGTTTGTCACTGATTTGGTTCCATCATTGCAAACTCAGTGGATCATGAGAATTCGTGAACATTGAGTGGATCCATCGTCTTTGCCTAAAAGTCTTCAAACAATGGTTTCTTATTGTGAATTTTCAATGAACAATGATACAATAACTTTACATTCAAATGAAAGGCCATGTGATCATTCTGTAACATTTTTTCCTTATTTTGGTTTTTAATAAACAATTAAACAACTAGTTTGTTTATTAATTTTGTATTTAAGATTTGATGCAAAATATTTCATTTACAAAAATATTTATTTGAAAAAATAAGATAAACAATAATTAATTGTCTATGATGTTTAAGCAGGCTGTTCCAAATACAATCAAAATACTTGTTTAAAAAATAAAGTAAAAAATGGTTAAATATGCAAACTACCAGGCACCAGGTAACTTGGACAATTAATCCAAGTTATCTTCCAGCCAAAGATTACCATGACTTTTACCATGTGGAGTCTGGTTTAAGTCTGATCTGATACATTAACTGACTGTCCTTTTCATACTCAATCTGGCAAGTCACATGACTTAAACAAGTTCATTCTGGAAACTTCCAGAAACTAGTTTACCCATTGATCAAAGATTACATTTTTTCAATATCATTACTCAATATAAACAATCTTTGAACATCTTCAAATTATACAAACAATAAGAATTTCTCATTTACACATTTAGCAATGATCAAATTCCAACAAGTTCCCCTAATTTGGGCATAGCTAAATATAACAATTTCAATTTTTTAAATAACAAAATTTTCTGCAAATACTTAGTTAAAGCATCAGCAGCATTTTCCTCTGATGACACATATTCAACACTAATAATATTATCAATAATCAACTTTCTTACAAAATGAAAAGAAATATCAACATGTTTCAATCGTTTAGTTGAATAATCAACTTGCGCATAAATTATGGTCGAACAATTGTCCATTCTTGTCTGGAATGGTCTTTTCACTCCTAAATTCAGTTCTTTAAAGAACTGATTGTACCATACTAACTCTTGTCCAAGACCAGCAAAAGCTATGTATTTAGCCTCTGTTGAAGAATTTGAAATACAAGTCTGCTTAGCACTTGACCAATCAATAAGACTGTTCCCCAGATAAACACATTAACCTGACATGCTGATTCTATCAAGTCTATCAGATGCCCAATCAGAATCTAAATAGGCTGTCAAGTTTAGAACTTTTCCTGTTTTAAACTCTAAGACATACTTCTTAGTAGAACCTAAATAACGTAAAACATGCTTTAACTGTTTCCAATGAATGGCCTGTGGATTCTCATTCAACTGGCTTTACTTAACAACGGCAAACAAAATATCAGGTCTAGTACAACGGGCTATGTACAAAAGGCTTCCAAGAAGACTTCTGTACATTGTGTTGTTAGGTAAATGCTTACTGGTTGCTACAAAATCCACAAACTTAACTGAAACGTCCATTGGTGTGCACACTGGTTTACAGTCCTCTAAACCAAATCGATTTAGCAATAGTGAAATCATAGTAGTCTGAGACAAGAGAACATTTGTTTTACATACGTAGTCAAATGCAATGCCAAGGTATTGTTTGCATTGACCTAAATCTCGAATTTCATATGATTCAGACAATTGTACTTTAAATTTCTCAATCAAATTTGGTTCACCAGTAATTAACAAATAATCTACATACACTACAATATATAAATCCCCTCTGAAGTATAAATTTGGAGCAGTTTCCAACTGAACAAAACCAAGAGTTTTCAATGTTGTGTGAAGTTCAATATTCCATTGACGGCCAGACTGTTTTTAACCATACAAACTCTTATGGAGCTTGGCTACATGGTCATTAGGCCACTGATAACCCACTGGTAAATTCATGAAAATCTCCGCATCTAACTCAGCATATAAATAAGCACATTTAACATCCAATAATCTCAAAGGCCATTGTTTGTGGCTGGCTATTGCTGCAGCAAACCTTATAAGATTCAATAAGACAACTAAAGAATGTTTCTCCATAATCTACCCTCTCTACTTGCAAAAACTCTTGAGCTACAAGGCGTGCTCTATACCTCACAATTTCTCCTTTCTCATTAGTCTTTTTAGCAATAACCCATCTGCTGCCTACAATCTTTTGATCACTAGGCTTTGGTACAACAGACCACACTTTTTGCTTGTCCAAACTAGCCATCTCCTCCTCCATGGCTTCCCTCCACTTTTCAGCATCAGGGCCAGAAAGAGCAGATTGAATGGACAAAGGCAAGTTGTGTACGCTGTTAATACTTCCTTGAGTTTCAGCCTTTACTCAAGAAGAGCCAATTTCAACTTGTCCCCATTTAGTATTTAACTTCTATGGAAAACCTTTAGTTTTGGCTTCTCTAGCTGGTTGTTTTCTAGGAGGACTGTCATCACTTCTAAGTCTTTTAGGACACCCTCTTTGTGCAGGTCTTTCAAGCACTTGTTGATCACTACCATTACCTTCCCCATTGGAGTCACCATTAGCAATTTGCTCCAATGATGATTTTGACTCTTCAGATACCTCATCAACATCAGAACCAACAATATCCCAAAAAGCCCTTGTTTTTAGTGTTTCCCAACCCCAAACATTTTCTGCAAAATGTACATTCTTTGTTGCAACAATTTTCCCCTTACCATGTCCCGTGGGACACCAAATTCAATAACCAATGGTGTTTTGGGCATAGCCCACTAAGATCCCACGCTCAGCACGAGGATTAAGCTTGCTACCTCTTTGCTGCTTAGGTAAGTGCACATAAGCCAATGACCCTAAAACCTTAAAGTGTTTAATGGACACTGGCTTTCCAAGCCAAATAGAATTAGGTGGTTGAAAGTTAATACTTCTGCAAGGTGTTCTATTACGAACATGAGAAATTGCATATGTTAATTCACCCTAAAAATAATGAGGTAATTTACTTTCTTCTAAAATACATCTTATTTTATTCATTATAGTTCTGTTCAAGCGCTCTGCAACACCATTCATCTCAGGTGATTCTACTGAAGTAACCTCATGCTTAATTCCTTCATTTAAGCACATAGTTGCCATGCTCTCATTACAGAACTCTAAACCTCAATTACTCCGGAACCTCTTCAAACCTTTACCACTTTGCTTCTCTACAAAAACTCTCCAATCATTAATAATATCTGGAAATAAATCTTTTGAAGGTACTAATTGAATGAAAAGTTTTTTAGAAAAATCATCAGTTAAAGTGAGCATATACTGCTCTTCCCCAATTGAATTAACAGCAAATGGCCCACATAAATCCCCATGAACTAGTTCCAAAATTGCATTTGTTTTGATGGTATAAGGCAAAGAAATCATTGGCTTACGCGCGCTTTTACCAATGGCACATGCATCACATGAACAAACAGAAATATTTTTAGAATTACTTAAACCAGTTAAATAATCTGAACTTACAATTTTATTTGAAACTGAATTACTAAGGTGACATAGGCGTTTATGCCACAACTCATTGTTAGCCAATTTGGCTAATTTAACTGCATTGCAATTTTATACTTAGGTATTAAATAGTAAAGACCATCATGACACTTCCCCTTAACAAAAATCTCTTTAGAAATAGTTACCAATTACTACATCATCTTGAGTAAAGGTAACATAATTTTCTTTTTGCTTTCTAACAGCTTCAAAAACTGAAAGTAAATTGGTTGAACATTTTGGTACATATAAGGTCTTTTCTACTTTAATATTATGATGACCAATATTCAGTACTACATCCCCCTCCCCAACAGACATCATGCTCTGATCATTGGCAACAGCCAAATTTAAATTCTTACTTAAAAAATTACTAAAGTTTGACTTTTTACTGCACACATGATGAGTGGAGCCACTGTCCACAATCCAAGAATCAGTCTTTGCACATTCCTTCTGCCCATTAATGAGTAAGGTGACATCAGTATTGGTTTTATTTTTTAGCATTGGATTAGGACAATTCTTTATCACATGCCCTTTTCCTTCACATCCAAAACAAATAATCTGGTTCTTTTTCTTTTTACTGGAACCAGTTCTTGGTTTAGTATCTTTTGCAGTCAATGAAGAACCTGAAGAGGTGACAATACTGCTCTTGCTAGCTTTTTGACAACCGGCCTCACTAAGTAGAGCTTCTCTCACCCTGTTAATAGTAACTTCCTCTGGTCTCCACAGGCTAATAGCTTGAACTACAGGTTGCCATGATGTTGGTAGACCCACCAATATGAAACTGCATTTGTGCTGCTCAGGTAACACCACACTGCATTCATCTAATTGAAGCATCAGTTCCCTCCTGGTACTGATGTATGACTGCATATCCTCTCCATATTTATACCGCATATTAAAGAGTTGCTGCATAATGTCAGTAGAACAGCCAATTGACTTGGGCTTGAAAATGATAACCAAGTTTTCCCATGCTTCAGCCGAAGTACTGCATTCCACCACATCACTGACATAAGCCTGTCCCACGGTCATGGCAATTAAGGATTTTGCTTTTTTATCTGCCAAGTCCCATTTGTTAAGTTCAGCAGGCAGACCAGATCTTAATTATGATCCATTTACAAATTTCCATAAGTCTCTGAACTCCAAGGCACTTTGAATTTTAAGAGCCCACTCCACATCATTGTCACAGCCAAGTTCTGGTATGTATTTATCTAAACATTTCTCATTATCTATTGTCATTGGTACTCGATTTCCAATAAACAATGGTGTTAATACTAAGTTTGTCAAAAATACAAAACTTTAAACAAAACTGGACTTGAAAAAATTGATTGATTGGAACTGCCCAGTGGAACCATAACCTGGGCCCATAACCCTTGATGCAAAATTGATGCAAAATATTTCATTTACAATAACATTTATTTGAAAAAATAAGATAAACAATAATTAATTATTTATAATGTTTAACCATTTTTTGACTTTATTTTTTAAATAAGTATTTTGATTGTATTTGGAACAGCCTGCTTAAATACGCAAACTACCAGGCACCATGTAACTTGGTCAATAAATCCAAGTTATCTTCCAGCCAAAGATTACCATGACTTTTACCATGTGGAGTCTGGTTTAAGTATGATCTGATACATTAACTGACTGCCCTTTTTATACTCAATCTAGCAAGTCACATGACTTAATCAAGTTCATTCTGGAAACTTCCAGAAACTAATTTACCCATTGATCAAAGATTACATTTTTACAATATCATTACTCAATATAAACAATCTTTGAACATCTTCAAATTATACAAACAATAAGAATTTCTCATTTACACATTTAGCAATGATCAAATTCCAACAAGATTTATTTTGCTATTATAACTGATGAAATTTTGTCTTATTTTTACAATGTTTTGCAAATGTTTTTTTTATGCGAGGAGATAAATGAGACAAATCGTCATTGAAACGAATGCGTTTTAGTCTTGTTTATTAAATTTACAGTTACGGTATTTCATATGGAAACAGCACTTAACAAATAACACAGACATTAAAATTGTTTAATTTTATTTGGTAGTCAAGTTAAGTCGACATGGTCACTTTCAAAAGGCCATTCTAGATTTAATTGATCTATTTTTTTCTCTGCCAAAAAATAAATGAGAAAAATTTCCATTGCAAACAACGAGTTTTAGTCTCATTTATTTTTTATTTAAATATTTTATTCCTTTTCTTTATGAATTCAACACAAGTGAAATTTATTTAGTTTAATTTAACTCATTTTTCATTTAATCGATTAACATACCAGTAGTTAAGGCTCGAGTTCCACCGGGCCAATTAGCATTCCCCCTTTCAGCGCGCAGTTTGAATTTAGCTAATGACATGGCTTAAAATTCAAAACTGGCCAATCTTGAAAAGACAATAAAAAATGGGAGGTAACGGGGCGGAGTCGATAGTTTCTAACATGGGTTTTTGTGATTTAGTTAAAAATTATTGAAAAACATAAATGCGCAGTCAGACAGACTCCGCCCCTATGCATTTAGGTAGTAAATGCAGTGGAAATAAAAAGTGGAAATCAAAAACAGAATCAGAAAAGATTAAAGAAAATAAGAAAAAGAAAAACAGATAAATAAAAGAAAATAAGAAAAAGAAATAAAATATACAAAATTAAAAAAAGATAAAAGATTTAAAAAAAAGTAAAAAAATATAATAGAAAAAAAAAATAAAACAATAAGCGAAATTAAGTAAATGAAAAAAAAAATTAAAAAGAAAATAAAAAGAAAAAAATAATAAATAAAAGGCCTACTGTACCATGCTCACCATGCGTCAAAATGGTGAGGGGTGTAAGTGCAGTGAATGTGGCATGCAAAATGCTAAAAGCCCCTCCATGCAAAAGCAATGGCAAGGAGTGGCAGCAACCGTATGTAAGGTTTCCAAATGCTCAATGTAAAAAATGTAGATGGTTTGTAGGGAGAGAACAGGGGGCAGACATCGGAACCCAGCGTACAAGCCATAAAAAATGGAGACGCTCTTCAAAAATGGAGACGGCCACCAAAAATAGAGATGTAAATGCCAAAAGGCAAATAATAAAATGATAAAGTAAGATAAAAATGAAATCTGAGTAAAGGAAAGAGATTAAAAGATGTAAAAAATGGAGACAGTTTGAAAAAAATGGAGATGGAGTTCCCTTAACCCTTCGTTAGTCGCATCGGTATCAATTTGATTTTTGCACTTTTAAAGTTTAATAACTTTGTTACTAGTTGGAAGCAAGAGTCCTGCTCATAGATATGTATGCATTGGGTATGGGTAAAGGGTTTTATCATGCTTACATGCCATTTTAGTTGTTAGTGTTACTATAAATAGGAACGTTATCGGTTTGATCAGTTGCGTCCGTTTGTGTTACAACATGTAAGTTGCTTCCAAAAATGTGAATTATGTATCATTTTATAGATAAAAATCCATATATCAAGTAATGTAATCGATATCTGTTTAGTTTTTACATCAAGACGAAATTGAGAGCAAAATATCAATTTGATACTGTTGCGACTAATAGAGGATGGCAAGGTAACTGGCATGCATGTTGAACTACCTTCATATTTTACACACGCTGAATTTGTTTTTACATTCTGCATTTTGGCAATGGTTAAATATGCACTAAACCAAGAATATACTGTATATTGCATTTCAATGCTATATAATGCCACGTTTTATAATAAAACATTTTATAATGCATATTGATTCATTAAATTTAAACTTAAATGAATGCTAATGTTAAACACACTATTTAATATAAACATCCTTATAGTTTTATTTAGGTATAAATCGATTTCATGATTTTTAGTATAAGAAAAGACCAGAAATACTATGACGTAAATAATGCAGCTGATTTAGCTGAAGTTCATCGGATGTTAATTGAAGATGATGACACAAATAATACAAAGTTTGATGATTC
>JAAFCF010007112.1:517476-557595 GCA_013389785.1 Helicorthomorpha holstii
GAAACCAGCATAGTTATTATAATAATATGGCTTTAACTTTAGAATGGGCACCTCTTAATGGTCAAGCTTATCCTCCCACTCGCTCAACTCCTCAATCCGCCGGCTTAGATCTTTACTCGTCCATATCATGTCACATTCCCCCAGGTGAAATCAGACCCATTAACACCGGTATTGTAATTCGACTACCCGAAAATTGCTACGGACGTATAGCTGATCGTAGTGGATTAGCTTTACATAGAGCCATTCACGTATTAGGTGGGGTCATCGATCAAGATTACACCGGTGAAATTATAGTAATATTGATAAATTTAAGCCTACAGACATTCAAAATTGAACCTGGAGATAGCATTGCCCAACTTTTATGCGTATACACTTGCATAATTCCTCCCAAATATAATGCCCTACTTCTCCAACGTCACACTGTACGTGGTAAACGAGCTTTCACTTCGGGTAAAACTTTCTCTAAAAAAAATAAAATACTACCGGCCATCACCATAATGCAACAAACGGAAATGCTGCAGCCCACCCAAAATATGGAGCTAATTGAGCGCAAAAAAAGGCGACACTCTTCCGCTTCTGGCTCCAAAAAAAGTACCAACAAAAAACGCCAAAAAAATAAACAACATGAAGTACCTATGAATCTAAGTCTCAACAATAACAACAACAACGATGACGACAACAACAAAAAAATTAATAATTTGGCGCCATCATCATCTATACCAGCTGTAGAAGAGACTTTACCTGCCCTTCCAGTACATTTATTGCAAGACCTGGACAAATTTATTCAAGAATCACAAATACAAGATTTGGACCAGTTTATTCAAGAATCTCAAATATTTTAATAAAAAAAAAGATTTAGACACGTGTAGCGTACTAATTTTTTTATTTTTATAAACATGTATTAAGCAACAAACAATAAAATAATATTTATTTAACCATCTTCTTCCGCGTACTCAATTGACCTATTATTAAATCTAAACTTTTTGAACTTTTCACACAATTTAGGTGGTAAATATTGAGCAAAATTAATTTTATTTTTAAATATATTTGCGTAAGATAATATTTGCAATGAAAGTAAACACTCGTAGGTATATATCTGTAATAAAGTCATTTCAATCTGACTGTATTCCACACCCCTCATATGACGAGCCACCTCCCGCATGCCAGTATAATTAAAATTTTTATCCACATTTTTATAATAATTGATCACCTTAGGTATGTATATATGATTAGCCATTACGCAACCATAAAATCCCCCAATAGAGCAAGCAATAACCCGCAATACATTTAAAGCATCATCCGTAATATGCAACTCCATCTTGACATTTACAACGGTACCCACATATGATGCAGTTCTTATATACAGCACCATCCGATTTTCCGATGACAAAATACCCAGAAAATTACTGTAATTGATATCACTTCTGCCCGTCTGCCTAAACTCCTGCGTTTGACCATTATACAGCCACATAATGGTCAGAGGATCATCCATTCCCTGTATAACCAAGATATAGGCCAGATGTCCCACTGAACACACATGCCTACCAATACAATTAACTTTCTGTATGGTCAACGGCCTGGCAAGTTGAATATTTTGCACTTCACCATTGCTCAAAGATATTAATCTAGCCTGCCAACAGCTGTCAGTAATGTCTCCCAAGGACAATAGCTTGTCTCCCACCACACACATACGTGGATAAACGAACGGATTAGTTTTGGAAATAAAAGTAACCCTTGACCGACTTGAATCTGATACATGTATAACCTCACAAGGTCCATGATATAATCTGCCATCTGGCCTGGTGTAATCCACCCACTCATGGTTAATCAATATAAATCGATCTCCGTAAGCCATTCCCTCCATACGCTGACAATGACCCATCCTATGAGGTGCTGAGGTAAAATAATTAAATGTACGCTGATGAGTTTCCACCCCATATTCCAATATTCTGGGTGTAAAACACAAGGTATTTTGCATAGGAATACATATTTTACCAACTGAAGGTAAAGCAAATAAATTTCCTTTCAAATAATTCAAGCTATCATACTCCCATTCCATCAACTTTATCCAGGCCATGATAGCAAAAAATAATGTTATATTTAATTCAAAAAGAATATGAACAAAAAATTAAGAACCACTTCACAACAAACCAATTATGCAAATGAAACATTTATAATTTCTTCAAAAAAAATGTAATTACACTGTATACAACTCCTCCCCTCACCTTGGACTTCAACTCTTAAAAGTGACTTTTGAGGGTGTCAACCGGCGGTAGGAGGCGTGAATTGGGGAGATGTCTTAAAAAAATGGGTGTGGTTGGGGGTGTGGTTGGGCGTGTTTATGTTTATTAAGTTGATAAAAGAGCTTGACAGAGATATCAAATTTCATTACACAGTGTAAAATATGGCCGGAAGACATCGCCAAATTGCGCATTTTTTAAGAAAAAATGGACATTTAGGCATCAAATTACATAACATAGGTGTCAAATTACTGAAAATAGGTGTCAAATTACTGATTTAGTGGTTGGAAATGTGAGTAGTTGTCAAGGTCACAGTGATGAAATGTGTAAAATTTTCAAGGTCATAGTGACAAAGTGTGTAAAATGATGAATTTAGGGGGGGTGGTGTGACGTCACTATGGGACTTTAACATGGGGAAGTGTGTCATTTAGGCTCCGCCCTTGTGTCACTAAGCCCCGCCCCTTTTGGAAATACTGCTCTGTGATTGGTTGAAATGAAAAAAATGGGAGGAACGGAGCTCTGTGATTGGTTCGACTTAGATTGTATCATAACTACTATTGTACGACATTGTATACAAAAGTTATTAAGTGCCGAAGGGGTTGTGAAATCAGACAGACCATTCAAAAAGGTGTAATAAATACAGTGAATTCTCGTTAACACGAATTCGACGGGACCGAGATTTTTGTTCGTGTTAACGGGGTTTTGTGTTAACGAACATATGCAAAATCTAATATATAATGGCCAAAATGACATTTTTTAGAGTAAATCATATTTGGACTCGCTATTCCCATCATATTTGAATCATTATTTACATCATAAGTGATACCAAATTTAAATTTCAAAATATTATGCATTTTGTGCATTCATATGCATGTATGCATTTCAGAAAAAAATAACGCAATTTGAAATTTTTTTATAAAAACAAACAAAAAATGTATTGAATTTGTATTTGTTTTTATAAAAACATTAAAACATATCAAAATTTTGATTTTCTATACATTTTCGCCGACGATATATGAAATTTTTCATTTGGAGAAGCAAAATTTGTTCGTGCAAACGGGGTTTTACTTCGTGTTAACGAACAAAAAATGTATGGGAAAGCCTATACTGTAGTTCGGGACCGCAATGTTGCTTCGTGTTAACGAGAAATTCGTGGTAACGGGGTTCGTGTTAACGAGAATCCACTGTATTAGATATGCATGATGTTTTTGGTGTTTATAACTTTGAAAGCAGTCATACTACAATTGTCTACTTATATTCATTTTAAAGATAATAAAACATTTTATCTAATGCTTATAAAGACAAATGTGTATGATAATGTATAAAAAGATTTTAAATGCCAAAACGCCTTGTTGGTTATTAGGACCTGTGTAAAAATAAATAAACTGTAATGCTACATTTACTGATGTGTTGAAAATGAAAATCTAAAGTATGTCTTGTGTAAGTCTAAATGTTTAGAACACATTAATCAGGAAATGACCCAAGAAAACAGTTTAGATATGGAGGCATGGATGCATGATTACAATGATAGGTTTTTTGAACCCGTATGGTGGGATGATGGCAATGAAGAATATTTCCCTACTCTCAATGAACAGGTACCAAATGAAGATGTGCAAGATGTGGAAGAACATGAAAATCAATTGGGAGGAGGTGCACCATTTAATCCAAGAGAGTATTTTACTATACTTACAAGAAGGGAAATCAACTGTACAACATTAAAAACCAAAGCTACAGAAACAACAATTGATCTACATCAGTTAAATGAAATTCCCCCTGATGAATTCTATCAAAAATTAGAGCAAATATTTGACGAGATTATTAAAGATTGCACTGGAAAAGCTAACCCCTGGGATAAGGTGCATCTCTACATGAATGCTGAAACATTAGATGACCCTATCAGTACAGTGTATGTCAAATATAGTCAACTAACTAGAGAGTATTTGACAACAAAAATAGAGGGTATACAACAATCCAACAGGAATTTTGAAATAGGTCGAGACCCTGTAAAGTTCTCCATCTATTGTACAGAAATGCCTGAACCAGGAACTGGAAGAAAATGGCGGTTGTAAAAAACGGCATATACCAGAAATTTGTGAGTGGGTGAAACAAAAACAGTGTACAATAACAATAGGTAATGGAAACAGAACCTTTAAATTACTATACATGTTATTAAAAAATAAAACTTTTGTTTGTAAATTAGATAATAACGATGGAATTTGTTTGGCCAGAGCATTAGTAGTAGGGATAGCTCATGCTCAAATGAAAGCTGAACCCTCAGAAGACAATGTTAGACAATATAAAAGATTGCAACATAGTGGCAGAAACCCTCAAACAGAAGCAGCAAATGAATTGCTTTCAATATGCAATGTTCCTGTAGGACCTTGTGGTTTAGAAGAACTACAACAATTTCAACAACAGCTAACTAATGAAGACATTCAAATTGTTGTATTTGAAGCAGAGAAGAGGTTTGAAGTGGTATATAGAGGACCCTCAGCTAATCATAAAGTGTTTTTGTATTGGGCAAATAGACATTTTGAGCCCATTACAAAAATGTGCAGTTTTTTCAACAGTGAAAAGTTTTGCATTGTTTGCATGAAAGGAGTGACACGTTATCATAACTGCACAAATCAGTGCTCCATGTGCTTCAAAGTAGATTGTGCAGAGTTTATCAACCAGACAAAAGGTTTACCAAAGAAAAAATGTTTAGATTGTGCCAGGTACTTTTTTGGGCAACAGAGTTTTGATAATCACATTGCAAACTACACATGCAGACAACATAAAATGTGTAAAGTGTGCTACAAAAAACTTGGTGCCAAACATGTGTGTAACACACACAAGTGCAACTACTGCAAAATGACTGTAAATGACAATCATCTGTGTTTCATCCACAAACCAAAAGTAGATGATCAAATAAAATCTACTGTGTGGTACTTTGATTTTGAATCAATGGTTTTACAAGATGGAACACATGAACCTAATTTGGTTGTTGTGGGAAAAGAAGATGCAGAAGAAGTCAGAGCCTTTAAAATGGATGTAACAAAAAGTGCCAGGGACAAGTTGTGCAACTGGATATTTAACACCATTGCAAGAGATGGTAAAAGTCATATATTTGTGTCCCATTATGGAAATAGTTATGACCATCATATAATCATGCAATGGATCCATAAACAATCAAATTATCCAGAAGTAATAATGTCAGGGCAGAAAATCATCACATTTAAATTAGGAAATGTGAGGTTTATAGACTCATTTAACTTTTTGCCTGTACCTTTATCAGCATTGCCAGCAACTTTTGGAATTAAATAACTGAAAAATAGATATTTCCCACATTCATTCAACACACTTGAGGATCAAAATTATGTGGGAGCATGGCCTGAAGTGAAATATTATGCTCCTGAAAGAAAAAGTGTAAAAGAAAACAAAGTGCTTGTGCAATGGTACAACAACATTTAACAAGGAATGATCTTTGATCTTCAAAAAGAACTGTTGGAATATTGTGTTGATGATGTGAAAATACTTCGTGTTGCATGTAATGCATTTCGTGCTGATGGAAAAAAGCTTTTTAATATAGACCCTTTTGAACATAGTGTAACATTGCCTGCCAATTGTCAATTAGTGTATAGAAGTCAATTTATGCCAAAAGACAGTATAGGTATTATCCTGCCTGGAGGGTATACTACAAAGCCCAAATATAGTGCTATTGGTATTAAATAATTAATGTGGGTAAGCCAGCAAAACAATGTCCACATAAAGCATGCATGTAATGGAGGAGAAGTAAGATTTGGGAATCTGTACATTGATGGTTATGATGATGTTAATAAAACAGCATATGAATTCCTGGGGTGTTATTACCATGGATGTGAAATATGTTATGATGGGAAAACTGTGAACACTAAATTGCAGAGGTTAATGCATAGCTTTAACCTTGAAACAAAAGACAGGTTGAGAAAACTGCAAGACATGTTAAATGCTGACAATGGACATTTAGTGATTATGAGAGAGTGTCAATTCCAGAAACAAATTAATCAAAATCTACATCTAAGTGTTTTTATAGAAACAACACAAGTTCCAGAATCAATAAATCCTCGTGATGCATTTTTTGGTGGTAGAACTGCCCCAACATGTTTGTATAAAAAAGTGGCGCCAGACCAGTGCATTCGATATGTGGATTTTATTTCACTTTATCCTTATGCAAATAAGTATGGAAAGTTACCAATTGGGCATCCAGAAATATTACATCCCTTTGAATACAACCTGGGACAATATTTTGGCTTAATTAAATGTAAAATTCTACCTCCAAAACAGCTTTATCATCCAGTACTGCCAATGAGGAGTGGTGGTAAACTATTGTTTCCTTTATGCAGAACATGTGCCCAAACAAAACAGCAAGGCCAGTGCCAACACAACAATGAAGAAAGACAGCTTTATGGAACATGGGTGACATTAGAAGTGGATGAAGCTATACTTCAGCAATATAAAATTATATCTATTGAAGAAGTGTGGCGTTATCCACAACATTTAGAATGTATGAGAGGTAACAATGACAGCAAAGAATTATTCACAGATTATGTGAATAACCTACTAAAAATCAAGCAAGAGTGTTCAGGTTGGCCAATGGTGTAAATACAGAAGAAAAAAAGGAAAATTACATTAAAGAATATCAGGCTGCTGAAAGAGTGCTACTTACTGATGTGCAAGAAAACCCTGGATGTCGTGCCATAGCAAACTTTATGCTGAATTCACTTTGCACAATGTGAAAACTTGCCTAAAATGGAATACATCACCAAATATGAAGATTTGGCTAAGTTATTAAATTCTGATAGCAGGACAGTCACAGATAGTTATTTAGTGAACAAACATATGATGATGGTAAACCATGTGCCGACAAATATAGCTATAGAACCATCCGGAAGAACAAATTTAGTTGTTGCAGCATTTACTACTGCAATAGCTAGATTAAGGTTATATGGTGTGCTACATAGATTGAACAAAAATGTGCTTTATATGGATACCGACAGTGTCATTTATGTTTGTCCTAAAGACTATAATCCAATTGCTGATTTAATTGGAGATAGGCTGGGTGACTTAACCGATGAAATCTTGGTAAAATATCCGAATGGTGATGTCTACATAACTGAATTTGTAAGTGGTAGACCTAAGAATTATGGTTATATGCTTTCAAATGGTGACAGTGTTTGGAAAGTGAGAGGTATCACTCCTACATATACAACAGCCCAAGTTATAACATTTAATGTGATTAGAGAAATGGTGACACGTTATGTTGAACATTTGCACAATCAAGATGCTGCTGAACCTGTGCACCTTCAAATTGAAGAACATTTAATTAAAAGAACTATATATACATTTAATTTACAAAACATAACTTGGAATAAAACTTATTGTGTAGTGTTTGATAAAGCTGTTGTAAATAATGAGTTTATATGTTATCCTTATGGTTATCAATATTAAGTTATTTTGTAATTAGGATAATAAATTCATTGTTTTTTGTATATAAAAAACTTAGTAATCATGTATAAATAACGTTAGTAGTTATAACCCCTTTACAGGGGACTGTTATTGATTGTTAGTTTTTCGTGACAAAATTAGTGTTGTGGGACACAACACTAATATTGAGCACAAAAACTATTTATAAAGTCTTTGTAAATATTTATAAACATCTCTAACCCCTTTGTAAAAAATAATGCCCACGCGCACTCCCACCCCACCTCCTCTTACTTTTCACATACTTTAATTTGCATGCACATGTTTTTATTAGTGTGGGATGACTGGCATGTATATAAAAAGAAGTGTAAATGTATGTAAGCTATTATTTAACATGGATAGATCAAGTAGAGCAGAGGTGTATTATGATGTTAATCATCCTGCTGGTTATGCAGGCAAAACACCTTTAACTAATTTCTTTAAACCAAAAGATAGAAAAGAATGGGAAAACTGGTGGTTAAAACAGTCAGCATATACAATTCATAAACCAGTAATTAGAAAGTTTCAAAGGAATAAATATAAAGTGTTTTCTATAGATAAACAATGGGAAGCAGATTTAGTAGAAATGCAAGCATATGCTAAACATAATGATAAATTCAAATACTTGTTAACATGTATTGACATATTTTCAAAATATGTGTGGGTTATTCCCTTAAAAAGTAAAAGTGCAAATGAAACAGCTAAAGCATTTGAAAGCATATTAACAACAAGTGGTAGAACTCCTGTTAAGTTGTGCACTGATCAAGGCAAAGAATTTGAAAACAGTAAAATGAGAAATGTTTTAAACAAATATAATATACATTACTTTACAACAAGAAGTGACATGAAAGCAGCCATTGTAGAACGATTTAATAGAACTTTAAAAACAAAAATGTGGAGATACTTTTCCCACAATCATTCTTATAGATATATTAATATTCTAAAGCAAATAACAAACTCTTACAATAATGCAAAACATAGAACGATAGGTTATTCACCAGCACAGGTTAATTATACAAACGAATTTGAAGTTTATAAGAAACTAAACCCTACCCTTAATCCCAAAATAATATTTAAGTTTAAAGTAGGTGATAATGTTAGATTAGCTAAAGTCAAACAAACATTTGAGAAAGGTTATACTCCCAACTGGACAGAAGAAATATTTCTTATAGCACAACAATTAAAAAAGGATCTTTTAGTATATAAAGTTAAAGATTATAATGGTAGTGTGGTAGAGGGTACATTCTATGAACAGGAATTACAAAAAGTTGAAAAGGATGATAATGTTTATGTAGTTGAAAAGGTTTTGCAAAGAAAAAAAGTTCAAGGAAAAGCAATGGTACTTGTTAAATGGAGAGGTTATTCAGAGTATATGAACCAGTGGATTCCTGCTTCTAATCTCATTTCATTAATCAACAATAATGGATGAAGTAGCAATGTATGTGGATCTGGTATCCAATTCAAATTTAAATGTGTTTAAGGATAATAATGCTTCCAAATTTAAAACTTTACTAAAAGATGCTTTAACGTTTCAAGGGAAATTACTTGAAAATGCTTGCTGAAATAATGTTTCCAGCACAACTTTTAAATGCTTATGAAATGCCAATTGAGTATGAATTGCATTATAATTTACCTGCTGATAATGGATTTAAACAACATTTTATGACTGACAACCACAAACACTTAACAAATGCAGGGCTACATTTTGATTCAAAGAAAAATAGTATTATATTGAAAAGAACTGTAAAACTAACAGGTTGCTTTAATGATCCAGAAGTGTTAAGTGTAACAGTAAATCGACTGTTACGTGATGATGTAGAGACAGCTTTCAAAGTTTTTATAAAATCTATTCATGTCAACAACACTTTGCCTTCATCTATTGATATTAAAAATTATTTACAAGTATGGTATCATACAAACATGCATAGATTTTATATTGAATCTATAAACGGGCAATGGTGTATTACTAATTCAAAAGCTTTTATAAATTTTATTGGTTTTAAACATCTTCCTTATAATCTAATTTCAACCCCCTATAAATTTATTGCAGATGAACATCTTTTAGTAATAGTGGTGTGTTTGTGTATACTGACTGTATTTCGCCTTATCATGTTGGTGACACAACAGCTAATTTATTAGCAGTTATACCTTTTAATCCTTTAAAACATGACAGTGTAATATATCAGAGATATGATAAGCCACATTACTATCCTGTCTCCTTGCATCAATTTCAAACAATAGATCTAGAACTGTTGAATGTATATGCCGAACCTATTCAATTTGCTGAAGGGATCACATTTGCTAAATTGCATTTTCGGCCCAGACTATAAGTATAAACACATTTTGTAACTTGTTTCATTTATCAACCAACCACCTAACACAATAGATGCTTTATATACCCATTACTATCTTAACCAAGCAGGTTTTGGTGATATTCAGTATTATCAGGGAGGGCGTGTACAAAGAGGATATGGTTTTGGGAATTTCTTTTCACGCTTATTTAGATATGCTATGCCTCTTATTATGCCATCATTAAAAGTTGCTGGAAAAGAATTGGCTCAAACTGGTTTACATGTTGTTAATGATGCACTGGAAGGAAAAGATATAAAAGTTTCTGCAAAACAACGATTTAGTCATACTGGTCGTGAACTAGCCACATAGCAGTTGCAGGTCTTCGACAACAGCTTGGAGGAGGAAAAAGGAAACAACGTGCCAAAATAGTTAAAAAAACCTACTACAACCAATATACATATACCCATACCTACTTCTAAAAAGAGGAAACGAGAAGAATTCAACAAACCAGCGAAAAGAGCAAGGAAAGATATATTTGGATATTAACCATGGCTACTGTGATACCTACAACTCAATCCAAACTGAATTTGTTCAAAGCCTTACCAACTCAAACACAAATTAAAAGTGGATCTTGGACATCACATCAACCCGTGTCAAATATTGATGACACCAACTCTATTATTTTTGACATTGGAGGATATGACAATGAATATAATGATCTTCTTTTAAATGAACTATTTATATCTGGCTATGTTGCTAAATCAGATGGGAAACCTATTACAACAACTGACAAAGTAGCACCTGTAAACAACTTTATGTACAGCTTATTTAGCACAATTGAATTAATGGCAAATGGTGTACCAATAACAAAAGCTACTAACAATCAACCTTACATTTGTCTCTTGGAATCTATGCTAAACTTTAGTAATGATCAGCTTATTACTATTGGCGCTTGTTCTATGATGTATAAAGATAGTGGTGATGAAATGGAGGCATGTTCTACTGCTAAAACTGATAAAGGTTCAGCCAAGAGAATTAATCTGATAAAAGATTCTGCTAAAGTGTATATGTCTGGCCCTTTACGTTTTGATATTGCTAACAGTGGCCGTTTTTTTCCTAACGGTGTTCCATTAACTATTACATTGAAACGTGCCAAAGCTGAATTTTATTTAATGTGGCCAAATACATCTACAACTGGCTATAAATTTGTAATTACTAATGCCACTTTGCATATGCGCAAAATTGTAATTTCTGATACTGATTTAGTTGCGCACACTATAGTATCCAAAAAAGTGGACTTTAAATATCCCTTTTTACAAAAAGAGTTACACACATTTATCATCACTGCAAATTCTAGTGGATTTTCAAAAGATAGTTTATTTAATGGCCGTATTTCACAAGCATGTATTATAGCATTTGTTTCCACAGAGGCTTATAATGGTGCAAGCCATTTAAATCCTTTTAATTTTAAACATTACAATCTTGTCTCTATTGCCATGTATGTTGATGATCAGACACGTCCATTTCCATTGATTGTGACTGATTTTTCAAATAATAATTATGTTGAACTATATCGAACACTGCATTGCTGTCTTGATCAAAGTCCAAATGATATGGCTGCACCTCTTATCACTTTAGATAATTACAATAAAGGCCACACTTTGGTTGCTTTTAATTTTACTCCTGATTTAGGTCATAGTAAAATTTTACAACCAAATATAAAGGCTAACATTAAACTAGAAGTCACTTTTGCCAACCTTGCACCTTTAGAGGTGGTTACTTGTTTGTGCTTGGCAACTTTTCAATCTGAGGTGGAAATTGATTCTGATAGATGTGTTGTAACACACAGTTAAAATGGATAGTGATCAAATAGTTTGATATATACAAGCTGATAAAGTCACTGCTTCACGGTTTCTGGGTGTTTTACTAGCAAATCATTTAAACAGAATCAAATTGAAATATCCATCATGTGCTATTGTGAATACCGATCCTGATGACAAACATGGTCATCACTGGGTAGCATTTTATTTTACAAGAGGCAAATGTGAGTTTTTGATTCTTATGGCTACAAACCTCAGTTTTACCATAAAAGCTGGGGGACTTTTATTAAACAGCACAAACTAAAATTATCTTACAATCCACACACTGTTCAAAGTCCCATATCTGCTGTCTGTGGTGCTCATTGTTTATTTTATCTGTATCATCATTGTCATCGCTTTAGTATGAAAAGAATATTGAAATTGTACAATTTAAATTATACGTCACTTTTAGATGCAATTGATGTTGTGGTTGAAAATGATTTAGAACATCACCTTCTTGTCGATATTGTAATTGATCCTAGTAAATTCATTGTTAATCAAATTGCGCAAACTATGTATGCTCCTTAATTTAACTTTGTGTATTTGGAAATAAACGTTTTGTAAACCATATATTTTGTTTTTATTTATTTATTGAACATTTATTTATTACAATACTTTTTTAATAACACAGCCACTTTTTAATTGTTAATACATTTTCAGAAACATTATTTCTTTTCCGTTTACATTTTATTTTTCCGGTACCATTTTGAAAGTTTAGATGCTTTGCATTATTTTTAAGTTTTCTTTTCGGTGTGCTTTCGGCATCTTCTAAAACTGTTTCTAACATGCGTTTTCCTTTTACAGGACGTCCTCCTTTATTAAACAACTTATTCTCAAGCATTTTGGTTACATTTGAATTTTTTATTGGTGTTCCGTCAACAAGCAATTCCAATTTATGATTCCACTCCAGTTGCTTATTATTAACATTGTCATCCAGTATTTGCTTTGCCACATCTTTTTTATCAGAGTCAATGCCTTTTAAAATATATTCATATTCCACCATTGAAGGTGTTTGCACTGTTTTGTCCAGTGAGTCACTTGGTGTTTCTTGATGTAATAATGATGATGGTTCTTTTCCGTTTTCTTTATTGCCATCACGGACTTATCTTTCATTATAATTTTGCTGCTTGGAGTCTCCATTTTGTAAATGCAGAAATTTCTTAAAATTTTCATTATACAGAATGATTTTTTGTTCATCTGTTAATGATTTATCTTGCAAAACAGCTTCCATTTGATTGTGTAAACTGAGCATAATTTTTTTTACTATTGGAGTTACTGGAGATGTATGTATTGCTACTTGAGGTAACAATGCTTGGGGTTGTTGTTGCTGCTGCTGTTGTTGTTGCTGTTCTTCATATAGCTTAGCAGGGATGAGCACCATTTTGCGAACCATGTTAAGTAAATCTACTAATTAAGCTACCAATAACTGGCATAAGTAAATTAAGTAAAGGTGCTAAAAAGCCACCGTTCTGCACTAATAGTTCACGTTTTGTTGTCAATGATCGCAGTCGATTTGCCATATATTGTAAGGGCTCAATATATTTATGTAATTCTTTGAAATCAGTATTGTCAATGTTATTAATTTTGGCTTTCAAGAAATTTAAACAGCATTCACTTAAACACTTAACACCATCATTTTTCATATTCATGCATAGCTTTTTAGATTGTGATTGTTTAGCTTTTTGCAATGTTTTCAATAAAGACATGTTATTTTTAATGTTTTTTAAATATGGTTTGCCCATTTTGTAATAAATTTTGTAAAATCGTAACTAATTTTTTTAAACGTTGATCGTCTTTTTGTGTATGATTAAAACCTGTTTTTAAAGTGTCACTAGTTGTTTTAAATTCTACTAGTATAATAACTATTATTAGTATACAGTATATCAGAACTGCAACTAACTGCATCCACTCTTGTCGATCCATTGCTTTATAATGTTTCTTTTAACTTGGTGTTATGGCTTTATATACACTTTCAGGTATAAACACTATTGTGTTTTCCAAAGGAAGTATTTTGGTTCTAAGTCTTAAATATTCTGGTGTATTTTGTTTAAGATCAATCAGTAAATATGAATGTGGATTCTGTGTTGCCATTGCATATGCTTCTTGAAGATCTTTTCCATTTTTGGGATACATCTGTCTTGATAAGGTAGCTACTTGCAATTGATCTCAAGGATTTTTAAACAGTATTAAATATTGGGCGTTGATTCCTACCGTTCTGCTTTCTTTAGCTTTGAGGAATAAATTTTGAAGCAATAATATTACACTTAAGTTGTCATGATGAGATCCTTTAGTAAATAAATCCGATACCCATGTATCATTGTATGTGTCTTCCATTAAATCATCAATTACTAACAAGTTGTTTTTTTTATCAAATATGGTATCTTTATCAAGGCCTAACATGAAACGTTTATTTGCAATAAGAACGGTTTGCATCATTTCATTATATATTAACTGATGCTTTCCATAACACCAAAGTAATGTTGTAGGCATTGGTTCAATCACTTCGGTCACATTATCTAACAATTTCTGCAAGAATTCTGTTTTACCAGAACCTGTTGGATCGCAAATAATACAAGTGAAGGAGTGCTGCAAAGCAGGTGTAAACTCGACTGTTAACACCATTGTTACTGACACATTTTTGGATTACATGTTTGATTTATTTATTTCATATGTACATGTCTGAAATGCATTGCTTTTAATAAGTTGTCATGTTTAACTTACAGCGCTTTCTTTATTGACAATTAACATTATTTATTTTGTGTTTCTTGATTTTCTTTCTGAATCTGCTGCAACGCTTCTTCAATTTTTGGTATGCATTCCACAAAGTTCTTGAATTAATATTCAGTAAAATTAAGACCCTTTGTTCCAGCTGTTAACTGTCCGGTTTTATTACTTTTGTAATATTCTTTAAGGCAAATCCATACTTTTCCAGAATCATAACCTTGGTATGGAAATTGTCTATGTCCCAAAGGCTGTACTTCAGCTTTTTCCCATAACTCTGTTGCTTCAATCTTCAACACAGTACCCACACCTTCATTTTTAATGAGTCCTATTTTTGTTTTAGTACTTTTTGCCATTAGTGTTTCCATCTCGTTTAAATGGATTGCTTTCAATTTCTCTTCAATTGTAGGAATAAGGGCTACCAAATTTTTAAATTGGTATTCGGTCAAATTCAACCCTCTTATTCCAGCTGATAGTAACCCAGTGTCTTCATTTGTATAGTATTCTCGAATGCAGACTAAAATGTACCCAGCGTAGCTAGCAACATCAACTCCACGGTTGTATCTTAACGGTATTACACCAGCTTCATCCCATAGTGCATCTGGCTCCTTCTTTAATATTTTCTTTGGTACTGGACTCTGCATTGTTTTTGTACGTTTAACTGTAAGAACAAATCTGTCAATTAAACATTTATAACTAAAATGACAAATTTCTTCTTACCCCTCATGTTGCCGTTTGTCGTGCCTTTTTCTGCTTTTCAGTTCTGCTTTTTCTTTTGCCTTTCTTTACTGCTGCTCTTTCTGACTTTTCTTTTCAAGACTGATATTTTTGCACATTTTTATAGCTGTATATATACAGGGTGTTATCTTATCTTTCATCGTTATCTCTTAACTATATTCACATGCTTCAACATGTTTGAACACTTATTATCTGCATTGATCTCTTATCAGCATTCACATGCTCCAACATGTTTACCTACATGTGTTTATTCATGTCCTTTATCTTGTCTCAACATGTTTTGACTGTTCTTATCTGGTTTCATCATTGCTTTTCTTTGTTAGGGCCAGTATTATTAATTAAACATCATGCCCAGCTTTTGATTTCATTTGTAAGACTTTCAATGCTCAATATCTTTTGTATACATCAGCATACAGGTCTGTACTTGATATCAGTAAATAGATTGTTTAAGTCACCAACTTTTCGGTGCTTAATAACTTTTGAATGAAACGTCGTACAATTTCCTGCTTGTACTCGTTCCAAAGATCGCGTGATTATCTTTACACTGTATATAATTAGAAAATCGTACGACATTTTATTCCAAAGTTATTAAGCGTCAAAGTTGCCGACGATTTTTATTAAATCCACCACCCTTTTAGCTTTTCCCACCCCTTGTACCCCCCTGGTGGCCGCTTTTGTCATGGCCCTCTAGCGGCCGCTTTTTTCTTGGCCCTCTAGCGGCCGCTTTTTTCTTGGCCCTCTGGTGGCCGCTTTTTTCTTGGCCCCCAGGTGGCCGCTTTTTTTCTTGGTCCCCTGGCGGCCGTTTTTTTTTTGGCCCTCTGGTGGCCATTTTTGCAAAATGGCCGCCCACCCCATCCAGATTGCCAATTTTTTAAATTTCTCGCGGCTCCGCCCCCTTTCTTCCTATTGGTCTGTTATGCCCCGCCCCTCGATTCTGACTGGTGCGCTAGACTCTGTAGTTAACTACTGCCACTAGTGCAAAAGCACCCAGTATTAGTGTTAAACAGAGTTCCAAAATACTGGACTTAGTGCATATTGACTGTTGGGGGCCTGCTCCAGTTGTAGGGTGGACTGGAGAGCATTATTTTGTTACTTTTGTTGACAACTACAGTCTTGAATTTTGTAATCGGAAAGTGTCCAGATTGTTAACCAGCGTTGGAATTAAACACCAACGTACAAACACTTACTCTCCCAAGCAAAATGGTGTGGCTGAGAGGTTTAACCGCAACATAGGAGAAAAAATACGTGCGCTAATTTTTGATAGTGGTCTGGAGACCAAATTTTGACCAGAAGCAGCATTAACAGCATGTTATTTATATAATAGAACTGGCCATAAGAAGCTGGATGGGCGATCGCCAATGGAGGTTTGGACTGGGTTCAAACCCATTGTTAATCATTTGCACCTCTTTGGATGTGAAACTTGGGTTTTTGTGCCTAGTGAAAAGCGCAAAAAGTTTCAATCCAAATCCATTAAAGGGTTAATGGTTGGATACGCGTATGACACTGTGGGATATAGAGTGTATATTCCATCAACTGGTAAAATAGTGGAATCGAAAAGTGTTCAATTTCATGAAATGCCCAAACAGGGGGAATTAATGAAAAGTGTTTCAAAATACCCCACTGATGAAATAGTGACTGATGACTCAAAAATTGATGTTGACAATGACAATTCTAATAAGAATGTTAACTCTTTTCAGAAAAATGATTATTCTAGTGATTCAGATGATGATGATAACGACATGGATGACAATGAAGAGGCCATTGAACCAGCTCACAGTGCAGTCGATAGTGGCATAGGTACTATGACAGGAACCGGAAGTGCCACAAAGTCTACTCCAGTAAAGAGAGTTGGTATAACACCCATTAAATTAAGATTACAACAGGTGCATAGTTCATCAGGGACGTCATCAACAAGTTCATCTGACCAAGAGATCATAGCTGCTGACAACGCCCTCAAGCCAAGCTGGACATGATCAGGGAAGAACAGGCCATCAACCAAAGTACACTTTCAATTGGAAAATATTGTGTTTTTGGTTTCATTAATCGTCGTATTTGCTATTTATTTTGCCACAGTTAGCATTCCATTGCCGGTTCAATATGTTTTATATGTCATTTGGCTCATAAAGAGCATTTACTTGTGATTAATATGTGTATTAATATGTTTTTACTATTTCAGACATTGACTGACCTCAATTCTGACTTAGAAGTGTGTACATATGGACAAAATAGTGAGACGTGAATTTAGATGTAACTTAGACTCTAATTATTATGGAAATAATTGATCCCAATAACTTCTATCTATTGCTGTGCCAATAAGCCAATGTTAATTAATAAGTTTTAATAGATTAATTCATTTATTTCAATTAATTTGCTTTAAATCCATTGATTTACGTTAATTTACATTGCTGAAAGCATGCTCACCACATGGCAATGGCGTGCTTCATCTAGTTTACAATAATCGATTATCGATAGTATATCGAGTTTTACATGCTCCCCTATGGACGCATATAATTGAGACATTAGAAGTCTCCAAAATATCATTTATAATTGTAGAATACATTTTGGTGTTTGGCATTTCTTTCATTTTCTCATTTATGAGAATCTTGCTACAATTTTCTCTCTCTATATGATTACCAATTTCTACAAATTACAAATCTTTGCATTTCATTTTTCCGGTTTCAACAAATTTTGCAACCATGCTCCAGTCTCCTTCAACTTCTTCTTCTCAGTCCATTCCGAGATACAACCTTAAAATCAGATATTTTGAACCTCTGGTTGATGGACCGCATGATGACATCGCTTTTCAGTGGGAAGAATGGATCGAGTTTTTTGAGGACGCATTGGATCTGCATGGCATCGTGGAAGATAACCATCAGAAGAAATCACTATTTTATTTTGGCGGTATTTGGCTGAAACGAAAATATAAACATTTAATAAATTCAGACATCGCCATTGACCCTTACGATGACGTGAAGACAAAACTGAATGAGTCCTTTAACGAACGTCGAAATTTGATTTTTGAGGAATGCATGGTTAGGAAAACCACACAACGGCCAGATGAAAGCTTTACTGATTTTCTGGGATGCTTACAGTCTTTAGCTGCTCGTTGCAAGTTAAATGACACTCAGCTATTATTCGCACATGATCAATTAGTTATCTTAACAGCTTTGTTAAACACTCACAACAATTGCATCAGAGTCCATGCTCTTGAAGCCGCATCTTTGACCGTGGAATCACTTCTATGTCTTGCACAGTCCATTGAGTCTGTATCTTATCAGTCCAGCTTATATGGAGCTGAATATGCTCACAATCCAAAAGCCGAAGTGAAAGTTGAAAAGGTTTCTAAGCATTACAAACCTTCAAAACACTTTCCTAAATCTATCTTCATTTTGCGAAAGTCTGTTGCTTAAAGAAGGGAAACGAAGTTAAAGTTGTCGAGGGGTCAAGTCCATTCGAGTCTTCAGATGAGTTTTCCACTGACTACTCTAAAGTTTCCAGTTTTAAGTCAGTATTTGCACTGTCTGTTTCCAGTGTTTCAGATCGTCCAATGACTAGCATTCTACTGAACAATGTAGCCATTGAGATGCTAGTTGACACAGGAGCAGATATTTCCATAATTTCCAAGAAAACATGGAAAAGAATTGGATGTCCTGTACTTAAAGAGTCAAAAGCTCAACTTAAAGCTTATGGCAAATCCACAACTATTCCTGTAATGGGAAAAACCACTATAGAAGCTAAGAAACATACAAAAACTAGAAAATTACCTGTTTTTGTTACTTCTTTAAAGTCCGCCCAATCCATTTTATCCAGAAGTGCTGCAGAACAGTTGCAGTTGCTAACTCTGAATTTGGATGAAGTGCATACTACCTTTGATGTTAACAAACAGTATCCAGAACTGTGTAGTGGCCTAGGTTGTTATAAAGATCCTCCGGTCAAACTTTACGTTGATCCTGAAGTTCCTCGTGTAGCAATTATGAATAGGAGTATTCCATTCCATTTACGCTCCGCAGTAGAGGCAGAACTTTTACATCTCGCCAAGATGGACATTATTGACAAAGTTCATGTTCCGTCTGATTGGGTATCTCCTGTTGTATTAGTTCCCAAGCCGGATGGAAAAGTCCGTCTGTGCATTGACATGCGACAACCGAATAAAGCTATTCGTCGATTTCATCACCAGATGCCTACTTTGGAAGATTTCATTGTCAAGTTCACTGGTTGTTCTATTTTTTCTAAAATAGATCTCAACGAGGGTTACCATCAACTTTTGCTAGATGAATCTTCACGAGCTTTAACTACTGTTGCTACACATGCTGGCATTTGGCGCTATAAAAGGTTAAACTTTGGTGTCAACACAGCAACCGAAGTATTTCAAAAAGTTATTGAATCAGTTCTTCCAAAATGTCCAGCTGTAAAAAACGAAGTTGACGACATTCTGATTGGTGACACAAATCAGAAGGAGCACGGCGTCCGATTACACAAAGTTCTTGAGGCACTCAAGGATGCTGGTGTTACTATTAAGACAGAAAAATGTGAATTTAACAAGACAAGTGTTAAATTTCTGGGTCATTATTTTTCCAAACAAGGAGTCGCAATGGACTCCGGAAAGGTACAGAACTTGAGGAAGTTACCAGTTCCTGAAACCCCTGACGAGGTTAGAAGTGCACTTGGCATGATTGGTTACTGTGCAAAATTTCTGCCAAATCTTGCTACAGTTGCCGAGCCTTTACGACGTTTAACTAGATCTACAACACCTTTCCAATGGGGGAAAAGACCAGAACCAGGCATGGCATGAAATTCAAAATTTATTGAATTCTGCTCCAACTTTGGCATTCTTTAATCCTCATTGGGAGACGCAACTAATTACTGATGCCAGTCCTATTGGTATAGGAGCATTGCTGTTACAAACAAATGGCCAGCGCTCTAGAATCTGTTCTTTCTACAGTCGTTCACTATCCGACGTTGAGAGAAGATATAGTCAGATTGAACGAGAGTTGCTGGCTATTGCAATGTCACCTGAGCATTTTAAAACTTACCTACTTGGACGAAAATTTACCGTTTGCACCGATCATCAGCCTTTGGTAACTATTGTTTCCAACCATCATGATAAGGTATCACCACGCATTCAGAGGCTGTTGCTTCGTTTGCAGAGTTACCAATTTGAAATGCTTCATATCAAGGGTGATGGTAATCCAGCTGATTACCTTAGCCGACATCCGTTAAGATCTCCAAAAAGATCCACTTTTCTTGGCATGGAACATTTCATTTCCTCACTTGAGCAGGTGAGTAGTTAGGGTACATCCTAAGCCGGGCCAATCAGCGTTGAGCTTTTGGGCGCAAAATTTAAATCTGACCAATCAGAGAGCAGGATTGGGTGGTGGGCGTGGCTAAGTGGAAAAGTGGGCGGAGTCTACTGTAACAGATGGCCCATGTCAAAGTCCCATAGTGACGTCACAACTTCTTTTTGTGTTACACTGTATGAGACAACCCTGTACATTTGCGCTCCCAACAGTTGTGTGTTAAATGGGTAGCGCATGCGTAGCGTAAACTTAGCCGCTGCGTGTTTGTCGATATTAATCTGATACGCTCCGCCCCGATTAGTTACAGTTTTAATTGATTATGTGTTTAGAGTTTTTTGACCTTGACACTTTACTTTTTTAAGCGCACATGTTATTGTATGCACACATGTGTTTGGCTTAAAAAAAGGAATGTGTTAAGTGTTTTATGTAATATGATTAATAAAGAAAAGGGGAACAATAATGATTCATTTATTTTTCTTTGGGAAATTCTTTTTAAACACAATGCGTCAATTGTGTGTTAATAGTTAAACTGTTAAAAAGTTAAAAAGTGTTCAGTTTAATCGAAAGCATGGCTTGGTTAAATTTAAAGACGTATGATTTCAATATTTTGGAAATAAGACCATATGGGTTGTTTTGCAGTGATAGTTTGCATAAAATATATGTAGGATGTCATGATCGTAAATCAAAGTGTATTTCATTAATTGAATATGATACTTTGACGCAATTGGGAAATTATATAACTTTTGATAAATCGGTGGTTGATGAGCGGCGTATGCTGTATGTGCAAGGACTGTCATGGGTAGGAGATGTAATTTTGTTTACCCATGAGATACGTGATACTGATGTTTACGACCCTATCTATTTGGAATATCGTTATGTCGTATTTTATCATGTCGATTTTAAGAAGAGGGAGTTGAAGCAATTTTACCAGTTGAAGTTTGGTAAAGTTAATGCGTGTTTGGTGAAAAATAATGTATTTATAATACAAAGTTATGAAAACACGTTTACAAAGGCCATGATGATTGATACAATATCAGGTGTGTATACAATATCAGGTTTTCCACGTTTAGTTCCGATATTTAAATTTTCTGGTGTCATTAATAATACGCAAATGCATGTATTGGGATCGCAAATTTATATTATGGTTTGCGCTACGAGTCAAAAATTGAGAAGACAATTGACACACATTTATATGTTTATGATACAGTAGATGGGCATATTAGTTATAAAGCGAAGATTGGTGCTTCTTTTTGTTGTTTTTACGGTATTACGTTGGATGTAAGGTTGTTTGTGCGTTATAGCGATTATAATGATATTTACATTGTCGATGAAAAGTTAAAGGTATTGCAGGTAATTGTTAATAGTTATGAATCGTTCAATTGTTGCGTTATTAATAAGCAAATTTATGCGTATAATGTTGGGTTTTCACGTTGTCAAAATGGTTGACAAAAAGTATGTTAGAATACGGAATATTTAATAATTTTCTTGCGTTGGATCAAGATTTTATTATAAAATTGTATTTTCATCGTTTTACATCGTTACCGTCATTACAAGACTTAAGTAATATAGCTTTGCTTAAGAATCGAATTTGATTTCCTCAATGGTTGCCTAAATGTGTTATGCAAACGTTTAAAAAGTTTACGATCAATGATTTTAATTTTATTGAATATTTTTAATTTGATGAAAAATAATAATAAGCGGTTATACATTTATTTGGGGCGAAAAAATAATAAGCGGTTATTAAAAAAACGATAAAAAATATGTTTATGTTGTTATATATATATAAATTTGTTATATTAAAAAAGAAAAAATTTTAAAAAAGTAGTGTTTTTTGAATGAAGTTACTCAGTTCTTGTAGATTTGGCAGATCAATGATGTCGATATTTTTGTTCTCACTTTCAGATGTCTGTGTTTGTTGAGTGGATGTTAAATCAAGAGGTTCATCATTTTTTTTATTTTGTTCGATTTTAGATTTTTTGTTGTTAGATTTTCTTTTTTTGTTGTTGTGCTGTCTTCCTATCAATTTCATATTTTGAACAGGTTTGACAATTTCTTTTTGCTGTAAAACTTTGATGGGGGACACATTTGTTGTTGTTTACTATTCCAGAAGACAGTCCTCGTTTACCACAAAAGGTATTTATTTGAAGAATAAGGGCATTATAGTTGTGTGGTATGATACATGTATAAACACATAGAAGTTGGGTGATACTGTCTCCTTGATTAATTAAAAAAATTTGTTTTCCTAATTTTATTAGAATAACAATGATTTCGCTTGTTGTAATCACAATCGATTACACCTCCTAAAACGTGAATACCGTTATGTGCTGCTAATCCGCTTCGATCGGCAATACGTCCGTAGCAATTTTCAGGTAATTGAATAACAATACCGGTGTTGATTTGTCTAATTTCACCGGGGGAATGTGACAGGTTACGGAGGAGTAAAGATCTAAGCCGGCCGAGTATGGAGTTGAGCGGGTTGGAGGAAATGCTTGACCGATAAGTGTAGCCCATTCTAACGTTAACGCCATTTTTTTTAAATTATTTTCTGAGGAAGATGTTTAACATCACACAAAATCTGTTGAAATAAGGTGAAGGTGTAAACAATTTTCGAATTTATAGTTTTGTAGATGTGAAGTGTTGATAGGAGAAAAAAATAAAGGAAAGCAAGAGAATTATTTTTTTTAAAAAATAGTGAAATTACTTCTGTAAGAAAGAAAAAAGTTAATTGTTAACTTGATATTGTTTTGACGGACAAATATATACAAATATAAGGGTTTAGTTTAAAAGCGTTTTGACATGTGTGAGGTTAAAAATATTTTTAACCTTACGACAGTTAGATAAGTGTTGTTGAAATATCTACAGAAGAAAAACGAAATGGGATAAGGGTATTTTAATTTTATAGACGTTAATATAAATAAAGAAGGTGACATGAGGGGAGAAAAAGAGGAAGAAAGGTTTAAAAGTTTAAATATAATATATCAAGAAATTAGAAGATAAATATATACAGATTAAGGCGTGTTTTAATTATGCCATGTGGTATATAAAAAAAATAAAGTCCAAAGAAAATGTATAAAAGCATTTGCTTAAGTGATCTTGTAAAAATTATTTTTGTAAACGTTTTGTTTATGGTGCTTATCGAATAATAGTTTGAAGTTGTAATAATGGGTCCACTTCGTTTTGATATTACAATTGGCAGAGCACAGCAGTTGTTAATATCATTAGTTTTTATATTAATCGATCAAATGTTAGAGTTGGTGGCTGAAAAGAATAAATTTTATTCAACAACTTTTAGCAGTAATGAAACGAGTAATAATATTAGGGCGTATTGCTTAAAAGTTAAACTGTTAACTGTGGTTAGTGCATATTTTCATAGCGATAAAGAGTATTTGAAGAAAGAAGATCAAAGTCGATGGTTAAGATATTCAAAATATGTACAATTATACAGTGTGTGGATATAAGGGTGGTATAATACAATGTTTTGATGCTAACGATTGCGTTCCGTTGGATTCCTGGGATAAATGACTTCAATATCAGGTGAAAGCTAAAGAGGTTTTTTATATTTGTAAGGAAGGTGACGACTACGTAAATGTCAAACGTGGAGGTAGTATTATCTGTCATTATCTGGGAAAATTATTTTGACAGATACAGGATGAAATTTTTGCGGAGATCAATGGACATATGCAAAACGGTGAGAATACAATATTACCGCCTGAAAATGTGCTATTTTTGTATGCTCGATTTATATCGATTTGGTGGAAGATCTTTATGAAAAATATGTACAGCAAATTGAATACACCAGAGGAACAGTGTTCTGTGGAGGAGATGATAAGCAAGTTGTGTAAGGAGTATGAAAATTATGACAGACTGCTGGAAGAATTTAAAGATTGTGGATTAATGGCTGGTGAATTATTTTTCATGGTGCAACGAGTTCATCATTATATGCGCTTGCTTTGTTATGAATGTGGGGGTATGGTGCAACTACTTAAGGCGACACTAAAGGATGTGGAAGAAAGTGTGGATGGAAATAGATATCATTGGCCAGATTTGGAGAATTATAATTGGAGTGATGATGGACAAAATTCAAATTTACGAGCTGAAGATGAGGTGCTTTCATGGTTACCGGCTCCTCTAAATATGTCAACTGGTGACGATAATACTACAGGAAGTGTTGGCAAAATAATGTTACTACATTTTTAAATGTATCTCTTCCTCCTCCATTGTCGCCATCAATATCGGAGAAATCATCATATGACGAACCTTGGAGTAAACCTTATAATAAAAAAGGTGATAGTGAAGAAAAACGAAAAAGAAGAATTGACAATTGACAATTAATGAATCATCCGCTTACTATATTTTTGTGTACTAAATTTGCTTTTTAGTTTTTATTCCACGCATCCAATGATTATTATAGTTTGTATTAAAAATAATGATACGCATAATAATAATAATGCGCTTTATATAAAGAGAAATATAACTTTTTATTATCATTTTTTTACAATTAAAAAAAATATGTAATTATAATCACTACCATTCTCATCAACTAAAATAAAAATTATATTTCCCCAAAAATGTTTTTTTAATATTATTTTTGATTATTATAAATTAGCCATTTTTTAGTAGGTTTAAAGGGTTTTTGACGTCCAAAGAGCTGTTTTAGACGTCCAAAGAGCTGTTTTAGACCTCCTCATCCTTTTTGTTTTCTGTTTTGTTGTTGCTGTTGTTGTTGCTAAGTGTATGTGTAGCGGGTGGTGATGTTGATTTGACGGATTGTGATGTTGAAGGTAGCGACAATACAGGGCTGTCCAGTGATAACAGTAAAGGTATGGGCGTAAGAAGGATTTCAACTTATTTTTTTTTTCTTTTTTTGTTAAGAAGTTGGTGATGTTGTTGTAGCGGAAGTAGAGGGTAGTGTCGTAGAATAAATATTTGCTGGCGGAGATAGATACGCATTTTCTGGCGTGTTAAATGTAACGTTAAGCGGCGGTTGCACTTCACTTGCAGTTGTTGAAGGTATTATTGATGACGTTGTTAAATTATGTTCGTTTTGACGCAATTGTTCAAGTATTTGATTAAATTTTTCTACTAGTTCGTGGTACTGCCGCATGCGATGTTGTAAAAGTAATTTAGATTTTTTTCCTAACAGCTTAGAAATTTGTAGTTGCGTTTTATAAAGTATCTGTTCTAAGGGTGAGGGTGTAACACCTAAATTGACGGAGGGATTTAGGAATTTTCGTAAATTAGTGCTTGTTGATGATGCTGTTTCCTCTAATTCTTTTTTATCATTGATATTACGTTTGTCTTCGGAAGGTGTTAAGGGTTGTGGTGAATGTTGTCGTAATTTTCTGTAATCCTCTACATCCACAACCATCATTTTACGTACCATTTTTTAATTAACGTGTCGGAATAAGTGATGAGGCTAAACTAGCGATAGCAGGACCTAAAATACTGATTAAGGGACCGATAAAACCTCCATGCTGTGACATTAGTTGACGTTTCTGAGGACGTGACAATCTTGGTTCTGATAAATGTCGAATAATTTTGCTATATTTATGTAAACGGCTTAAACCCTTTTTTTACCCATATATTTGTTATGCTAATTAAGACAAAATTCTGACATTTTATTTACTGCAGCGGGTGATAAACGATGGCAATAGGCGGCCTGCTGTTCAGGTTGATCTTTGAGACGTCGTAATATTTCTAATTCCTGTAGGGGTGCTGATAGGCGGAAGAGATGATGTTGTGATCCACCCTTCATCAAAGTTGAAACCCCCCCCGATGGCGGCGGCGGCAGCAGGTGTAGAGAGTGGGAGGTTAGATGACGTCGTTGATGTTGAGAAGATTTCTTCTTTTATCTCCCCGTTTGTAGGTGACGTTTTGCACATGGACGATGATGATGGGCAACCATAATTGTTTGTGTTTAATAAGGGTAGGGCATATGGGGTTATAAATTGATAAGGTTGATTATGTTGTTCTCTTACTAATTTGAGGGAATGAATAGTTTTTTTAAGATGATTAATTTCTTCTTGATTAAGTCCTCCACCACTTTGAACTGCTTTAATTAGTTGAACGAAAAATAAAATTTCCAATGTCAAGGTGACAACTAAGGCAAATAGTGTAGTGCAATTCTTTAAAAACTTTTTAAATGTTTGTGGTTCTTTTTGTTGTACATTATTGTTATTATTTGATATAATTTTATTGGTACTGGTTGTACTACCTGTTGGTGTGTCAAGGTTAACGGGTGACATTTCACCATTATCAATGTCGGTTGAAGATGAACTACCACCTCCATTACCCACACTAATGTGCGTGTAAATATTTTCTAAAACGTTAGGCAGCATGATGTTTATTTTTTATTTCGTTAAGTAACCCCTGATAGAGAGCTTCTCCTAAATAGGCAACAGTTTCTTCGCCAGGTAAAATTTTACTTAGATACCTTACGCAGGTAGGTGTGTTAAGCATGAAATCTAGAAATAAATAGGTGTATTCATGACGTGTGGCATCTACAGTATATATGCCTCTTCAAATTCTTTGGCTGATATGCCTTCCACCTGTTGACCAAAATGGCGACATTGTTTGCTGTCACAGGGACTTTTGAATAGAAAAAAATTATTTGTATTCAAACTAATTGTGCGACATTCGTTACCTCTAGGAAATAAATTTTGATTAATAAGAATGACGCTTATATTGTCATGATGACTTTCTTTTGTAAACATATCTAAAATAAATTTATTAGATTGACACTCGATCATCAAATCATTGATAATAATTAAAGTTTTTAGCTGTTTATCATCCGCAGGAATTTTGTCTAATAAACTTTCGTGTAATTGCACTTTTTTTAAAATTGTTCCAAACTTGTTTATCGTCGTATAAAGGTTGGTATTTACCATAGCATATAACGAGTTTATCGGGAGGTGGTAAAATAATTTCACTCGATTTACGTAAACATTTTGTTAAAAATGCAGTTTTACCGCATCCTGTAGGTCCCGCAAATATGCAAGTAAACGGATGCAATAATTTTATGTCATATTTTTCATCTAAAAAGTAATACATGTTTTTTTACATTAGGTTTTTTTTTAAAAAAATAATCATCCTCTTAGGCAAACTGCTAAATGGTATAATTACACTTTTACAGCTTCTATTTATAATATTAACACGAAAAAAATAACAAATTTTATTTAAAAACCATATTTTTTATTAATATAACAATATTATAGTTTATATAAAAAATATTTTAAAATATATGCACACATATATACCGAATATGGTTTTACACAAGCAACAGGAGGAGTGTTTTTCTTTTTACCAGGGCTTCCAAATTTACACTTTGGGTCATAAGAGGTTAAGAATTTTGTTAGATTGACAATTATTATCTTGATTGATTTTTGGTGTCGCTATTCCATAACCTTTATCGTCATCAACATCTGGCAAACTTTCAGTGCCAGCATCCGATAAGATTTCGTTATTATTATTATTTGTAGTAGCATCTAAAAGTTGATAACAAACTGCCTGTGTTGGTTGGGGTTTTAAAGGCGGTAGATTTTCCTCCTCCTCTTCATTGTTTTGACCGGCGCTGTTAGTAAATTTAAACTGCATGGCCTGCGCTGTACATGGACCACCTTTGTTTTCATTAGGATCCAGCATAGCAAAAGCTTGGTCAATCAAGGGTATCAGTTGTTTTAATTGTACCCAACTTTCTTGGGTGAAATTTAGACCCGTACACCATCCAATTTGACAGGGCACAACATCACCCATAGCTGTAGCAGAATTAAAAACACGTTCCAGCGCTCCTAATTTTAAGAATTTCTGTTGCTGATAGGTATAGAGCTTTAAACCTCGATTATAACCAAAAATTTTATAGCCAGCAATTTGACCCTCCATATCGCTGACGGATCGATAATGTTCGTTGGCGGGTGTGGTATGACATCCATTTTCGACAAATTGTTGAGTCAACATTGGTCGCAGGATTGAACTCGATCCGGCGACATTTTGTGGTGTATAATTATATTTACCATTCATTTTTTGACTTTTTAAAAAATAGTTCTAAAGAGAGAGTTGTTACGCTTTTAAACATTATTAAATAAATGATTATTAAACGTGCAGTGTGCTTGGCTTTTTATTCCTAAATTTTTTGAAGTTAAGGGGGGTTATAGGGTGATTTTATTTACTTTAGAAGAAATATCCGATAGATAACTACAACAAAAGTGTAAATTTAAGTTGATTAATTTAAGAGGTGTCAAAAAAGGTTAAAAGGTTTTTCAATTAACTCCTGCTTCACCCTCCTCTACCTCCTATATAACACATGTGAAAACTGTAGTAATCTATTAACGTTACAATGAATAACTACTAACCACTTAATTTTAAAACACATTTTTATTATTGTAATGTTGAACGCACAGTGGGTGATATAGGAGAAAGAGGAGGTGAAAAGAAGTAAAGTGTTAAGAGAAAACACGTATTAAATTACTTAGCCATAATATTGTTAATGTTAGAATGACATAGTAAAAAAATGTTATGTATGCTACTTTGATTTATTGCAAAATGAACAGTTTTTAAAGCATGTACAACTTTATTTTAATGTTGACAATGTTGTTGATTTAACGTTCTGAGGATCATATTTTTTATACAACATTTTTGTTACCATTTTATTATTTAAACTTAAATCCGTAGTATATAAACGGTTTAAAATATGTGTAGGAGAAATTTTTTTATATCGGTTAAATAAATAAAACAAACAACGAGCCTTGTATGTAAAGCTAATAGGACTCTGTAATATATGCGGATTAGTAGTTAGGGTACAACCTAAGCCAGGCCAATCAGCGTTGAGCTTTTGGGCGCGAAATTTGAATCTGACCAATCAGAGAGCAGGATTGGGTGGTGGGCGTGGCTACGCCAAAAAGTGGGCGGAGCTTACTGTTACAAATGTCCCATGTTAAACTCTCATAGTGACGTCATAACTTCTTTTTGTTGTTCACTGTATGAGGTAACCCTGTACGTATGCGCTCCCAGCTGTTGTGTGTTAAATGGGTAGCGCATGCGTAGCGTAAACATAGCCGCTCCATGTTTGTCTATATTAATCCGATCAGGCTCCGCCCAATTAGTTACAGTTTTAATAGCATACATGTGTTTATTCTATTATTTATGTGTCATGGTCAAGGTCAAGTGTTTGTTTGGGTTGAAGAGAAAAATGCATTAAGTGGTTTATGGCAATATGAAAAACAGGTGGCATGATGAGTCATACAGTTTTTTAGTTGACAATGCACAATTCAATTTAAATGTTTATTTGTGGTTAAACATTGTGGGTGGAACTTAATTTAAAAAGTTGCCCATGTTAAAGTCTCATAGTGACGTCATAATTTCTTTTTGTGTTACACTGTATGAGGCAACCCTGTACGTATGCGTTCCCAGCTGTTGTGTGTTAAATGGGTAGCGCATGCGTATCGTAAATGTAGCCGCTCTGTGTTTGTCGATATTAATCCAATTATGCTCCGCCCTGATTAGTTACAGTTTTAATTGCATATATATGTTTAGTTTATTATTTATGTGTGAAGGTCAAGTGTTTGTTTAAGTTGAAGAGAGGAATGCATTAAGTGGTTTATGGCAATATGAAAAACAGGTGGCATGATGAGTCATACATTTTTTTGGTTGACAATGCAAAATTCAATTTAAATGTTTATTTGTGGTTAAACATTGTGGGTGCAGCTTAATTTAAAAAGTTGCCCATGTTTAAGTCCCATAGTGATGTCACAATTTCTTTTTGTGTTACACTGTATGAGGCAACCCTGTATGATTGCACTCCCATCTGTTGTGTGTTAAATGGGTAGCGCAAATGGAGCGTAAATGGAGCGCTCTGCATCTGTTGATATTAATTCAATTATGCTCCACCCACTTTTATGTAAGAAAACATGTCAAGGTCAAGCATTTGTTTTGACATGAGAGGAATGTGTGAAGTAATTTATGGCAATATTAAAAACAGGTGGAATGATGAGTCATACAATTTTTTGGTTGACAATGCACGTTTCAATTTAAATGTGTATTTGTGGTTAAACATTGTGGATGGAGCTTAATTAAAAATAGTTGCCCATGTTAAAGTTCCACAGTGCTGTTACACTCCTTTTTGTGTTTCACTACATGAAGCTTGCCTTTCAACATTGTGCTCCCAACTGTTGTGTGTTAAATGTATTGTATAAACATAGCGCTCTCAATTTGTCAATATTAATTCAATTAGGCTCCACCTATTTTTATGTAAGAAAACATGTTAAGGTCAAGCATTTGTTTTGACATGAGAGGAATGTGTGAAGTTATTTATGGTATTATGAGAAGGAGGTGGAATGGTACAAAATTGGTAAAAAGACTTACTTGATTGTTTCAACATCAACAGTGGCATAATAAATTTTGGCAAATATTAATGGAGGTGGTCTATAATGCTGAACATAAAGTGGTATTTAAATAACATTACTATATATGGTCATATTTAAACTATAGACTAAAGTAATAAAATTAAATTTATTTGTTAATGATGTGTTTTTATAAACAAATATTTTAAAAAACGTACATGTGATATTAATCCTTATAATTTTACTATTAATGATAAAATAATGCTTTAAAACATTCAGGTTTGCCTTATGTTGGACATAATCCAGACATATGGCTCACTTTTAGGGAGCAAGCTTTGAGATATCTATAAATGAATTTAAAAGTTTGAAACATGTGAAAATTGTTTAATAAATCTTAATATACCATACATTACAGACTGTAAAACGCACTTTTTTATAAATAAATGGCCTCCAAAACTTAAGGTGCATCTTATACTTGAACTTGATATAAAATTCTCCAATTTTAGATTTTATATATGAGGAGGACCATAATGACAGTAAAGAGAAAGAAAGTAGTTCAAATAATGATTTTCAGTTATTTTAAAGGTCACTTGTACAGATTCTTTAAACTAAGAATTGGATTTGAAGTCTTTTTTGGTGAACCACTAATAAAAATGATAAAAATATAATTTTTTAAAAATATGCTTAAAAATTAAGTTGCACTTTACAGTTGCTAGTGTCTTATAGTCCGTAACATACAATACATTGTGTAAAAGTGCCACCTTAATAACTTTCAAATCTGGAATTTAATTATTGTGGGGTTGATCATTTAGCACTTTTTAAAAAAAATCAGCTGCAGAATTTATAATTTTTAGGTAGAGAAAAGAGATTACACATCAATAGTTTTATTTAAATGTGCACTTATCTTATGCCAATTTTGACCATTACAATTGAGTAGAAATAAATTGATACAACAATTTGAGGCCTATTCACTAATAAGAGGAAAGATTGTTTTATAAAGTGTTGGATGTTTTCATTAGCCAGTGTTAAGTTAAAAAAGAGGGTGATTGTATATTAAATTAAAACAGTTGAGAGTATTTGTAAAGTTGAACATATGATAGGCGGTTTGGATCTCACTTGACAAACATTTTAAAGAATCAACAAATGTTAAGACAGCTAGACTATGAAAAACGTATGTAAAAAGTATTATATTTGCAGTAATGGGTTGATCTATATAAACATTTTTTGAAAAAAGTTATGTATAGAATTCCTTTGATGAGAGTTTAGTATATGAAATAGAGGATTTAATTAACAACAACATTTATATTAGAGTTGTAATTATAGGCAGACATTGTCAAATGTATCTGAAAGTTATTTAAAAATATTTAATTATTTTAAATTTTATCACCAACATTTTTTAAAACACTTTTTACTAAACAATTTCTAGACAGTGCAAATGAACCCACTGCCACATAATAAAATATGCTGCTTTCCAGAGAGAGGAGGAAGCCATCACTAACACCACATTGTGAACATTAGAGTGGTGTTTTTTCATCTAAAATATACAAAACATTTTTTTATATTATTTTTACCAAAACAATACAGTCTAATAAAGCTTGTCTCTAGACTGTATCTTTTTACATCAAACTGAGATGTTGAGTGTATGTGTATATAAATGTTTTCTAATTTTTAAAAACATTATTGCATGAGATTTCGAATAAACCGTTTAGACCATCAATAGCAACAGCAGCAACAACACATAGCTTTCCTTAAATTTTCTTTAACTAGTACAACTGTTGCATGCATTTACTCCATTTGGGAAACTGGATGGTGAAGCATATTTAGTATCACAATGTGATTTAGAGACTACTCCCACCAAACTGCAGGTTTAAATTTAGAAGTGGCATCTAGAACTTTAGATCTTTATAGCCATGGAAAAGAGTATATTATCGAATGTAAAATATTAAAGTTCAAAAAATATCAATAAAAACTGTTAGTGAAAATAATTGTGTGTCATGAGTGCAATAGTTTAATCAATGTATGATTAAACAAGCAAAAAATGAAGCAAAGGGTACCCCTTAAAGTCTCCGACTGCCAACAATAATCAACTTGACTTAAATAACAATGGTAAGAAGGTAGAGTGTTGCCTATATTGACGATCCAAATTTTTTTAGTAAAATCCTACAAAAAATTAAGAAAAAATAATAAAAAATATTCACATATAATTTAAAACAAAAAAACACTTGCCATATCCGTCGTTCAATATAAGGATCTAGCAACAAGCTCCTTTGATACTGTTTTTTAGTAAAAAATAAAAAATTAATTTTTTTTATTTATAGAGGGATAAAAAATACATACGCTGTTTGCAAACCAAGGCAAGATACTCTAAACCATTTGAAACAGGCACTGATGATGATGATGACGATGATGATGATGCCGCTGGTAATACCACCAAAGGACTACCTCCCCTCTCTATGCCATAACGTGGTCGATCATATAACGACGGGTTAATTTGCGCCGTCTAGATATTTTTTTAGTAAAAATTATTTTAAAAATTAACTTATATTTTTGGCGGTATACTTCAAAAAAAAAAGTAACTTACGCTTAAATTTGATGATACTGGTCGGTAATTACAATTCGTATAAAAAATATTATCAATTAATAATTCCTCTGTATCATACAATAAATTTGCATCAAATAAACTCTACAATAAAAAATAATTTGTTAAAAAAATATTATCTTTTATTTTTTTAAAAAATAGGAAAAATCTTAAGACACTTACCACTTCCATATTGTATGTAACCGTTAAAACACTTGTCGATTCTTTTAAAAAAGTTTTTAACCAAGTGGTGCAATTCAAATCTCTTCGTATATATATATATATATTCATTTTTAACTCAACTCCCATCTGTCTATATTCATCACCCAGTTCCCTCTCTTATTTTTCCACTTAACTATTGCTAACGAAAACATTCACACTACTTTTATTAAACAAAACACCCCCTCTTACTATTTGAAAAGACCTCACATTACAAATTGCTGCAATGACCAAGTACTTACTTTTGACAGACGCTATATAACTGACTGCAGTGTCTTTAAAATAGTGCACAAGCAGTTAAGTAAGTTTAATCAATACAAAAATACGTAATCTTGTTTTTAAAAAATATGAATACCGCGGACGACTTTCTTTCAAAAAGTACGGAATGTTCCACCAACAACAAAATACCAGATATCGAAATTATTAACGTACCGCCTTATAGCGATATCGACAAAAACATACTTCACAACTTTCAAGATATGTTTCAAACGTTCAATTTTATTTCGGGATACTTAAAAGCGTGTTTATTAAAAGAATGTGCTACTTGCTGAAATTTTAACGCTAAATGCACCGCAATTTTAAATCTATTAAATCATCTCATTTCAAAATTGACAACCACATTATCAACGATAATACAAACGATATAAAAAACTAACAAATTTTTAAATTAAAAACATTTTTTTATTTAGTTTACGTTTTAAACATTGTTGTTAATCAGTATGGCTAGGAGTATGGTCATCATTTGGTGCTGCAATGGCTGTTGCAAGTGGCATGAGTTTCTAGATAATTTGAAATGGGCAAAAATTATAAAAATGCACTATATTATTTTTATTGATTCACATGTTTTACTTGTTTTGCTGACTGCTTTACCAAACACTTAACTTGTAATACATTAAAAATGGCTATTTTGTGCAAAAATGTAACCACTTAGAAAATCAAGATTATGTTAGTTAATGACTGGATTTAAACTTTTACAAGCCTAATTTGAAAAAAATGGCACATGAACATCAAAGCCTGTTGGACTGGAACATGCAACTAATTGGAAATGTTTTTAATTTACAACACAGCTTCATGAATAATGCCTGTTGAATGTGATGATTTTATGTGAGACTTGCAACGAAGTTAAACAAATGTCACATGTGATGTTTTATATGGAGTATGCCAGTTTTTATCCTGCCTTTACAAGTACATTGTTATGCTCATAGGACATTTTCAAACTTGGCATTCACCTAATTACAAAGGGGTAGTAAATATTTTGCCATTGTCTTGTGTGTGATGGTTCCAACATGTAAACTGTACGACCTAGTGCTACCAGTTAGGTGTAAAAATAAGCTAATGTTTGTCTTATTAAGTGCTTGCTGTCTTCACAACTTGCCCACTATATGTGCATTCCCATTTTTTGAAGGCTAAAAGTGGCACTTTAACAACTATTGAAGTTGGTGAGACTGTCAAAAAGGGTTATCAGGTTATAAATGTTTATGGTATTTTAGCATTATGATAAAAAGATGAAAAGTTTATTTGGCAAATATGTGGGTGCTTTACTAAAACTTAAACAGTAATCATTAAGCTGGCCAGCTTGGATGTGCTGTGAAAAAACAAATCATTGTATATAAAAATTATGAAGACGTAGAGGGTATGAAGTTATAAGATAATAAGAGAAATGTTTGAAAAGTTATTGACAAATTTTGAAATTGTTACAAGAAATAGAAATTTAATTGTAATATTATTTTTCCTATGTACAGGATAATGATTATATAAAAATACCTGGCAAATGGTAAAAATGTATTTTGTCTAATTTGGCATATCCACATTATCAATTGCTTATTTTAAAGTGTATGCTGTCACTGACTTTAAAAGTGGGTTTCTTGGCTTTTTCTATTTGGCTTTTACTGTATGTAACCTTTAGTAAACTTCCACTTAAAGTTTTACTTCTATTTTTGATAGAGCAATCGTTATTACTGTGTGTGTATTGTTATTGCATGAATGTGTTTTATAATAAACTTCAAACATTTTTGGTTAAATGTTCAAGTAACAACAATTTTTTTCTATCTTCAATTTCTAGTTTCATCTTTAAAGTAAAATTAAAAATGTTCCACTACTGAGACTTTGTTGTCACTGATCAAAATGTAAAAATTTACTTGGCATTCCTTCATTAATTTATGCATCTACCCATTTTCAAATATTTTTCTTTGATTTATATGAAAATTGGTTAGTGATGACTGGCAATAAAAATATTGCACACATTTTTGGACACATCTGTTGCACTTTTGGTAAATAGTAGTTGTGCCCAAGGTTATTTTAAAAAACATCAATAACCATTAGAAACTATTTACATTTATTGTTGGATTGAGTGTAAGATTGCATGTCCAATATATTAACTTGCCATAAATCATAAATACCTACAGTGCAGATTTTATTGCATACACATTTATGTTTTACTTTTTTTAGCAAAGTGTGAAGGTACTGGCAAAGTGCTTATTGTTGAAAATGAAGGGTGTTTGGCTGATGTAGATATTTCTTATATTGTTCAATAGAACCTAGAGTATGAGGTTTATATAAATTGTAAAAACTGTAAAGTCCATTTTCTCTCCAACAATTGAGATCCCCATTTCCTTGTCTTTACTTAAGTTTTCTTTAGTTTTCCCAAAAACAATTTCTTAATAACCAAAAGACCAAGCTTGTAATTGGCTAGCCCACATAAATTTTATTAAACACTATCTAATATTTTTTTCACAAACTAGACTTTTTAAATCCCCTGTATAGTTACACATTGTAATGTTGAATTGTGTTGGATATGACAAATTATTGATTTTAATAAAAAATTTTAATTTTATTGAAGTTGTTTTTCTTGATTAAAGAAAATCGTAAAATAATTTACGTCATCGTCGTAAAATAATTTACGTAAAGTTGTAATTGGGATTGGTGATGGTTTATGTTTTAAATTGCGCTTTCGCCTGATTTTATTTAACTCAGGTGCCGTTGTATAATACGTGTTAAATTGATTCTCGCACGTTTAACTAAAATGTTTAAGTTTAATAAAGACCCTGCAGGTCTAAACAGAAGAGGGAAGCCGACTCGCTTTCTCCCCTCTTCCAATTTATGTTATGTACGCACGCTTCTATTTCCTCCTACTCACCCTCCCTTCTAGCTGCTATGCTTCCAATACGGTACCACTTAACTTTACACCTCGATCAATAAACAGATTGTTCAAACGATAAATTTTTAACAAAATTTTAAAAAATCAGAAACCATTTTACAGTTTAATAATGTAATTGCAGAGCACCTGCAACATCGTAAAAATCCTAAATATAAATTTCTTGCTGAGTTTTGCTTAGGAATAAAAATTAATTTGAAGACAATAAAAATTTATATATCTTATGACTTTTTAAATGTTTTCATTGGTTGGGACCTAAAACAATGGCCCAAACCAATATAAATAGAGCTCAAAATTTGCTCTAGAGACAGTCAGTTTCCAGCTCTTAAAGTCGTGACAGTCTCTTTGAATCAAGAATTTTTCAACTCAAATTACAGACGTTTTTCTGGAAAATTTGAACTCTAAACTATTTTAATCTAAGTTAAAAAACTATCTCCAAAATATTCGTAAGTGAGTTTTTAGTTTACAAAAACTCAAAAAGTGAAGTTCAAACGCGAATAACTAAATACGTGAATTTATAAGTGAAACTGTTTGCATCGTGAGTTTTTAATCAAAAAAGCTCTCTAACAAATTTAACTCAAACGTAATACGCAGAACCCAGCAAAAAAAATGTAAGAATCTTTTTATTTAAATTATTCTAAATTAAGAAAGTTTTTCTTAATTTAACCTTGCAAACGATTTTAGCAGTTTGTTAAATGATCAGGATGTTCTAAACACATTTAAAAATGTAACCTAAAATTTATCATACGATTTTCTCTCACTCTATTGTTAAGAGTTTAGAAATTGAGTGCTTAAATGTTGTTTGTTTATATTTTTAAACTCTATTAGATTTAACGAAAATTGTTCTTGTTTTTAATAATCCTTTGCCTCGGATGTTAATGTTAGAAAAATTATGCAGTCACTAAAATCCCTCGAATATTGTATTGTTGTTATTATAAGAGACAATTTCCTCCCAAAATTTAAATAATTTTCTAAACTTCCTTTTATTAATTTAGTATTAATGCCAATAAGACTTTTTATTGTAAGACAAATTTGAACCAAAAAATTATTGCAATTTGTTTAGATTTTGAAATCTGATTTAAAATTATCGTATGTCTATTTTAAATACGGAAAAATTGAATGCGTTATAAGATTTTTTTAAACTAAAAATCACGACTGCTCTTATTTTTCCCCTCTTTTGCTTTATCAACTTGACTCGTTGTACCCTTTTTGGAAACTAGCCAAGATTCTTATCTCTGCTATAATCGTATACACTTTACATCCGGTTGAATCTTATTGAACTAGCTTAAACATTAAATGAATTTAACTTTAATTCTTTTAAATGACTTTTTATTCCTTTTTTAAATCTTTAAAATTGCTTTGTTTTAATTATTACGAATCTTTATAAAAAAAAAATAAATGTTCAACACGTTTTAAGAACTCTAAGATTAAAAATTTTGTAAAACTTATAAAATTTTACGTTTTGTAATGCAAGTTTAATTTTTAAAGCTCAACTACTAAATTTCTAATTTATCATTTTCTAACCCAAATGTATAAAAACGTAAATTCAGTTTACTTCCGATCATTTTCTTGTTTACACTACCATATTTGCTCTAATTAAATTCGTTGCGAGTATTTCTGTATTTTGAATGCTGTCTAAATCGTATTAATTAAAACAAAGTCCAGAATTCTAGATAGAAAATTTCCTAAACTGAAATTGAAATTTTCCGATCATTTAAATACTTTAACTATCGGATTTAAATTTAAAATAACTCTAGACGCCTTAATATTAAAAAACTAAAATTGAATTTGTTAATTACACAGGAACTTCAAGCGTTATTAATTTACCATGAACAAATCATGTATACATCCTTTCTCTAAACCAAGTCGATATCACTCTCTAAAAATTTAGTATTACGACTCACTCATTTAAAATTAAGACTTATAAATTGGATACGAGAATTTTGTTAAAATAAATAAAATAACAAAACATTTAATTATCTTTTTATACGATGCATTGGATAATTTAAGTATTATAAGAATTTTACTATTGGTTTATTGCAGGGTTATATGAAGGTTAAAAAATTTCTAAATGTAAATTTTATTTCTTATTTTTAAAATTTTCTTTATTGAATCGTTAATGCTGAATACGACTATTTAAAATTGGTGTTCAATTTAGGTAAAAATTAATTAAAAATTTAAAACTAAATTTTTCTAAAGCTTTCTATTATTAAGTCGAGATAATTATACATGTAACTACTCTTCGTACTTCTATAAGTTTAATACGTCATAAGTAATTAAAATACAAGAGGACATTTAATTTCTCTAATTTACACAAATTACAAAGCTCTGATTTGAATACCGGTGTTAAAATTTCTACCATAATAAATTTTCAATGCAAACTATGTATATTTGAACTAACAACTCGTGATTCTTATTAGATTTACGGTTTTTAAGTCTGGAATAATTTCAGAATCAACGTCATTAATTAAATTTAAATCAAAATTGAATATTTCTTAAATTTGATTCTGAAAGCTATAAAATAAGTTGGCCGTTTGCTTTTTGGATAAATCATCATCCAAAATTATTAATGCATTTAATCTCTTTACTCTTGTTCGATATCTTGACAACTTATTCACTTCCAAAATTAGTATTAACATCATGATAATTAGAGTTTTATTAAATACACGTTACAATTTTAAAATTTATTAAATAACTTAAACTTGTATTTTGGATTCACTCTTAGAAAACAAATGAAAATTTTTACTAAATTAATGAATACAAATTTAATTATAAACTTTAAAGGAATAATAAAAACAATTTTGCGCCGCTTCAAATTTACATTTAAACATTTTTATTCAGAACACATGTTGCTAGTAAGGTAAATGCTTTCTAAACTTCAACTCGTGCCTTCTAATTCAAATAGTTTTAACTACGTAAAATTTACATTAAACAAATTTCAAATAAATGAACTACTATTGCTCTTTATTTTAAACTCTTTTTATGCTATTTTGCCTATGTAATGAATTATGTAAAAACTTATGTTGTCCATGTGCTTTTATAAACTGTATTGTGTATATGTATTGTCTATTGATATGTTGTATTTGATCATTTGAATGAATGAGTTTGTTAGTTCCAATTTGAAAATGCCTGATACTTAAATTACCTATATTTTAGGCTCTCAAATCAAATATTAATAGCAAATGATGTAATGATGGTGGTAACAC
>JAAFCF010007112.1:558829-585147 GCA_013389785.1 Helicorthomorpha holstii
TAAAAGTGAGCCATATGTCTGGATTATGTCCAACATAAGCCAAACCTAAATGTTTTAAAGCATTATTTTATCATTAATAGTAAAATTATAAGGATTAATATCACATGTAAGTTTTTTAAAATATTTGTTTATAAAAACACATCATTCACAAATAAATTTAATTTTATTACTTTAGTCTATAGTTTAAATATGACTATATATAGTAATGTTATTTAAATACCACTTTATGTTCAGCATTATATACCACCTCCATTAATTTTTGCCAAAATTGATTATGCCACTGTCGATGTTGAAACAATCAAGTAAGTCTTTTTACCAATTTTGTATAAAAATATTTTTAGATTTTTTGGGTTTTTTCTTAAAAACATTTTGTATATAGATTATCCACCACCTAACAATTCTCAAGATGTCAACCAACTTTTAATGAATCTCACCAACCATGTCAACCATCAAAATCCTGTTCAAATAAATATTTAAACACTTACAATAATCATATAGAAATGTCTAAAAAATATTTATGGCTGTCAAAAAGGCTATACTTAACCTCAACCTTTTAATAGTTATTGCTTATATTACTAAAATTGTATTCAAACCAAAAGAAATAATTTTTTGTATGTTTATAATTGTTTATGTCATTCCAGATGCCACATAACCAAGAATAAAAATACAGTCAAAAAACAATATGTATATTGCATGCAACATATTTACCCTGCCATTTTATATTACACTTATAACACTACTTTGAAATAAAACAACTGTGTTATTTTTAAAGCCAGTTTTATAATTCCTTTTTTGAATTACTCATCTGTGTTACAAACCAAGTTACGAAGAATTTATATTGACATTTTAAAGTGTGTTATATAAACATAGCTGTCAACACCTCCCTCCTTATCTTCCCCTTTACATATTTGTTACCTTTCCCATTCCCTCCTCCTCTCTCTTTCTTCTCTTTCCTTTACATGCATATTAACATTCAAGACTGGTATGTCAAGTTTAAACCTCAGCATAAATAATCCATTTTATTCTTTATTATACATGGTGTCACAAAAAATGGGTAGAACCTTGTTGGGTTAATATAGTCAAAACAAGAATGCAACATTTACACAAGACATTTATAACACAGCAGTTGGGAGTGAAAATCAACATTAAAAGTTTCTGCCAAAGTTTTACTAAAAGTTGTGATGTCACTATGGGACTTGCTTTTCACACCACTCTCCCTTCCTCCACTTTACAATTTGTATGGCTTTCCTCTTTCCCCCTTTCTCTCCTTCACATGCGTGTTGACATTCAAAAATTGTATGTTAAGGTTAAACCTCAGCATAAATAATCCATTTCATTTTAAATTTACATGTTGTTAAAAAAACAAACTAGGTATTCTCAAATTTATACTATTTTAAACTCAACCAAATCATTTTTTTAATTTTAAACACTGAGGTTTTGGTGTGGTTGTCAAACTAATATTTAATTGAATTGTGCATTGTCTCTCTAGACAATGCACATCTCTAGACACATATTATTTTTAAATAACCACTGCAGCACTAAATGATGATCATAACCACGTCCTTAATGACTTAATAACAATTTACCAAAAATCCATTCGCAAAAAAAGATTGGTATCCTCACCCCCTTCAAATATTTTCCTATTTTATTATCTTCATCTTGAACAATAACCAGATTTGGTTGATGAATATTATCACTCTCTTTCACTAAACAGTCATAATCAAAATACCACACGCACCCTGCAGGTGGTCGTGGTATAGCACGTTTTTTTCTTCTCAAATGATCATATTTCTGAATAAAACATTGGTGGTTAAACTCCTGATTTGTTTTACAGTATCTACAATATTTAGTAAAGCATATATGCTTTAGTTGTTTATGTTGATAACACACACCACAATATCGTAAATCTTGACAAGTCGCATTTTCCAGATGTTTTGTAAAACATTGAGGTCCATAAAAATTTCTCAAACAACAACTACATGGTTCTGTAGGCCACTGTAATGACATCTTAAATTCTTCACATTTAGTGCTGTTACAAGCTAAACAATTACGCGTACACCTATGATGACCGGTAACACCTTTTAAACATAAAATACAAAACGTTCGAGCACCATACATAGAAGATATATTAACTATACAATCGTAATGTCTGTCATCTAACAATAGCCACAATCTAAATTTCACTTTTTTTTGATTTTCTTTATCATAAGGATTTAAAGTTGTAAACGTCACCCTTAAATCACCCTCCAACTCTGTAACATATATTTGATACTCTTCGCCTAAATAATTGGCTTTATAATTTCTTCTAGTCCACAAGGTTTATTTGACGCTACATGAGCCTTGTTACAAAGTTCCTTGGCACATTTGGTTTGATAATTAATATTTTGTTTAATTTTTTTAAATTCCATATACTTTTGTTTACGTATTTCACCTTTGGCCTCTCGATAATGGGCATTTCTAATTCCAACTACTATAGCCCTTGCACAACACATTAAATCCTCAGTATTATCGATAAAAACAATAAATTTATTCCGACTTTTATCCTTAACCCATGTTCTCACATTTTTTATATATCTTTTCTTCACAGAAGTACAGTGGATTCTCGTTAACACAAACTCGATGACACCGAGATTTTTGTTTGTGTTAACGGGGTTTCGTGTTAACGAGTACTAATGTGTAGCCTATACTGTAGTTCGGGACCACAAAGTTGCTTTGTGTTAACGCATAATTTGTGTTAACTGGGTTTGTGTTAACGAGAATCCACTGTACTAACATTTGGTGTCCCTTCCCTTGGGGGCATGCGTGTTTTCATAAGCGATAAACGTAACTTTCCTTCTGTCAAATTAAATTTATCATTCAAATTTTGAATATTAACTATCGTATCCAACAACAATTTTCCCGTCAAGCGTTCACGACTTATAAACGCAATATTTACAGGATTTTTAAATCAGCACTCTGTAAACAAAAATGCATACGTACATCTGGATATTTTACTTTCATTTCCTCGTTTTCTTTTTTTAAAGCAGCAAATTTATCAATTAAACGATTGAAAATAGCTTCTATTTTTTGGTTAAACTTTTCAGGTAAAATCTTTTCCAAATATTGAAATATAACTTCCCCATTCATCTCATCGGTTTTAAAATTTTTATTTGTTTTATGCTCATAATTAATAATCTTAAAATATTTATCACTAGCTGCTGTTGACGTCACCACCATATTCTCACATTCAGCAACAATGCCAAGTCCATAATTATTATGAGCGGGAGGTTTTTTGCAAGTCGCCGTCGCCTCATTATCCTCACTTATTTTATCATACATCTTTTTAATAATGCAAGTATGTATACTAATGATGTAATTAATTATTTTATAACTAATATACAGTTTTTTATTTAACGTCAAAAAATAATTTAAAACAAATGGTAATGGTTCTCAATTGTCACCAACAAATAAACTGGGTTTGTCTCCTGGATCATCTCAATATTGTTCTCCTTTTGGTGAATCTTTTAGTCAATTTTCAAGTTCTGGGAGTATGCCAGCTTCTTCTAATGTGGCAGTTCCAGCCTAATCAATAGCATACTGCAGCACCATCAGCATGGTTTGTCCAATAATTATGATAACATTTTTTGCAGTGAACTTCTCCAAACAGATGTTTTTTGTCTGACAGAGACATGGATGTTGGAGGATAGATTTCATCCACCAGTGGTATTTGATAAGACATTTAATTTTCATTTAAGATCTGCAACAAGGGGTAGTCAACAAGGATGTGCAAGGGGTGGAATGTTGATTGGTATTAAGCGTAATATTGAGTTGAAGTATTTTGTGGGAAATTTTGATAATTGGGGGTATGTGCAGATAATCTTGCCAAATGATTTGGGAGCATTATTGTTGTGTTTTGTTTATGTTCATGATAGTTTTGAAGTTAAAACTTTTATGTCTAAAGTGTTGAGTGATTCTACTGATGAGACTGAATTTAATGATTTTGTTTGTTTGTAGGCGATTGTAATGCCAGAATTGGGAGTCTGCAGGAGGATCTGAGATCACAGTGTGGCTTAATATTACGGCGGAAATCAAATGATAAGACATTTAATCGGAGAGGCAAAAGTTTAATTAAGTTTGCCAATGACAACGGTTTAGTAATTTTGAATGGTAGAGTTGCAATGGATACACCTGCACAAATTACATTCATTAGTGGTGAGAGACAATCAATAATTGATTACTGTTTAATGACTGATAATACCTTGAATTTGTTTCATTCCTATCAAATTTTAGATTGGATTGACTCTGACCATATGCCTATTAATGTTCAGTTTAAATATGATCCTGTGATTTTTAAGAGACCGCATGGAGCTGAACTGAAGTTGGATAATGGTCATCGGTTTTACTGGCCCCCTAACAGGGATCAACACAAGAAGTTCATAAATGCTAGTGCCCATCATTTGTATACAAGAATGGTGAACACTGACTTAATTTGTGATAGGATTAGTGCTGCAATGATGGTTGGGCTTGTTGAGGCAGGACTTCAGAAAAAAGATAAAAAGGTTTCGTTACCAATGGCAAAAAGTAAGAAATGGTTTGATCTGGATTGTAAACTGGCTAAAAAGGCTGCTCAGATGGCTTTGAGACAAGCCAAGTCCAAGAAGGACTCATTTGTGAATTATGTTTCAAAATTGAAACAATTTAAAAAAGTTTGTTCATGGAAAAAACAACTATGGTTTTCTTCAATTAAAGCACAGTTTGCTGATTGTAAGGACAATATCAATTTTTGGAAAACTTTTAATCTTTTAAAACCTAGAAGAACAATGGCTACTTCTCTACCACAATTGTCGGACTGGACAGCCTATCTCAGACAACATTTTTATTCTGCTGTTCCTGATATACTGCCTGTTTTGCCTTCAGCACAGTCTAAACTGATGAAGAATGTTGAACAACTGACATCAAAGATTTCGAGTTATGAATTACAACAGGTTTTTGCTTCACTCAAAAATGGGAAAGCTCCAGAGTATGATGGGATAACTAATGAAAAGTTTAAAAGCCTTTCAGCGGAGATGTTTGGTGAATTGTTAAATTTGTTTAACGATGTTTTAGAAACTGCTGAAATTCCATTAAACTGGACCCATACAATAATTTCTCCTATACACAAAAAGGGGATAACCACTGAACCCAGTAACTTCCGGATGATTGCTCTAATGCCTCATATATGCAAAATTTTTACAACATTGCTTACTTCACGACTGTATCAATTTGTCAAGGAAAATCAGCTGCTTCCTGAAAACCAGACTGCATTTCGAAAGGGTTATGGCACATCCGACAATATTTTTATATTGCAACATGTTATTACCCAAGCACAAAGACGTTCTAGTAAACTTTATAGTGCATTTATTGATCTCCATGCAGCATTTGATGGTATACCTCATTATAAGCTTTGGGAACTGTTGATCACAAAGGGAGTTCCTCCACATTTTGTTTTAATTATAAGTAATATTTATAAAAAAGCTTCAGCTGCAGTTAAGCAAGAAGGTTCCATATCAGATTTTGTTAATATTGGTCGGGGAGTGCTCCAGGGAGATCCACTGAGCCCACTTTTGTTTAATTTGTATATATCGGATCTTGGAGATGTGTTTTTGAGTGATAGTGATGGTGCTAAGATAGACAGTGCATCAAATTTAAACTACCTTGGATATGCTGATGACTTGGTGATATTTGCAGACTCCAAGACTGGTCTTCAACGTAAACTGAATCAGCTGCAGTGCTTTTTTCAATGTAAAGTGCTGGTTCTTAATGTAGATAAGACAAAAATTGTGATTTTTAATCATATGGGTCGTTTTTGTAAAACGGATAGCTGGTACTGGGATAAGAAGCAAATTGAAGTTGTGCGCCATTTTAAGTATTTGGGTGTTTACTTCTTGGAAAATGGGAAATTCAACTATCATCTGAAGTATGTAACCTCTAAAACAAAATCTGCATTATCTCAAATTGAACCGTTATTTATCAAAGGAAGAGTTTCAACATTCACAACTCATGTAAAAATCTTTGAATCAGCTGTGATCTCTGTCCTTTTGTACGCTTCTCCATTCTGGACAAGGGGTTTGTGGGATGAAATTGAAAAAATTCAATCAAGTTTTTAGAAACGTTTGTTGCGACTGCCAAAAACCACTAAAAACTCAGCGTTACGTCTTGAGACAGGTAGACGACCCTTGTACATTAATGTTGTAAAAAATACATTACAATGGTGGAAAAAATTGGAAAAAATGTCAGATAACCGACTGACAAAAAAGTGTTATAATGCGCAGAAATCACTGTTAAACTGTAATTTTTGGTTGACATATGTTGATGAAATTATAGCTAAAGCGGATATGGTTAGACAAAATTTTGATAATGAAGAACATGTTAGTGGTTTAGTTGATAAGTTGTTTGATGAAAGTGAGTCCTCAATGGACAGGTCTAGTTTAACTTTTGAGTCAAATGACTCAACTTTGTCGGGTGATAATGTACAGTTGACAATTGATGCATTTATTGAAAAGGTTATGGTTTTTCTAATTGACTCATCTATTGAGAGCGACCTGCACTCTGTTAATGTTTCTACTAAATTTCATTTTTATAGTCGTTTTAAAAAAAACTTTTTGGCAGAAAAATACCTGTCTGCTTTTCAGAATATTCGAACAATAAGAGCCATTGCTATTTTGCGTCTGAATCCAATGGGATTAACGGATGGCAACTATTTAATTAGAGATGAAAATGAATGTATGTTGTGTGGTTGTGGGTCTGGGGGCCAAATGACTTTTAATATAAAGAGTCATCTGTTGTTTGAATGTGGTTTTTTGGTTCAGTATTGTATTCGCTATTTTCAGAAAATTGCTGATGTTGATATTATGTCATATTTTTCAAAGCGTAATTTATTGTTTTATTTTTACTATGTGTCTTGCATATGTCGTATTCATAAATTGATGGTCGATCTGGATGCATGGTAACCCGTCAGTCTGCACATATGACACAATTGTTGATGGTGTGCAATAAACAATAATAATAATTTAAAACAGTTTTTTATTTTAATCTTTCACAAATTTTAATACTTTATGTTTCGTTATATATTCTTTTCCATCACTATAGCAATTCAATGTTTTGCTGACTACTTCAAAATATAAATCGGAAGTAGGAGGTTTTGTTGAAACAACCTCTAAAGCTGTTTGCGATACTAAATAAGCTGTACCCTCTAAAGAATCGCCAAATAGAGTAAATGCTTGTAATGGACGCATGGGCAATAAATTAAGGGGTGGTGATGATGATGATGATGTATAACTAGTAGAAGGTTGGTAATGTTCTTGCTGTTGTTGCTTTTCTTCCTGCTGGTTTTGATGGTAATGGTGATGATGATAATGGCTATGGTATTGTTGTCGTTGTTGTCTGAATTGGCAATCCAATTTTTTTTAGTAAAATCCAACCAAAATTAATAAAAATAATAAAAAGATATATACGTATTTTTAAAAAAACCAAAAAAACACTTACCATATCTGTTGAGTATAAGGGTCTAGCAACAAGCTCCTTTGATACTATTTTTTTTTGTAAAAAATAACAAAAATTAATTTTTTTATTTATAGAGGGATAAAAAATACTTACACTGTTCACAAGCCAAGGCAAGATACTCTAAACTATTAGAAACAGGCAGCGAGGGTGATGATGACGCTGGTAATACAAACACAGGACTACCTCCCCTTTCTACACCATAACATGTTGCATTGTATAACGACGGGTTAATTTGCGCCATCTAGATAATTTTAAGTAAAAAATTATTTTAAAAAATTAGCGTTTATTTTGGCGGTAAAATTTAAAAAAATTAAAAAGTAACTTACACTTAAATTTGACGATATTTGTTGGTAATTACAATTCGAATAAAAAATATTATCGATTAATAATTCCTCAGTATCATACAATAATTTTGCATCAAATGAACTCTACAATTAAAAAATAAATTTTAATTTAAAAACATTTTTTTATCAGTTATTTTAAAATTAAAAAATCTTAAGATACTTACCACTTCCATATTGTAGCCGCTAAAAACACTTGTCAATTCTTTTAAAAAAGTTTTTAACCTTGTGCTGCAATTCAAATCTCTTCGTATATATATATTCATTTTTAACTCGACTCCCATCTGTTTATATTCATCACCCAGTTCCCTCTCTTATTTTTCAACTTAACTATTGCTAACGAAAACATTCACGCTACTTTTATAAAACAAAACACCCCCTCTTACTATTTGAAAAGACCTCATGTTACAAATTGCAGCAATGACCAAGTACTTACTTTTTATTTTGACGGATGAACGCTATATAACCGGTTGCAGTGTCTTAAAAATAGTGCGCAAGCAGTTAAATAAGTTTATCAATACACAAAAGTAATCTCGTTTTAATATTTTTTTTAAAAAATATGAATACTGCGGACGACTTTCTTTCAAAAAGTACGGAATGTTCCACCAACAATAAGATTCCTGATATTGAAATCGTTAACATACCACCTTTACGTGATATCGATGAAAACATATTACACAACTTCCAAGATATGTTTCAAACATTCAACTTTATTTCAGGCTACTTAAAGGCATGTTTATTAAAAGAATGTGGTACTTGTTTAAATTTAAAAGAAAAACGCACTGCTATATTACATTTATTAAACCATCACTTTAAAATTGACAACAATATTATCAACAACAATACAAACAGTAAGTAATTTTTAATAAAAACTAAATTTTATTTAATCTTTTTTTTTTATTTTGTTTACATATTAAACATGTCAAAATATATTAACGAAGGTACCCATTTGCAACCAATTTCCAATACGACACCGATTCAACCTATTCGAATCGATTATGCAATGGTTAACGTTGAAACAGCCACACCAAGTGAACTATTTATTAAAATATAAAAAATTAGTATTATAAATATGTTTTAATTTTTTAAATAGATTACCCACCACCAAGCAATTCTCACGATATTAACCAACTGCTATCAAATCTCACCAACTACGTCAATCGTCTAAATCCTGTACAAAAAAATATTTTAAATGCCTATGTTAACAAAAAAAATTAATCGAAAAATTATTCATGGCCGCTAGCAAAGGTTTTACTCATCCGCATTTTTTAATAGTTGTCATATTTTGTATTATAACCGTAATCGTCGTGAAAGAAACGATTATTTGCGAGTGTACAGTGAGTTACGTCCATCCAGGCGATGTCTTAATTCATACAAATAAAAAACCTGAAAATACAAAAAAGAGCATTTATTATTATTACGTTTATATATATTTAATTAACTAAACATGTTTCATAACATTACTTTTCTAATAAAAATACGTGCATTATTTTAAAACTCACTTATTTTATTTATAAAAATTAACCTCTGTTACAAACAAGGTTAATTAAAAATTGATAACAACACTTTTAAAAAAATATTATATAAAAATAACTGTCTACACACACCCCCTCTTAAGATATTTTATTACCTTCCTCATATACCTTTTTCTCTCCATCTCTCCCAAACACACGTGTGCATACAATAACATGTGCACATAAAAAGTAACGTGTCAAGGTAAAAAAACTCTAAACACATAATCAATTAAAACTATAACTAATTGGGGCGGAGCGTATCGGATTAATATCGACAAACACGCAGCGGCTACGTTTACGCTACGCATGCGCTACCCATTTAACACACAACTGTTGGAAGCGCAAATGTACAGGGTTGCCTCATACAGTGTAACACAAAAAGAAGTTGTGACGTCACTATGGGACTTTAACATGGGCCATCTGTTACAGTAGACTCCGCCCATATTTCCACTTAGCCACGTCCACCACCCAATCCTGCTCTCTGATTGGTTAGATTTAAATTTCGCGCCCAAAAGCTCAACGCTGATTGGCCCGGCTTAGGTTGTACCCTAACTACTCAGGTGTGTGTTCCGAAGTCATTGACTTTAGCTGATTTCAAGAAGGCTACAGCTAAAGATCCTGTTCTTTAAACTTTAATTCAGTTGTTGAGAGACAATTCTGGCGACATTTTGAACAAGAACAAACAAAATGTTGAACTCCACCCGTACCTCCAGCATTTAGATGAATTTTCCATTACTGAGGCTGGAACTGTTTTGCGTGGCGCTTCCCTGGTTGTGCCCAAGTGTCTTCAACCTACGGTTCTCGACGTTGCTCACAAAAGTCATCAGGGAATTGTAAAGACTAAACAGTTGCTCCGGTCTAAGGTCTGGTTTCCATCTATTGACCGTTCCGTGGAAAATTTGGTGCGAAACTGCCCAAAATGCCAGTTGGTTTTGGCAAAACAAATAGATCTACCCATTGTATTAACACCATTTCCTAGAAGACCCTGGGCAGCTGTGGCCATTGACTTTGCTCATTTGGGAGTTGGAAAATATTTATTTATTGGAGTTGACATGTACTCCAAATATCCATTTTATTTATTTGTACTGCTTAAGTTATTCACCATTAGCAGGGAGCTTGTACAATTTGTCTCAGCAACTTTACAATATTATAAATAACATAAGTTAATTGAAGCATTTGCTTTCTATCTTGAAAGCATTGCACTGTATTCATATTCACAATAACATTTTCCATGGAAATTTTGTCACGAAAGTCTCTGACCAAATGATTATGATTAAAATAAATACATTTAAACAGGATATGTTCTATCAACAATTCATGTGTCAATTTGCCACATACAAAACAATAATCATTATTTTCCAACTTAACAAAACATTGGCTATTGGTAATTGATCGCATGTTCAACCGTACATTAATCAAGGTTCGCAAGGTGTACAAATCAGTAAACTTATCAAGGTATGGCTCAGGAAAGAAATCCAATTTGATATTCTGGTAATATCTCCAATCATTCTCTGCCATTCTACCGTTGAAATCGTTCTGTATTTAAGACTCAATCAATTTAACTAATATTTCAGTAATAAACTCTTCCCTGTCTTTAGGTGAATCATAAACATTTGCTAATTCTTCCTCCCCTGAGCCGGCCATTTTCAATACAGATAAAAAACCAGAATACCATTTCAGACTTCTCTCCCTTGCCATTATAAATGCTTTTTTCGACAAAGAATTATCAGGTATATTTTGCATTTGCAACCACCATTTAAACACTGCTTTAAATATAAAAATACTCAATTGGCGCAACCCCAATTCCAATCGCAATGCAGCAGAAGATGTAGTTCTTGGCAACAGCAATAGCTTTTTATAGAATTGCAATTGAAGTGGTTCTAAGTTGTGCAAATAATAAATGGCCCACACAGGGGATGCATACATAACAATTGCTTTCACCACCTCATTAAAAATCAGTTTACAATGTTTCATTTTGATTACTCTATTTTTAATAACACCCTGCACTATTTGAGCCACTGCAGCTTTTGCCTTTGTTACCACAGACTCCATATGCTGTCAAAAACTACCTGTCTCAGTAAAAATAACTCCCAAGTATTTAAAACTACGTACAATTTCTAGGGGTTTCTCCCTCCAAAACCATTTACAATGTTTAGAAAAGTTCCCCTTATGCCCAAAAACCATAATTTTGGTCTTTAAATCACTTAATTCAAGCAATTGTTTTTCTAAATATACGTTCAACAAATTTAGTTTTCTCGGGAGACCTATGGGTGTGTCAGCCATGAGCACCATGTCATCAGCAAATTTTAACAGATGTATAAAAATGTCATGTAATGGTATGCCATCTGCACAATTTTGAAACACCTGATTAATGTCTGAAATAAACAAATTAAACAATAATGGGCTTAGAGAATCCCCTTGTAACACCCCTTTCCCTATTTTAAAGAATTCTGTTGTTTGGTTATTATATTTTATCCCAGCCATTGCTTTTCTATATATGTCATATATCATGTGTATAATGTCTGAGGGAATTTCTATCCTAAACAGTGTCTCCATCAGCAGCACATGATTAACGGAATCAAATGCACCTTTCAAGTCAATAAAACAGCAATCCAGTTTCCTCTTTTGGGATATAAACTTCTGCACTAATTGGTCCAATACAAAAATACCGTCAGTTGTACCTCTGTTTCTCCTAAATCCAAATTGATTTTCCTGCAGGATTCCACCAGATTCATAATAACTGTACAGTCAATCTGACAATATTTTCGTAAATATCTTGGTAATAACTGGAACCAGTGAAATGGGTCTGTAATTAGATGGATTAGTGTTGTCACCTTTTTTATAAATAGGAACAATTTGGATTTTTGCCCAACTCTCTGGGAAGTTCTTTGTAGTCAGAATTTGGTTAAATTGTCTACACATTTCTTCTCGGAATTTCGAGTTGAATATTTAAAAAATTCTCCCACAATCATATCATTTCCTGGAGCTTTGCATTGTGGCAAAGATTTTAATATGTTGTCCAATTCAGCTTGTTTAACTTCATAACATAGCTCGGTTACTACCACATTTCTTGACATGGATAAAATGTTTCTTGAGTTTTCTTTAAAATTTTCACTATAATACCTTATCCATTCACTTTCCACTATTGGATTTGTTGTGCGTGTCTTCCCTTAGTTATGTAACTCATCGCCGGCAAGCCTCAAGCCTTCCGCCGATTGACGGAGGCGAGGCTCAGCCTACTGGCGAGAGCTCCGATGACTCAACTTGAGCCATCCATGCAAAATAAGAAACATGCTATTAAATGAGAGATATTTACCTGTACACAGCTCAGCAGACCTTCCGGTAATCGATTAATTACCGGAAGGGTAAACCGTAATCCAAATTGCGTATTACACACACGACTAGAGGCGGAGCCAACCGTAAGGCCCGCCATCTTCCAAGCGAATGACTTGGATAACATTACGTCAATACGAATGATGTAATGCAAAATTTAAAAATGATTTTAAAATTAATTAAAAGACTGAGCAATTGTTTTAATAATTAAATAAACATTATTTAATTATTGTTTCTTATTGTTATCGCCGATAAATATTTAAATTGCATATTTAAATATTTAACGACGATATTGTGTTGTGTATCAATGCGTGTTATGTAACGACGCATGATACCTATTTACCTGGCAATGTTGCCAGTTAACGGCAAATGTAAATAATTATAAATAATTATTTACAACGATATAAAATTAAGAAAACATTTATTTATGAATATTTAAACACTAAATATTCAATAAATGAATTGTTTAAACGTTTACATTTAGCTTAACGTATAGTGATGCGCATAAACGATGCGCAGTCGCTACCAAGTGTGTACACTTCGCAACGGCTACATTGCCGATGCGATACACTATGTAATTTTAGATTAATAAATGAAGTTAACTAGCTTTAATTAATCTAACGATGATTTAGTTATTAAATCATCGATTAGATATTATTTTAACACTTTAAATGAATTTTACATTCGCCGTTATACTTTGTTTATGTCTAACGTCTATGTGTTTGCGTAACCATGGCAATGGCATTAGCGCAAGTCCGTTACCATGAGTTTTTAATATAAAATAATTGTTTATTTGCAATGACGATTGAATTTACGAATAAATTTAATCGTATTAATGTTTGATTAATTAATGTAATGTTTTAATTAATGTTTACTAACGGCGATAATGTTTTCATGGTTATTAACGTATAACCACGCGTTTGTACCGCCTATATGCTTATGCGATACATACGACTCTATAAAAGAGTCTGACTTTCGTATTCACGTAATGATACCATTGAATATTGAAGTCAGCCAGCTTGATTATGTGAATAGCACTATAACACAGACCCTATGGAGTGTCTGACTCACACCCGCAATCTGTCTGACTTGTCTGACCTATTGTCGAAAGGTCTCTCTATGCGTTTAGAGAGGTCCCTAGCCACTTCTGCTTAGGACCTCTACATGTTAACATCGTTTTGAGCGTTTGCATTACATTATAAACGCTATTGCTTTGTTTTAATATGTATGTTTAATTTGTTTTAAATGTTAACGTAATAAAGTCACTTTGAACTTTAACCTGAACTTCCTGTTTCGTGTATATTTAGTTTGAAATAGCTAAAAGTAAAACTTTCGATAAGTTTAGTTCAGTTAGGAGCTTTGGATTATCTGCGTAAGGTCTTTATCATCCATCGCTAATTAGAGCGCAGGCGCCGTAAGCCATATCGACGCCAAAAGACCCAACAGGATTACTTGTAGTGGATCTATATTTACCAGTAAATTTAATTATTCTGTCCCACACTTTTTTAATATTTTTAGTAGTTATCAACTGCATTTGCTGCTTAAAAATTAATTCTAGTCGTTTATGTTGACACAGGTTTTTATAGTCTCGTTGACAATTATAACAAATGCCAATTGGTAGAATATCTTTTTTCATTTGTTTAAGACTCCTTCTTAATTTCCGCTTTGCTGTTTTACAATCCCTGTCAAACCATATGTTGTGTGTACTGGTATTACTGATGTTATTGGTTGTTATTATCATACCCAACTGAAAAGCTACAGAATGAATTAGTTCAACTATATCAATATTATCTACTTTACGTGTTAAGTAATCATCTAATGTACTCTAATAAAAAGAAATGTTGCATGTTTTATGATTCCATGTAAGTCGCTGACATGGTATCTCACAACCAACACCACCACAGTTTCCAAAATTCCAACTAGACAATACAAGCTTTATAGGTAAATGATCTGATGAAGGCCATGATTTAACTGAAAATTTACATATATAGTCATATATATATATAAAAGAAAGATTGTGTCTGTCTGTCTCTCTATCTCTCTGTCTGAAGCTTATGCATTCCTAAACCATTCATGTTACCGCCATGAAATTTTGGGACATTATTCAGTACACTCAGACGATTCTATGGGCCTGAAAAAAGTTTTAAATTTTGTTAAAATATTTTTTTAATAAATTTTTTTTAATTAAATTTATGGTACAGGAGACAAATATAGTAAATGCAGTAACAGAAACAAAATATGGCAGCCAATTTTATGGTTAACAGTTGATTCGGAAATTCCAGGCTTTGAATTCTGATGTGTGTGTAAACTTTCTTTAAACTACTGGTACAACTTATCGTTTACATTTGTTTGGAGTTATTTGTGATATTTCAGCAACACCAACAAGTAGTTATTGTACTTTTCTAAGAACTCAGCCACTTGCTACAGGTTAGTTTCTATCTATATGGTCAGTACAAAAACAAATGTAGTTCTGCTGTACAGTATGTATTACTACACTATTCATCCAATCGCCATTAAACTTATTGATGACACTCTTATTGAGTACATGTTAGCCATCTTTAAAATAATTTTTTTAATTAATTTATTTTAATTAAATTTGTGGTTCGCAAGATAGTTAGTCAGAATTTGGTAAACCTTTAGCGCCATCTTTTGAGCTAACGATAAAACTAATAGGGTGAACTCAGTAACACAATATAAAATTAACGGGACTAACGGATAGAGACGGGACAAAGGGAATGAGATAATCGAAACAAAACAAATGGGAAGAACAGAACGGACGTAGTGGAACGAGACGAACGGAAATGGGACAAATCGGGAAAGGAACGATTGGGAACGGGACAAATCGGGAACCGAACAAATTGGGAACGAGACAAACAGGAATGGGACGAATGGGAACAGAACAAATGGGAACGGGACAAACGGGAATGCGACAAATCAGGAACGGAACAAATCGGAAATGGGACAAATCGGAAATGGGACAAACGGGAATGGGACAAACGGGAACAATCGAGAATGGGACAAATTGGGAATGAGTGAACTTCATATCCCCCCCTTCGCAGCACGCGCAGATGGTAAACCTTCAGGTAAACTTTTGCATTATCTTTTGAGCTCACTATTAAACTAATATAGTGAATGCAATAGCACATTAGAAAATTAATGGAATGGGACGTGATGTAACGGACACGATGGGAGGTACGGGACGGGATTCATAATCATTGCAGCAACGCGCCAGCTAGTAATACATAAATCCAACACTGAACCATGATTATCTACATAATGTGTAAAGCATGCTGGTGTGTCAGATGACACCTGGCCATTTAACAAAAACAAAGAATTATCCCCACAAAACTTCTGTAGTTGTTTACCTTTAACATTTATTACCCCATCCAATGACAAGCATTGTCTCATAATATTAACGTTACAACTCAATGACATACAAGCACTCAGATTCTGCAAATTCCCCATCCTACAATTAAAATCCCCCATAACTATCAAGTTATAATCACAACCATACAAATTTTGTAAAGCATTTATAATTGCAGTCAAAAAGGAATTCACTGTCTTTACTTTAGGCAAAACATAAACAAACAAAATAACCAATTTTCTGATTACACCAGCTTTTTGAAAAAATATACTACACCAATACTCCTTAATTACGTGATAACCTTCCATCTTCTTTTTAATACCCAACAACAATCCTCCACTTGCATGACCTCTTACATTAGACTGCACTGCAGGTATAAACTCACAATTAAAGTTATCTGTAAACAATCAAGGTAGCTGAAAATTTTTCTCTTCCAGCCATGTTTCACTAAAGCAAAAAATGTCACATTTATTTATATTTTGAAAATTAGTTAAGTTTGCCAGTGAGGATTTTATCCCATTAATGTTCCAATGCAAAATTGACACTGTTGACTGTCGTGACTGCACTACCTAGCTTGAATTAATCTTTAAATTCCTCCCCTTATTCTGTTGTGGCTTGAAGAATTTAGGTCCACTGCTTTTCACCTTTTCAATTTGACTTTGTTTGGCCTTTGGGCTTGATGAAACTGTGAACTGAATTTTCTTACACCCCACTATCTTTTGGTCATCCCCTTCCATTAACTGGAACTGCTGGTCATCAATTATAAGTTTATCATATCTTAAGTAATTTTTCTTCCCTTCACTAAAAGCCTTTTCACGATGTACATCCAATTTTTTCCTTATCTGTCGAACTCTTCCTGAAAAATGTTCAGTAATGAAAGGTGAATTCTGATTATGATTTGTACTTAACTTTCTGTATTGTCGAAATTTATTCAATAATTCGTCTCTCTCTTTGAGATGAACAAACCGCATCAACACTGCTCTGTTTTTCCACAAATGGCAAATAATGAATGGCTGAAATTGATTCCTTTTTCAGCCCATAGTCATGTGTCTGCTTAAGAAACTTTTCTACATCCTCAAAAATGTCACCACCAATCTTCAAATTATGAACTATGATATCTAATTTTAAACCATACTCATAATTTGCAGTAGCCATTTTTTTGTTTCACCCAGTTCAGCCCTCAAGTCTTTAATTTGTTGATTCACTGTACTTAACTGCTTTTTCAGTGCTATATTCTCATTTTGAATTGTTTCCAACTTCCCATTAAAACATTTCTTGTAATTGCATCACTTCTGTTTTCAACATATTCACCTCTTCATTAATTCCATCTGATATCTCCTTTTTTAAATCACAAAATTTGGTATCCATTTTCTTTCCCTGCATTGAAATTAAATCAAATAGGTCATCCAATGTTGTCTCTCCTTCTCCATTAGGTGAAAGTTCACACCTTTTCTTTTTTGCTGGAGGGGGGTTTGCCAAAGAAAACTGTGTAGTGACAGCAATGTCATTATCCTGTTCAATTGATGTCTTTTTTCCATCCATATTTTATCCAAAATAAACCAAAAAATAATATCCACTTACACAATGTATCACAAACCAACCACAGAATTCACCACAAACAATCTTAATATCCATTTGTGAAGTTTGTTGGTTCCACATCTTTTCATGCAGTGGAAGATGCTTTGGATGAACAATTTTCTATCTGGGGACTTCCAGACATTATTTTTACTGATAATGGTCCTCCCTTTTCATCAAATGACTTTAAACACTATTTGGAGACAAACGGCATTGGCCATCGTCCATCTATTCCATTGTGGCCGCAGTTGAATGGTCAGGTTGAGAGATTCATACGGTCTCTGAAGAAAATGATCAAAATCTTAACTGAAGAGGCTAAAAATTTAAAAAAGAACATAAATACGTTTCTTCTCTATCATCGAAACACTCCTCAATGATCTACTGGCAAATCTCCTTCTTCTATCTTGTTCAATTATACTCCTAGAACTCCATTTTCTCCAGGTGAGGGACTTTCTCCAGAAGAGGATTTTAAAATCAGAGCGAATGTGGAATCTGAGCAGGAGAAACAGGAATTGTATGCGAATGTTTCCCGTGACGCCACTTCTCTCCTTCCAGTGGTTCTAGGACAGGAAGTGTTGGTAAGAAGAAAATTTTCAACCTCAACCCAGTCCCCATGGTCCTCAGAGAAACACACAGTAGTTGATGTGTCAGGCGCTAAAGTTTGCGTTGAAAATGATGGCCGAGAAGTTTGTCATCATAGGACCTTGATCAAGCCATTAGTTCCAAGTCCCATAACTGGAAGTGAAGTGCATCCTGAAGTTGGTGACGCTGTGTCTAGAAGTGTTGTTCCTGATTTGGTTACTTCTGGTGATTTGGTTCCAGCTCCATCTGTTCCTGTGACTCCAAAGGGAATACCTAGATTGCAGCGTGCAACAAGAGGACAGTTGCCAGTTTGATTTAAGGACTTTCAGATGTGACAGGTTTTTGTTTATATTTGTTGAACACAAGCTGTGTAAATTTTTATTTAAAGTCTGGGAGAGTTGTAGTATTCATTGTTATTATTGAACTTTGTGAAATATTATTTTTCTTATGCAAATTGTATATTGTGTAATGGTTCTGTTGGGCAAGGTTCAGTTGCTTATTTCATTAGTTGTAACTCGTTGGTTGAGTTGTCAGTCACTTGCCAAACAGACGTGCTGCTGACAACATGTAACTCTGTATTAAAAGAATCTAACAACAAATGCTGCATGCGGGAAGTAAATTCTAACTTGGCCAATGTTTCCATAAAGCCAACACAACAATAGAGTAGACAAATACACCACTACAATGGTTATGGGCCCAGCAGTAGTCTATTAACTTTATCAACGAATTTAACATCAAATAAAGAAAAAGAAAAAATAGGAGACCTCTTTCAACTGATTGCATCAGCCCTTTAAATGAGACAAAGGACTGCAGTGCAATAGCGTTTTAGGCTTTCTCTTCTACCATGTGTACGATGTATTTGCAATTGAGTGCAAATACAAATTTGTGAAAATATTTGTGGAAATTAATTAATTGCAATTCTGTGTGCCTGTGCATTTTCTACTTGGATTGATTTAAGGATTCATAAAATGGGTGAGCCAATTAAATATGTTCCCATAGAGAAATTAGATGGTACAAACTATGCTAGTTGTAAAGATCAAATTGAAGTTGTTCTTTCCGGCATTGATTGTTAAGGATTCGTGGATGGAGCCGAAAGGCCCCTTCCCGATGATGCCCCATACGTGACCATACATGACCATAGCCATGAATGTGACCCCGGATATTTTGCGTATGATAAAGCGCATGAAAAATCCTAGGGATGCCTGGGAAGAGTTCAAAAAGGCTTTTGAGCTCACTTCCAGGGCAAGGCATTGTGCTTTGTTAAGGGAGTTGGGGCTCATGCAAATGAAGCCTAGTGAGACAATTCAGTCCTTTATTACTCGCGTGATTGACTTACCTGAGGACATCAGAATTACAAGTTTTGCAATCACTGATGAACATTTGTGCTGCACGTTAATTAGTTGTTTGCAAAATAAAGTGAACTGATGGCTGAAAATTTGCGCGTTAAACAAAGGATTGCAATGAATGGCAAAAATGGCCACTCTCAGGCTTATGTAAGCAAGGGGCCTGAGAACAATGGAAAAGCATAGAAGAAAAATATTAATGTTAATAATAGTTCTAATCAAGTTGATGTTTTGCAGACTGGAGGTCAACAGAAGCCATTTAAGAACACTAATCAAAATTCCAGGTCTAATTTAAAAAAGAAATTGACTTGTTTTCAATGCCAGAAGCATGGCCACATCGCTAAAAAGTGCAGAGTGGCACAACCAGGGGCCAGATTAACTGAGCAAGATGAAGAACAAGAAGAAATCAATTCAAATAATTGTGAATTTAATGATTGTATTTTGATGATTTACAGTATTTCTAGTTTCACAACAAATGGACCACATGTTGATAAGCAGAGGTGCAAGTGTATTATAGACAATGAAGCCACCAGCCACTTCTGCAACATTTGTAAGTGGTTCCACAACTTCCGGAATTATGAAGGAAAAACAAGCACTACTGGGTAAGGCGACTCCATAGATATAAAAGGCAAAGGTGACATAATTTTCCGCGTGGGAAAGCAGACTGTGACGCTAGCAGAGATGTTATATACACCGGATTCCAGAGTGAATTTGATCAGTGGATCAAGAATAGACCAGAATGGGATGGTCCAAATCACTGCAAATGGAAAACATGTATTGAAGATAAAGTCTGGTAAAGTTTTATTTGAAGCACCATTGTCTAATTGTTTTTATATCGTAAAGGGAGTGCCAGTGATGCCCAGAAAAAGGGAAATCGTGTGTTTGACTTCCGGCGAATTGTGGCACAGCAGACTAGGTGATCTGGGTCACCAGATAATTGAACAAATGATTAAAGGTGACAAAGCGATCGGATTGCCATCAAAGAAAGCGTCTGCGACAATCGAGCATTGTGACGTATGCAAGAGAACTAAATCGACGAAAGCAAAAAGTAGGACACTACAGCCAATTAAGTCAATGGCGATTTTGGACTTAATACACGTGGATTGCTGGGGACTGGCCCCAGAATTAGTTGAAAATGTTGAACATTTCTTATTAACTGTTATAGACGATTTCAGCAGGAAGGCAAACGTCATCCCCTTGATGAACAAGGGGCAATGTGTCGACAAAATTAAAGACTATGTGACCAAAGTAGAGTATCAGATGGGTAAATAGCTTAAAAGAATACGATCTGACAACAGAATGGAATTCTGTTCCCATGAGATGGGGCAGTTTATCCAGAGAATGGGAATTCAGCACGAGCAAACTAACGTGTATACTCCCAGCCAAAATGGGGTGGCTGAGAAATACAATTGAATGTTAGTTTAACAGCTGAGGTCACTCTTGTTTGAGAGAAAACTTCCACTGAAATTCTGGACTGAAGCCGCCCTGACATCTACATAAATTTATAATCGTTTGGGTCATCGTTCGATTATCTTTAAAATGCCTTTTGAAATATGGAACAATAGGAAGCCCTCCATCAAGCATTTGAGGCAATTTGGAAGTGCTGCCTACATCCATAAATCAGGACAGTTAAGATATAAGTTAGAGAATACTGCCGATCTCGGGTATATGGTCAAGTACCCCTTTGGCACAATTGGCTACCGTATTTGGTTACCTTAGCAGAATAAGATCGTCAAAAGCAAAGCTGTTGCTTTTAATGAAGAAATCTGCTATGGAGACAGTAAAAACTTAACTAATGATGGTTTAAGCAATTTTAGAGTGGACAATGACGACGATGACGATATTGGCAATGTTACAACACCTGCAACCCCTGAAAATACATTGAGAAGAGCTCCAGTAATAATTTCTGAAGGTATTACAGAAACTCCCAGAAAAGATGAGAGACCAGTTGTTGCAGATGACGAGAGTGTACCAGGTCCAAGTGGATTCATACTGCCAGCCAGAAAGAATCCTAGGGCACCTGAAGAAACAGACGAATATCCGCTGAGGAGCAGACAGGAAGCTGAAAAGAAAAACCCGAAGAGCAAAGAATTTAATCTTGATTTTGCTAAGTTTCAGAAAACACAAAGAAAGAAACTGGAACAATGGGAAATAGATTCAGATTCAGAAGAGTCTGCAGAGGCTAGTGCAAGGTTTACTAGCCAAGCTGGCAATTGACTGACCAGGGTGGATGTTGAGATTTCAAAGACATACAAACAAGCAATGGAATCTCAATTTGCGGACAAATGGCGCAAAGCAATGGAGGAAGAAATCGAATTAATGCATACAAGAGACGTCTGGGATGTTGTAGAGCCAAGACCAGGACAACGTATGATACCAAATAGTTGGGTTTTTGCAGTGAAGACAAATCCAGAAGGTCATGTATATTGATTTAGAGCTAGGTTGGTAGCAGGTGGACAAAGACAAGTCAAAGGAGAGGACTTTGATGATGTCTATTCCCCTGTAATCAATTTCTCCATTATACGTTTGTGTTTTGCTGCCTTAGTTGGTGAGAGAGGATGAAAGCACCATCAATTAGATATAGCAGGGGCTTATCTATATGATGATCTCCATCACAATATTTTAATGAAACCTCCAGTAGGGTTTGCGCACTTGAGGAGTGCTCTTTCCTTAAAAAAGGCATTATATGGTTTGCACCAGAGTGGGAAAGAGTGGTTCCTACATCTGGGTACTGCATTAGAAGATGCCACTTATGAAATACGTAAACGCTATGATCGTCGTAAGGGTACGGCATATATGACCATAGCGATGAACGTTACAAATGATATTTTACGAATGATTAAACGTAATAAAAACCCCAGGGAAGCCTGGGAAGAACTCTGAAAGGCCTTTGAACCTACTTCAAGGGCTAGACGGTGTGCCTTATTGCATGAATTGGGGCTTATGCAAATGCAGCCCAATGAAACAATCCAAATGTTTGTTACTAGAGTAATTGAATTAGCAGAAGATATTAGAAACACTGGTTATAATATTTCTGATGAGCATGTTTTCTGCTCAATAATTGCCTGTCTACCAGATATGTTTGAGCCAGTAGTACAGCAATTATATAAATTGCCTGATGAACAATTTACAGTAGCTCAGATTAAAGGGGAACTTCTTGCTTAGGACTCTAGAGTAAAGCATCGTTTGGCTATGAATGGAAAAGGCCACAACTTACAAGTATATGTCAGCAAAGGGCCTAACACAAAGAAAAAGCCACATGGTAAAAATGGAGACCACGTGGACAGTGCTAACCAGGTGGAGGCGTTGCAGACAAGAGGAAATATTGGAAATAAGAGTTTTAATAAGAATAATGCAAATAGTAATGGTAAATCTAATCAGAAATGAAAAGTTATGTTATAGATGCCAGAAGCCAGGCCACATTGCAAAGGAATGCAGAGCGACACAGCCAGTGGCTAGATACACAGAAGATAATGAAGATGAAGAAGAAATCAATTTATCAAAGTGTACTGTTAATGATTGCGTTCTTATGACTTATAGCATTTCCAGTTTTGCAACTAGAGCACCTAAAGTAGACAAATCCAACTGTGAATGGATTATTGATAATGGGGCCACCAGCCACTTCTTTAATAATAGGGACTGGTTCCACAATTTTAGAAATTACCAAGGACAGGCAAGCACAACTGGAGAAGGAAACTCCATTGATATTAAAGGCAACAGAGACATCCAGTTTAGAGTTGAATAGCAAATTGTAACCCTAACAGAAATGCTCTACACGCCGGATTCCAGAGTTAAATTAATAAGTGGATCCAAGATTGACCAAAATGGAATGATCCAGATAACAGCAGGCGGAAAACACATTATAAAGACCAAGAGTAACAAAATTTTATTTACTGCACTTCTTATTAATGGTTATTATTTAGTTAGAGGAATCCCCATAATGCCGAGAAAAGGGGAAATCATCTGCCTTACATCTGGAGAGCTTTGCCACAGCCACCTAGGCCACCCTGGACATCAAACGATTGAAAAGATGATAAAGGGTGATAATGTAATTGGACTGCCAGGAAAGAAGAGCAGCACCACAATAGAACATTGCGAGATTTGTAGCAAGATGAAGTCAACAAAATCACGTAGTAAAGAATTGGTTCCAGTGAAATCCAAAGATGTGTTGGATTTAATACACGTTGATTGCTGGGGGCCAGCTCCAGAGTTAGGTATTAATGGCAAACATTTTCTAGTAACTATTTTGGATGATTTTAGTCGAAAAGCGAACGTGATGCTGCTGATGAACAAAGGACAATGCGTCGAAAAGATCAAGGAATTCGTCGTGAAAGCCGAGAGACAAACTGGAAAGAAAGTAAAGAGGATTCGGTCTGACAACGGTATGGAGTTTTGCTCTTGGGAAATGGGGCAATTTGTCCAGAGAGTGGGAATTAGCCACAAACGAACAAATGTTTATACCCCAAGCCAAAATGGTGTGGCTGAACGGTATAATCGTACGTTAGTTCAGAGGCTTAGATCACACTTGCTTGAATCGAAGCTATCGCTGAAATTCTGGATGAAAGCAGCACTCACATCCACGTATATTTACAACAGGCAAGGACATGGTTTGATTAATTTTAAGACTCCATTCCAAATATGGAATGGGAGGAAGCCATCAATAAAACACATGCGGTGATTAGGTTGTGCAGCATATGTGCACAAGCCAGGCCAACTAAGAAACAAATTGGAGAACACAGCAGATTTAGGTTACCAACTCTTTAACTAATGTTTAATTGCATTAAGAATCTTTAATTCATTGATTTAACATTATTTACCTATTTGCATTGAAATAGCATTAGAACGCTATATGTAGTAGTCATTCACTAATATCGATATGTTAGATATCGATTATTATTGATTTTACCAATGTTTAACATTACGGCTATGGAGACGTGATTAATTGACTCTAAATGCTGTCATAACTTTGTTAATAATAATCAGATCTTAAATCTAATCACATATTTGGAAAGGTCGCAATTTTGCTCTTTCAGAATTGGCCTCATAATCGTTTGTCACTTTAATATTAACGTAGTATCATTAATAATTCACTTTTGGGCGTTGGCTACTCTACTGCATTAACTGTTGCTGTCTCTTTTGCTTAACAAAAGAAACTTTTTCTAAATTATTAATTCTCTATTAAACTAATTAATCATTAATAGTTTAGTAACTTGTTCACCTTTTAATGTAACTGTGACATTTGTAGCTCGCTACTTCAGGGTCACAGAGGTTACCAAACGTGCGTTACCAGGAAAAGGTGATGCCCACATATTCATTGCATTAGCCTTAAGCTATTGCAAATATTGTTAATTGAATATGTATTTAAATAAGATCAGCGGATCTTATAATTGTTAATTATTGAGAATTGGTCGTATACCAATTCTATTAATTGTGATTGTAATACTTCAGCAGAAGTACTGGTCTAAATCACGTTTTACATGCGCTGTAATTTGCGTACATGTTATTGTGTGTTTGAAAGGGCTTTTTGCCCCTCACTTGCTAAGAATTACTTGTACAGTAAAGACATACATTTTGTAAAGGAAACTGAGTATTTGTTTAAGTTTGAATTGATGCATTTAGTATTTGCAAAAGGCAAATTAGTTAGCTGTTAATTCAATAAGTTAAATACGACGAATTTCATTGAGATTAGGTAAGCAAGTTAACTGCAACGAAATTAAGAAGTTTAAATTAAGTTTTGATCCTATATAAGTCGAAAACTCTTGCTGTGGTGTGTAGTAAGCACGTTTTCATTGTTTTAAGATAGACTCCATTGCATCAGCCTAGCTAACTGAAGCTTGGAATCTAAGTGATTAATACAGTGATAAGTTGAGACTGCTGAAATAACACAACAAAATGAATAGCAAATACGACGATTAATGAAACCAAAAACACAACATAATATGCGCCACCTGCTGGGCTATGCTGTGTCATAGCAACCAAGCAAATTTCGTTTACTCAAGTTTGAAATTTGCGCTATCTGTTTGCTCAAAATGTTAATAGATGGCGCTGAACCAAAGGGCCTATACCTTCAATGTATAGTTGTCTGCCCTTCACTTGTATTCTTGTAACAGTACAGTAATGAATGTCATTTGATTTGTCTTCATTAAATATCAAATTTAAATATAAATAATCAAGTTTATTCTTTTATTTCATTTTAAATCATAATCTATTTAAACTAAATAGTTGCTTCCTGTTAACTTTAGTAAATTTAATTTGAGGATTGAATTAGATTAAAAATCGCTGTTATAAGTAACAGCATGGTGTAGCATGCTTTGAACATTTACAACGATTTCATCATATTATTCTTGACTAATATATCTGGGTTAGATTAATCAAATCATCGAAAAATACACTACAAAGGTTATGGGCCTAGGACCTATAGCTTATTTGGATTGATATTTGCCCGGAATTTGTGATGGTGAGTGAGAAATCTACAGTGAATTGTTGGAAGCCATTGGACGCTATCTTTAGGACTAACTCTGCAGTTTGAGCAAACAAAGGGCCTTGGTGTGCTTTTTTGAAATTGCCAGTTGCTGCAACTTTTGAGACATTGTTTGCTGAGTCAAATTGAACTTCTCATCGTTTGTGATTAATCATCAATCTACAAAATGACTGAAGATAATATTAAAATGGACATTATTGCTCCCTTAACTGAAACCAACTATGTGTTTCAAAGCTTATTCTATTACAAAGATATTTAACTATA